>CM025642.2:97096-142875 GCA_014621495.2 Entosphenus tridentatus | reverse complement strand
TTTTTATTATTTTATTACTTCCCTTCTACGTGACTTTACCGAAAAAACCAAGAAGATGAATTCCTGCAGTCACGAAAGCTTTAAATCGAAATTTAAACATAGACACAACTTCAACCGAGAGGATGGTTTTAAATTAAGCAATCATTGGAAATGTCATCAATCAAGTCAAACTTTAGCTGCCTTATAATTGTACAGCCATTTCCATTTCTTCCAGTTGTTTTCTATTCCAAGCTTGATTAGCCCCTTTTTTAACCAAGTTAAACCAAGTTAAACTTTAGCAGCCTTATGGTTTACTGCAGTATACTGCAAGGCAACCAGTTTGTCAGCTTAAATACTGCCTCCGTTTTTCAACCGTGTTCATGTGTGTAATGTTTTCAACCACGGCACACTTCTCTCCGCCCATCCGCTCATCCATCCTCCTAATCCCCTGCAGCATAACAAAATGCGGCTTAACTTAGCCCCCCCCCCCGGGGCCCGCCGGGGGGGCTCCCCCCCCTTTAACCTGTATATAATCACGTGTCTCTTAGAGCTCTCTTCACTTGATACAGTAGACTAAACAAAAATGGCATTCATGGAAGGATAAGCAAGGAGAAACCACTGCTCTCCAAAAAGAAAATTGCTGCCCGTGTGAAGTTCGCCAAAGAGCGCACAGATGATCCACAAGACTTCTGGAACAATATCCTCTGGATATACGATTTCAAGGTAGAACGTTTTGGCCTCAATGAGAAACGTTATGTTTGGCAAAAACCAAACGCTGCTTTCGAACAGAAGAACCTCATCCAAACCGTCAAGCATAGTGGTGGGATTTGACGGTTTGGAGATGCTTTGTTGCCTCAAGATCTGAACGGCTTGCCATCATTGACACAACCATGAATTTTGCATTATATCAGAAGGTTCTAGAGAAGAATGTCAGGCCATCTGTCCGTGAGCTGAAGCTGAACCGAAAGTGGGTCTTGCAGCACGAAATTTATCCTGAACACAAAAGCAGATCAACAAAAGAATGGCTGCAGAAGAAGAAATTCCATGTTTTACAATGGCCTAGTAAAAATCCAGACCTAAACCCCATTGAAATGTTGTGGCAGGACCTGAAGCGAGCTGTCCATGTGGAGTGAGCGACTTCCGACACACGTCTAGAAGAAGGCTTCTTATTTATTAAGAGGACACAGGGCGATACACTTCATAATGCGGCTACACCTAGGCTGTCCAAACACGCAGCCCATCTCCATTCCTGCTCTACACTGGCTGGTTGACGAGCGTAGCGGTGGCAATGGAGGTGGTATTGCAGAAGAATAGCCACGTGGTCGAAGACAAAGAGATTACGACGGCAGTGATGCAACCAAAACCCAGACCCACACTAACAGCCCCAAACCAGAGGTTCGGTGCACCTTATATCTGGCTAGCGTGGCCAAGCTCCACCTCTGGCCACGGCCCTTTTCCAGAACCTTCGGGTTGGTTCCCGGAGCTTCTCGATTGATTCTGCCCTTGATCTTCACCCCAGATACGGCCCTTCATGTAATGCAGCTATAACCGTAATTACCCCTAGAGGTCGGCAGGTGTCACCCTGTCATTACACACAGAGTTTAAGGCGTTCTGTAAGGAGGAATGGGACAAAATTCTGCAAACCCGATGTGAGAGACTGACTAACAGTTAAAAGAAATGCATAGTTCCAGCCATTGCTGCTCAAGGGTGTATCACCAGTTACTGAATCTAAAGGTTCACATACTTTTTCACATGTGGTTATTGAATGTAGAATCATTTGAGGATGAATAAATGTTTAAAGAGTATCATGTTTTGTGTCATTCGTTTAATCAGGTTATCTTAACCTATTATTAGGACTTAGATTAAGATCTAATAATTTTTTAGGTTTTAAATATGTAAAATCTGAAAATCCTAAGGTGTTCACAATTTTTTCTTGGCACTGTACAAGGTCCCACCAATAATATTTTGTTATCTTTTTAGTGTTGGTGTTCGCATTGTTCATTTAGTTTCAGGTGGTGGAAAACCACCTCTGTCTCTATCCCAGGTGTCTCCTTTGCCACTGCACGCGCTGGGTCAGCCCCGGCCATCACCTGCGAATGAAGTGAGCCCCAGGGTGTGGCCTGCGTCCTCACTTCTCCCCCAGCCACGCTGCGCGTCAGCAGACAGGGTTCCGGCGGAGAGGCATCAACGCCCCAACCTCCATTACCATCACCATGTTCTCTCCCTCGTGCCTTGCCACTCTCTCCGCTCCCTGAACAACAAAAGGCATACAGCCCGGCCGTTAGCAGAGAGGGTTAATACCACAATGGGTTAAAATTAAATAAGTGCGAGGCAGCAATGATCCCTCGGCCAGCAATGGAAATGTCGCATTCCAAATACAGGGGTCAGTTTTCCCTTAGTATGACCTCCGTCTTACTGAGGGGAAATCGACACCACTGGCTCAGATCTGTCAGTGCGAACCCAATGCTCATTTAATCAAGGGAAACACTTCAACTTGGCTTTGAGTTGTAGAGCAATGTTTGTGGATGGCCATGACTGGTGAAACAGTGTTTATGTCCTCTGGAGCAGGGCTTCTTATACTCTGGCCAATGGCGACCCACCAAAGGTCTGCCTTTCCATGTATACACCAGTCTTCTCCATTCAATACAAATCAAGTCAATGCGAAACTACACATCCAAGTGACAGATAGTGTCCCTCAATCAGAGCTCTATATCACCTGGGACAACAAAATCCATCAGCCTTACAACCTTCACAAACTGTTGGGACAAGTGCTGGTAGTGAGCACCTACGAAGACTGGAACGGTACACGAGGGGGTGTGTGGCCAGCACCATGCCCGACCGCCTTTGTCTCCCCGGTGGTGATGTTTACACACCGGCCGAGTCAACCTAGGAGAGGCCCAAGACCGTTTCAGATATTCGTCACTGGTGTTGGCTGTGAGCGGGAATCGAACCCGGGTACATACCGCAGCCCACTAACCTTTGCACTTCCGCTCCCAACTGGGACAAAGATCCCCCGTATAGCCTTAACAGACTGTTGGGGCAAGTGCTGTTAGAGAGTACCTATGAAGGGCTACTGGGACACACACTTACACACACATCTCTCAATTCGATTCAGCAGTGTTTCGAATCACCCTGAACGCCTGTCGCAACCATTAGGCATGTGCAATTTATAACTCTTTAATTTGTATTTAAATGGAGGTAAATTGGTAAATGTGTAAAAAAATGTCTGGTGATGTTGGGCTGCGCGGACAAATGTGAAACCTTACAGTGGAAGGAGTCTACCTGCATCAGGTGAGGCGGCACGGTGCCAGCCCTCAGCAGAGCTGCGGGGCTCCATGGCGGCCGCCTCCATTAGTCCGGTGTTGCCACAAGCCCTCGGGCGGCCGTCACGCTCCGCCTCATCCGAGCTGCCTCCCTCCAGACCTGGCCGGTTGCACACCTGGATGGGGATGATAACATCATCAATAATCATCAATTAATAAATCAATCAATCATCATCATTCATCATCATCAGCACGACAATCACCAAAGGCACCATTATCGTAAGCAGCACAATTATCCTAAGTAGCACCATCACCATTGGTAGTATCGTCGTGAGCAACACCACCATCATCATGAGCAGTATCACGTTGTATTATAATGGGGGTGCCATCACTTGCCGAGATAGCACTGTTGGTGTCCACACGACGCACAGAAAAGTCCCTGCCGCCGACGACCACGTCATCAAACTCGTGATCGTTATCGTCCTTGTCATATTCGTCATCGCTGGTGTGAGCACAGTCCCTGCCCGCGCCGGCCACTCGCCTGCGTGGCATCTCAAATGCATCCTACCCAGGCACGCACAGACAACAAAAACACAAGGCACAGATGCATTCTTAGCCACAATGCCGACGTATAACTTTGTAGTGTATGTATGCAAGCTGGAGGCAGAGCAACAACGCTGACCACAATGAGCAGAGTGGTGGTCAGTTACAACACAGCGAGTTGGCACAGCAGAAAGCGCAGGTGTTACATATGACAATCTCCCAAATCTGTTAAAACACACGGTATCTCAAGGTGTTTCTAACCTCGCACGAGCATCGTGCAAAAACCTAAATGTAGTAGCAAATAGCAACTGCTGCACGCGTATTTCGTTGGGCATTGTGCTACTATCACAACGATATTATTCCTGCTATGAAAATCATTAGTGACACATGGTATTTCAACCCCCCAAACCTGCCCCCTCGGGTTGACTCCGCCTTTAAGGAGTACCTGGTACAGTGTGAAATTCTCTCAATAGACAGCTTGGTGAGCGCATTGTGTTAACAGCCTGAACAGGGTGTGGCTCTTTATTCACTTGATTGTGCTCGCTTCTCACGCACATCTCCTCTCCGAACATTCATTATCTCTCTTTGGTTCTTTCGGTAAAGTCACGTAGAAAATAAAATCAAATAATAATAGAATACGACGTTTCGATTGCAACACAAGCAACCATCATCAGGTAAGAATGAATGATAAAATACAGACATGGAAACAACACAGGCAGACACACATGCAGAGAGAGACACACAAAGACACACCGAGCGAGACACACACCAAGATAAAACACAGACACGGCAACAACATAGGCAGACACACATGCAGAGAGACACACACCAAGACAAACAAAAGAAAGAACCAAAGAGTAATTCCTGCAGTCACGAAAGCTTCGAATCTAGTTTATTCATTATAACGTCCTTATGGTGCTATACACCTGTTTATATTGATCATCTTTACTTTAGTTTTTTTAAGCACTATCGTTGCCTGTAACTCTGATGCACGATGTTACGTTGGTGACTATTCTCTGACGCGTTATGTTAGATTGTTGCCTGTAACTCTGATGTGTTATGCTACGTTGTTGCCTATTTTGATGCGATGTTACATTGAGGTCTGTAAAGCTGACGCATTGTTACGTTGTTGCTTGTTCCTCTGCACAGATTACATTATTGATACTGTTGTTCTTGGTTCATGCTGATGTACTATGGATCTCCCTTGCAAACTCGCTGGATAAGCGGCGAAACAGGACATACAGTTTAACAAATGCACATGGATTGATAAACAGGTACAGTGAAACCTTGGATTGCGAGTAACTTGCACTGCTAGTGTTTTGCAAGACGAGCACATTTTTTAAATAATAATTTGATAAACGAGCAATGTCTTGCAATACGAGCAGTACGTATACGCTTTGTCTACCAAGCGTCACGTGATCACAACTGAGCCAATGGTTCTTCTCTCTCTCTTGCTGCGGGATTGTGGGTAATCATCTCCCATGCTCGGTCTCAGTCGGCGTGCCTCACTCGTATAGTCAACATCCGTGCGAGCGTATACTGTTTACTACAGTACTGTATAGTGTTGTGACCACGTGTGTGCGTAAAGCATTTTTTTTATTTTGTGTCCAAGTGTAGTGACTGTTCTTTATTAACTGTACTGCAACAATGCTTTTTGCCTCCTTAAAAGGAGGCAAAAGCAAGTGTCATTGGATAGGTTCTTGTTAAAGTCGCACAAAAAGAAAAATATTCCAGTGAGCCAACAGATGGCAGTGATTCCGTTACTGACAGTGAAAGTTGTCGTACACAATAACCCTCCTCTTGCTCCTCTCTCGTCTCCCTCACACCAGCCACGATTAAATTAAATTAATACATTTCATTACTTTATATGAAATTTAAATAAAAATATAAAAAGGTACAGTATTTTGTATTAATAATTTTTATATGAATATTTTTGGGTTGTGGAACGATTCATCTGAGTTTCCATGATTTCTTATGGGGAAATTCGCTTTGATATACGAATGCTTTGGATTACGAGCACGTTTCCGGAACGAATTATGCTCGCAATCCAAGGTTTCACTGTACTCACTAACAGCCAATACGGTCCATAGGGTCATAGTGAAGATGTTTGTCCTTGTTGGTGACCACTTCATCCTCCTATGTCATGTCAGCCGAAATTATTTTTCTGAAAATAGTAGGGTTTCCTCTTGTTTACAAGCCGACATGAGAGATAAAGTTGTTTTTCTATTGTATATGCGAAAGCTTGCAATGAAACGAGTGAATGTTGAAAAAATGAGAATGACTGTCGATCAGTTCAAATTGACACGCAAGTCAAAAGCACACAGACCACGAGCACACAGCCCACGAGCACATGCACACAGGCCACACGCACAGACAGGCCACACGCGCAGACAGGCCACACACACATGCCATTCGCACACAGGCCACGTGCACACAGAACACACACGCACATAGGCCACGAGCATACAGGCTACACACACAGGCCATGAGCACACAGGCCACACACACGCACACAGGCCATGCGCACACAGGCCACACACACAAGCCACGCAAACACACACACAAGATACTCGCACACAGGCCACGCACGCACACAGGCCTCGAGCATACAGGCCACATACACACAGGCCACGAGCACACAGGCGATGAGCACAGAGGCCACACACACACGCATACAGGCCATGAGCACACAGGCAACGAGCACACAGGCCACGCGCAGACAGGCCACACGCGCAGACAGGCCACAAACACACGGGCCACGAGCACACAGACCACACACACAGGCCACACACACGCACACAGGCGACACATGCATACAGGCCACACACGCATACAGGCCACATACGCACACAGGCCACACCCACACAGACCACACACAAACAAGCCACAAGCATACAGACCAAGCGCTGATTAGGTTGAGGTGCGGCAGGTGGAGGCACACAGCAAGGATGCACGTGAGGCACTGCACACATGAACACATGCGTGTACACACACACACAGGTGCGCACACGCACAAGTCCACACGCGCGCACTCACCTTCACGAGCATCGTACAACCTCCTCCTACTCACGATCCACGCAACCGCAAGGGGAAATTTAAGAATAAATCAGAGAGGCTCCGAGAGAGTATTCGTCTATTCCCAGAGCCTCTTGCAATCCAAAGAGCAAATGTGAATGCAACCCAATTCTGTATTAATAAAAAAAAACAAATGGATATTTGTTTCGCTTTGTTGTAAGTATGCCACGTCGTATTCTTCAAGACTCTCTTTAAAGTGCACCCAGCTTGCCACATCGTATTTGTGCCAACTGCAGCTCTTTCTGGGTATGTTTGTAACTTTAGTTTCGTTTTATAGTTTAGAGCTCACAAGTTAAACCCTGCAAGTTTAACTTCTGGTACATGACACTGCCACACTATTAAAATACCAGTGCAAGCTTAACCAAAACAAGGAAATGTATTAGAAGATGGATTTATTAATACCATGAGGTATGTCATGTTGTAATTATTACCATTATTGTAAGCTATCACAGTGCCATTGTTATTGAACTAATTCCTATAGTTTTCCCGTTTTGAGAGTGAAACTCCCTTTTGTCGATTGCTCAGTACCTGGAATAGCGTCGCCCCTAACGAAGGTGTCGGCTTGTAGCCGCCCCCCTTCACAGGACCCACAGCCCCAAGCCAGGGCGGCTCTCGGAGGGACCCTGCTGTCGCCAGCCCTTGCCCCTGCAGCCGCCCCTGCAGCCGCCCCTCCAGCTGCTGTTGCTCCTGCTGCTGCAGGAGGCTACGGATGTCATCTTTGGAAAACTCGTATTCCTTGAGTTCCTGGAGTTCCGGGTCATCGCCATTGCCATCTCCATCCCCATGCTGCTGCAGCTCGTTCTGCTCAAAGCTGCAGAGGCTGTCATCGGGGGCGCTGGATGGAGATGCGAGCAGCCTCTGGATGTCGGTCTAAGAAGAGAAAAACGTATATACGTAAAAACATCTGACTGGGTTCCTGGCCAAGCTGTGTCTCAAACACAAGCTTCAGTTTGTGGATGAATCTCTCTTTTTATTCCGTGTATACCAGCTCTCTGATGCCCTGGTGTAAAGGTCCCTCTTAAAAAATATTTTATTCAAGATATATTAATCAAAGCATCAGTGAGGTTTTACCTGTGCACGTAGCTCTGTCCCAGGAACCATTCTGTCGGTCAGCGTCATGAGCCCACATGAGAGGTCTGGCAGAATAAATAACAACATCAATGTGCATTTCTCATACAAGAAAGTCTCAATAGGGTTCAACAGGAGACGTTTGCCAAATTCCTTTTCAATGTCTGTGTCCTTGAGAAAAGCGGCATACCTGGGAGGGGGATAACACTAAGTTTGGCACAAACATGACACAAATCCACTTTCTATACTGCCATCTCTTGGCCACTTGTAGTGCAGTAGGCCGGGAGATTCACAAATCCACATGATCCACCAGCCCTTGTCTCAAGGACACTGCATTCAAAATTGTGCTCCCATGCCCAGCTTTAGAGTTACAGATTACTTCACACAGAAATACCCTGGTTTACGTTGGGGATGTGTTCCTGAAAGGTGCGGCAACAAATATGGAAACGACGTAAATCATGACTTAAAGATTTCGTGACTGCTGGAATTCATATGCTTTGGGTCTTTCGTTAAAGTCAGGTACATAGGTTCAAAGAAAATAACAAAAAAACTACGACGTTATCAGCGGTTGTCATCAGGATGTGTTGCGATCGAAACGTCAGTTTTTTGATATTTTCTTTGAACCTATCTATGTGACCTTACCGAAAGACCCAAAGAAGATGTAAATCATAGCGATTTATATGGTAGGTGGTGAAGGCTGAGAGGCGATGGATACGAGAGAGGGCGGACAATGCTGTCAGCGATATAAATGTGGCTTGAGGCGACGCAAATCGGACCGTGGTGTTAATAATAAAGTGACGATATATTTGCAAAAATACATAGAAGGGGGAAATATAAATTGGGTTATTACTGTACTGAGATATGGTCATAATCAGTCCAAGTCACATTAGACTCAGTTTGGGAAAGCTTTGCAGCCCAATACAGACTGATAAGGGTCTCGAATATTCCAGGTGAGTGACCAGGAAGTACGGCAAGAAATAAGATGCCCGGGTGGCTGGCTGGGGGTCTCAGAAAGCTCGCAATGGCCATGCAACGATGGTGCGGAAACCCCGGCATCACTGATATCTTGACATTAAATCGTAGTTTAAATTACCAATCATTAAGCAAATCTCTCAGGTGTGGAGAGTCGATGGTCCCAGCCTTGTCACTAAGGACGCCACAAAAAGTGTGATTTTAAAACGAAAAAGTTTAAGTGGCTGGTGGGAGTGGAGCATTTGTGGTGGTAAGCACACTGAACTATGAAGCTAGTGACCCGAGTTTGATTTAAGACCACAGCTGTGAGTGATATCTGAAACGGTCACGAGACCCACCCCTTTCACATAGGCGCAATGACCAGCACGCTGAGGTAAGGTCAAAAACCACCATGCCTAACATGGCGTGGGGAAGCGTTGATTCAGCAGTGGATTGACAAGTGGTCATCCAGTAATCCAAGATAAATGGAGATTTTAAAAATAGAGAGATACATGATGGTGGAATAAAACCTAAGGGCCTACTGTGACTAACACCTGTGGCTGATTAAATAAAACCCAAATCGAATTTTCCTTTTGTTTTCCCTTCAACGCAATACACTGAGTCACCAATCATCTCGCATCGGCAGCCATACGCCCTCCCTCCCCTCTTTCCCGTGGGCAAACGCTCTCTCACCGTCCACGAGATCAAGAGGCAGGAGGCCCAGGGAGGTATCGCCCGTGGTTTGGCCACAGTTGCCCGCACTGGGCTCTCCCTGCAGTGCCGTGAGGCAGCAGGAAGCATGAGGCGGTAGTGGTGGCGATGGCGGTGGTGATGGCGGTGCCGGGGGCCTATGACAGCTACCGTGAAACCTGCCGGCCTCCAGCTCGACTGGCAGCAGCATGTCGGAGAGACGCAGTGAGGCGAGGTCGTCCGCGTCACTTCTGATGGCGACAGTCACAAACACCGTCGTTGTTAGACATGCGAGGAATTCAGACTCATGACTCGCATATTAAACTGTCCATGTACGAATTGATGATTTACAATTCATGGTTATTTTCAAAATAATATGAATACAGAATTTTTAAGAAAAAAATCTAATATATTTATTTGCGATGTTACATGCCCAATCGGTATCACCTCCATTCGCACCAGCACACTTGCACAAAACGAAGCGCAGACTGCTTTAGCATTTCATCTAGGGTCTATCCACTCGAAAACAAATGGGTGACATTGTCCAGCTGAACTGTAGGAATTGTCCATGATCTGTGCTCACTTTATTATGCAATTTACAGTTACAAGGCTACCTTGCAAATAGTAAAATCTCCCTTCATGTGAAAAGTTGTGCGTTTATACCGTAATATTGCAAAACGCGTATGAACGGGTTGCGTTCCCTCGTTTGTAAGTCGAACGGGTCATAAGTCGGAACACCATAATGTACCATATCTAAATGCAGATATGGTCACTGTTATAAAATGTGTTACGGTTCAACAAAACAGGGAAGCCATTTCACAGAAGGCGGGAACGCCATCGCCGCTGCCTGCGCTCGCGGGCGCCATTTTGCCACTGGTGGGGAGCGCTTAGCCCGCCAAGCTTGAAGCGGGGACATCCTCGTCGATTGACATCCAGTCGCTCCGCCGTCGACTGCCCTTCATTAAAGAATTTGTTGCTGCCAGCGGCGACTGAGTGGTGCTTAAGCGGCGATTTCTCACCAATGTCGACTTGGCGGGATGGTCGGAGGCGGACACGCTGAAACCGCTGCCCGCCATCCTCGACGATGATGCCTTGGCGGCATTCCTTGCCATTCCACTGTCTGAGAGGTCAACCCTCATGCAGGCGTTTGACCAGACGGCCGCTGTTTTCGAGCCTCCGCTGAACACCCGTCAGAAGTTCGTCGTGAGGCGGAAAGGGGATGGTGAGTCGGCTCTCGCTTCCCCAAGTGCGCTCTTGGCGCTGGCGAAGGCCGCGTTCCCGAAAATGGACCACGGCGGCCTTGACGCCTTGGTCCTCGAGAAGATGTTGGGACTCGCCAAAGACCTCCATACTGTGCTCCCCACCGAGGACAGAGAGGTGTCTTCGCTCAAGATCGCCAGGTGTATACATGCGCAGCAGACCCTGCAACGTGACAGGGTGTTGGTGGCGTGCTCTGCGTCTTCCGGAGCCCACGCGGATGAGGAGCCTGCTCCTGCGTGCTCGCTGCATCAGCGGAGCGGCAATCGTCGGGGTGACGGCGATCGGCGGCGGGACGATCGGCGGCGAGCGAGGTCTGCTTCATCCCAGTCCAGCAGTGGATGGGTCACCTTCTACAACTGTGGCCTACCGGGACACGTCCAATCGGGCTGCCGGGTTCCTCGACGGCGGCCCCCAGGACATCCGCCTTCCTACGACTCCCTGCTCTCTAAGGCGAGTCGCAGCGCACCTCACACTTGGCCCCGGGGTTCACTTCATCCATCGGGGGGGGTCCGATTTGCGGGGGGGGCCTGATTTGCTTCGGGGTCGTGCGCGGTTTCGAGGGGAGTCGGTGCGTGTTCGCGACGATGTACGGACTGCGTTTACTGCATAAACCGCATTGCACGACATCGTCGATTATTTGGACCATTGTGAATGGTGTTTTGCTCTTGAGTTGGATGACTGAGCTCCGTGAAAATCCCATGGTTGAGGTTGCAAGGGATTTTAGATTGAAGGGTTCAGTGTGTTACGAACTCACTGGTTGGTTCCTGTCCATTGTTGCTCGACAAATGAGAAAAAAATAATTTGTGCGAGGGTGTCCCTTAGGTTCTATGTAGATCAAGGGTGCATGGGGCTGTAGTCAGTATACTGCTAGAGTCGGTAGATACAACTATAGAGTCAGTAGATACTATAGAGTTTGTAGTTACTACTGTAGTCAGTGGATACTACTATAGAGTGAATAGATACTATAGATTCAGTACATACTACTATACTCTTTGGTTCTTTCGGTAAAGTCACGTAGGTAGAAAATAAAACAAAATAAAAATTATATATCACGACGTTTCGATCGCAACACAAGCGGTCGTCCTCGGGCAGAAACGTCTACATATTATTTTGATTTTGTTTTATTTTTCTACCTATGTGACTTTACCGAAAGAACCAAACAGTATGGATTCCTGCAGTCATGAAAGCTTCAAATCAAGACAGATACTACTATAGTCATTAGATACGACTGTAGAGTCAGTATTTACTACTATAGAGTCGGCAGATACTACTATAGTCAGTAGATACGACTACAGTCAGTAGATACCACAATGGTCAGTAAATACTGCTACTGTCAGTAGATACTACTACAGTCAGTAGATACTACTGTAATGTGAGGATATATCCGGGTCGTTGACGGATCACAACTCGTCACGATGATTGGCTCTGCGGGACCTGGTCCATAGCCAATGGGGGGAAGCCTAGGGGCGTGGCCCTGACGTAATGGAAAGGTGACAGCTGTAAGTAGAGGATTGGTTCTGCTGGCTTTAGCCACAGCCAATGGGGAGACGAGTCAGGGGCGTGGTCCCGGGAGCCTACGGTGGAGTCTGGAAGATTCCATAGAGGCTAACCATGATTGGTGGAAACGTACCACGTGACCCGGGTATTAAATAAAGGTGGAGACGAACAACACGTGGTCAGAACTGAAACAAACGAAGGGAAGGGGCCACGCGGGAGCGGGGGTCCAGGCTGCCACGTGGCTGCGCGCGTTTCTCTCTTTCTATCCCTCTCACGCTGTCTGTCAGCAGAGTGAAAGAGTGTTGTAATGAAAGACGAATAAAGACCGTATTCCAGAAGTCACTTCAACGACCTTTATTACACTACTATCGAGTCAGTAGATACTACTGTAGAGTTAGTAGTTAATACAATAGTCAGTGGATACTACTATCGTCAGTACGTACGACTATAGAGTCGGTAGATGCTACTATAGAGTCGGTAGATGCTACTATAGAGCCGGTAGATGCTACTATAGAGTCGGTAGATGCTACTATAGAGTCGGTAGATACTACCGTCGAGTCGGCAGATACTCCTATAGTCAGTAGATAATGCTACAGTCAGTAGATACCACTACAGTCAGCATATACTGCTGCAGAGTCGGTAGATACGACTATAGTCAGTAGTTACTGCTATAGAGTTAGTTGTTACTATTATAGTCAGTGGATACTACTATAGAGTCAATAGATACTACTATAGATTCAGTAGGTACTACTATAGTCATTAGATACTACTGCAGAGTCAGTAGTTACTACTATAGTCGGTAGATACTACTATAACCGGTAGATACTAACGTAGAGTCGGAAGATACTACTATAGCGTCAGTAAATACTACAGTCAGTAGATTCCACTATAGTCAGTATATACTGCTGCAGGGTCAGTAGATACGACTATACAGTTAGTAGTTACTACTATAGTCAGCAGATACTACTGTAGAGTTATACTCTTTCGGTAAAGTCACGTAGTAAAAAAAATATATCACGACGTTTCGATCGCAACACAAGTGGTCGTCCTCAGGCGGAAAAATAATCCAGCAGTAGAACTGATGAACCAGGAACAACACAGCGAGAGCTGTTACAACAAGAGGTTACATATGTTGGCGATGGGAAAGCAAGCGGGGTCTGAGCTGGAAGGAATTCCATCCCAGGATGCAAGCACGTCAGTTGTGTTAATGGGGGAGATTAGGGAGAGAGAGATTAGGGAGAGAAATTAGCATGAAATGAGCTTCCGTCGCCGCATAAGAGTATCGTCCCCGCATATGCGCACAACAGCAGTGTTAATGGGAGAGTAGCAGTATGTTGATGGGAGAGATTAGGCAGGGAGATTAGGGGGATTAGTAAGTTAATGTAATGTCTATGTGTAACACAAGCTGCGGCGCTGCCAACTGCGCTGAGAGAGGCAAGCGCGTCAACGCAAGAGAACCACCGAAACGGTGGTCACGCCAGTGAGACACACAGCCCATCACACAGCCAGAACCATCGATATGGTTCCATGTTAGTGCGACCCCAGCCCGTTAATGTAGAGACACCCAACAGAGCAATGCAACTTAGAGAGTCGGAGATAACAGCCAAACGGCAGGAAAGATGTAAGCACCACAGCAAGTTACGACTTTTCTTGGTTAATAACGTCCTTCCAATGATTGCTCAGCTTATACCCATCTTCTCGGTTGAAATTGTCTCTGTGTTTATATATCTGGATGGCTTCATGGAAAAATCTTTGATGGCAGCTAGAAGGTTTGCAGAGTACCTTGGCCTCGGAAACAACATTATCGTGCGAGCCCACTGCATTATAACAATGATCACCCACGGCAGAGGTATTGGTTCTGCCGTGTTTCAAACTGCCTTGTATTCGCGAACACGGTCCGAGACATGTCGTTTCGTTTCCCCAATGTAACGACTGCCGCAAATACAGCTTAGTTTGTAGACACCAGGGTATTGCATGTCATGAATGACATCCTTCACAGATGGGATCAAATCACGAATTTTGTGTACTGTATTGAATCGAACTTGGATTTTGTGTTTGTTTAAGATTTAGGAAATATTTTTGGTAACACCTGCTATGTATGGCAAGGTGATGGTTTTGATTGGGTCCTCAGATGGTTGTCTCCCCATGGTTGGGGATACAGCTTTGCGGATTGTGCGGTCTGAGTATCCATTAATCTTGAGGGCTTGGTGTACAAGCTCCAATTCACTGGCTAGGTGGCACTGGTCGGAGATGCAGCGGGTCCTATGGTGTAGTGTCTTGATGAGGGGGTTCTTCTGGGCCGGATGGTGGTGGGAATCAGGCTTTAGATAGGAATCCATGTGGGTGGCTTTCCTGTACAGGGAATGTCCCAACGAGCCATCAGGCCTCTTCTCGATCAAAACATCCAGGAATGGAAGCTTGCCATCATTTTCCACATTCATGGTGCATTGTTTTATGGATGGGTGTATGGAATTGATGTGGTTGAAAAATTGGTTCAGTGCTGGCTGGCCATGTGGGCAGATGACGAAAGTGTCATCTACGTATCCCTTCCACAGGGAAGGACGTAGGGTGGATGTCAGGATGGCATCTGTTTCAAATTTCTACATGAAAACATTCGCTACCACTGGTGATAAGGGAGAACCCATAGGGGTAGCTTCATTTTGTTTGTAGAATCAAGACGGTAGAGTTAGTAGTTACTACTATAGTAAGCGTATACTACTATAGTCGATAGTTACTAGTATAGAGTCAGTAGATACTACTATAGTCAGTAGATACTGCTATAGTGTCTGCAGATACTACCGAAAAGTCAGTAGTTACTGTTATAGAGTTAGTAGTTACTACTATAGTGGGTGGATACTACTTTCGAGTCAATAGATACGACTATAGATTCAGTAGTTACTACTACAGTCAGTAGATACTACTATACAGTCAGTAGCTACTACTGGGCTCAGTAGATACTACTGTACAGACAGTAGTTACTGCTACAGTCAGTAGATACTACTAGAGTCAATAGATACTACTGTAGAGCCAGATACTACTATATAGTCACTAGATACTACTCTATTGCATGCAGGGTACATATGCCTACGTGGGGATTAAAATATTATTTTAACTTCTGCAAGCCTCTTATAATTTTGTTGATGGACAAATGGACAGACAAACGGCATGATGGGCTTTCACAATAGCTTAGTATTTGTATATGAATATGTTATGTTTTTAAGAGAAGTTTTGAAATATATTTTCCCCCGGGCAACGCCAGGCACTTCCCGCTAGTAGTAAATAAAACAAAAAAGAAAGTAACATAAATAACAAACAAAAAAATGCAGTTTTATTTTCACTTGCGTTGAGTCCCAATGCTGGCTTGTTTGTCGAAGGGGGCGCAATGAGTCCCCACAATTGCAAACACACACGGGGGTACTCGCGCGCATGCGCACACACACACATAAAACAACAATCCCCTGTGTAGCCTTCACAGGCTGTTGTGGCAAGTGCTGTTAGCGAGCAGCGCCAATGAAGGCTGGCATGGCACAGGAGGTGGGTGGCCAGCACCACGCCCGACCGCCTTTGTCTCCTCAGTGGCGATGTTTACATACCGCACCAGGTACTCATGAGGCCAAGTCGAACTAGGGGGAGGCCCAGGACCCATTCAGATAATTGTCACTGGTGTTGGCCTGAGCGGGAATCGAACTCGGGCCGTGGGGTTGGTAGCACAGCACACAGACCATTTTACTGGTGCGCCTCACAAACACAAGAGCATAAACCACCATTCACCCCTACTGTACCAACTTTGCCTTTTAGCCACCTGGTGCTCCGGGGGCATGGGCGCGTACGGATACCCATGCGCGCACGCTCACTTTCACACACACACACTCGTGCGCACACACACGCACAAACACTTGCTCTGCTGAACAAAATAGTTTGGCGGGTCAGTTTGCAAGTGTGAGTTAATGTTTGAAGTCGATGTTAAAAAAATGTCATAAAAGCTGCTTCGTAAATCAACCTTGCGGTGGGACCCCGAATAAACGGAAGTAAAAATAAAAAAATAATTATTTATTTTTTGCTGACTCCGTCCCACCGCGCACATAAACGCCGAGACCGACCTGCCGCAGATCATTCTGTTGTCATGTCAGGACGAATGCGCAGAATAAACAAAACTTTGATTAGCACATCGTGTAGAGCTCGTCGAGAGGAATAGATTTCCGTATTGTTCACCTTCAACAGACATAAAATGATGTCGCAAAGTAGTTTATGTGAGAGCCGGGGGCTTATGGGACCCAGGGGTCCCGCCATAAGGTTCATATGTGGATGTTCTTAAATCGAGGACTGCCTGTATATGCAATTGTGTTGTAAAACAGAAGCAACAAACATAAGAGAGTTTTGGGGTGAGATCGCGTGAATATATGTGTCGTTAAAACCCGCCACCACCCGACACAGCCAACTAGTAAGGGTTGGCACGTAAACAGAACATGCCAATTCGTCGCTAGTACAGCACACCGGTGTGTTGGAGAGCCAAGCCACAACATTTATAATCCGTGTACGACGTTTCACCAATAATTACAACTAGCTTCATCAGAAGACAGACAGGCGTAGATGTGGTGACCTCACTTCTGCGCTCTTGCACAAAGTGGGGGGTGTGAGGGATTAATGAGTCAACATACATTATGCATGCACATTATGCAAGCCCTTTAATCTTGTCTCTCCTGTCCATTGTGTGAATTAAAACAGCCATACCAACAGTAATCCCGATTTAAGTATTGTGCCCTTCATAGGCATGCATTTAAACAATGTATTATTTTATGGTTCGCTTCCACGCCGCACTAAGGCGATAGCTATCCGAACGGTTAAAATTATATTTATTTATTTCAATTTCGATAGACTCTCTAATTAGTCTTGGCCATTAGTAGCTAGTTTTGCACAGAACTTAAACATGATCAAAATCGAGTGTTGTGCTGTGATAAGTAATTAAAACGATCAATATACCGTACATTGTGGGAGTAACTGATAAACTAGCCAGATGTTTGGAAAAACAAAACATCCGCGTCAGATTTGGCCCGGTACATATGTAGTGACAACGCTGGATGTCACCATGTTGTGGGTGCAGTACCGGCCCTAGAGGGGCACGGTGTGCGTGGAGTTAGGCCTCGGCAAGGTAAGGTAAAAGTTAAAAGGTAAAAACAACGAGCCTACCTTTATCCTACCTTTTATCTTACCACAATACAATCACTCTACCCTTACCTTTTACCCTTTAGCAGGTAAGGTAAAAGGTAAAAAGCAACGAGCCTACCTTTTACCCTACCTTTTACCCTTACCCCATACAAATTACCCGATTACAGGGTAATTACTGGGGTACTACTACACGTGCAAAAAGTTTATAACGGTAAATGCTAGGTAGAGTGCTTTATTCATATAGAATACTCTCGATTATTCCAATTTTACACGCTTGTTGTCGTTGTTGTCATTGTTGTCATTGTTGTCATCATTGTCGCTGTCGTATCCTCAAATCTTGTAACTCAATTTTTACCCACTTCCTAATGTGGTATCGACTGCACACTTGGTATACTTATGGCATACTGATTACAATACTATATTCTATCATAAAAATAATAATTTAAACATTCTTTTTTATATGTTATGTTTCGGCTTGGGTCTAATTGTCCACGCTCAACTGACGTTGGCTGTAATTGGCCACGGTCCCTTACGTTATGTCAAGCTTTGGGGCCACTTCCTGGAGTTGTGGACTTCTGCCATTACTTGTACGGTACATTTAATAAAACCGTGTTTTAAAAAAGTAAAAAAAAAATATTACTTATTAAATGGAGGCAACGGACTGCGCCACGGAGCTTTTAGCGGTAAACAAGGTACCGTATTTACCGGGTAATACTTCGCGCTACCTTTACCCTACCGGGTAATTCTTCCGAGCTACCTTTACCCTACCCTTTACCTTACCCCTTGGCATGTCAACACCTTTACCCTTTACCTTTACCCTTTTACCCGGTAAAAAGGGTAAATTACCTTACCTTGCCGATGCCTACGTGGAGTAACATCGCTGGATAGCACCATCCTGTAAGTGCAGTGCCGGCCCAAGAGGGCACGTGAGTGTGCGTGCCGATCTAAGGGGAAGGTCGTGTGAGGCCATGGCACTCTGGTTGACCCGGGAGGACACGTGACCGGCTAAGATGACAGGGGGGCCCCCAAGAGGGGGCTAGGAGGGTCACGTGATTGGGACCCAGGTTCTTCCCGATGGTTCTGGAAGGGGGACGTGGCCAAAGGCGGAGCCGGCCACGCCGAGTCCGAAAGGGATCGGGGTTGTTCATCCCGGGAAAGAAACCCTTCGTCTACGATCTCTGTTCTACGAGTCTTCGAGCACGTGGACCCGGGCAGTATGCTGTTGGTCCTGGGTCTATAGTTAACAGTTACGTGGTAACTAGTGTCGTTAGCCGGGTGGTCTCCACCCGAGGTTGTTATCGTGTTAAGGGGAAAGTTTACCCTGTGTGTTGGAACTAAATAAATGCGCTGCCTCCAAGTCTAAGTGTGTGACTCGGTTGAACCCACTACACATAAAATACAGAAATTAATATCTGGTACAAAATATATATTACCGAAGCTATCAACAGAAGGTGTGTACAGGATTAATTGCACATGTGGCAAATGTTATTTTGGGCAAACAGGACGAATGATCATCATGAGACGAAAAGAACATCAGAGAAATATTAAATACTCCCAAATACAACTGTCAGCAGTAGCAGAACACGCGTGCCAATAAGGACACTAAATTGATTTTGATAATGTTGAAGTTCTGTGCAAAACTAGCTACTACTGGCCAAAAATAATTAGAGAATCTGTCGAAATTGAAATAAATATAAATGATTTTAACAGTTCGGATAGCTACCGCTTTAGTGCTGCGTGGAAGCGAATCATCAAATAATACATTGTTTAAATTCATGCCTATAAAGGGCACCATACTTCAATAGGGATTACCGTTGGTACGGCTATTTTAATACACACAATGGACAAAAAGAGCAAGATCAAAGGGCTTGCATAATGCGCATGCATTATGTACGTTGACTCATTAATCCCCCCCCCCCGCCACTTTGTGCAAGAGCGCAGAAGTGTGGTCACCACATCAACGCCTCTATATAAGAAACGAAACAGGTGGACATTTCCACAAATCTGGCTGAAGCTAGTTGTAATTATTGGCGAAACGTCGTACTCATATTGTAAATGTTGTGGCTTGGCTCTCCAACACACCGGTGTGCTGTACTAGTGACAAATTGGCATGTTCTGTTTCCGTGACAACCCTTACTAGTTGGCTGTGTCGGGTGGTGAGGGTTTTAACGACACATTTAGATATTTACGCGATTTAACCCAAAAAAACTCTATTATGGATATTGGTCGCGAAAGCCTACGTGTTGAACAGAAGCAACAAAGTTGAGGTGTTTGAATAGGGAAGTTGTGCAACATTTGAAAAAAAATGTGTGCAGAAAAGTTACAGGCTAATTGTGTAGCATAACAAAGTTGCCACGATAGGGATAAGGAGTTACGCCTATTGCTGTGTGCATGAACCAAATTGTTTCCACAACTCCAGCCCTCGTGATAACACTATGGGTCAGGATTTTTCGAAATTACCGATCCTGTTAGTCACATGCAAACGAGCCCACTGCAAACTGCATGGACCTAATGTTTTATAATCACAGAAAGCTGTACTGGGGGTCCCCCAATTACTAGTGTTGGTGAAAAACAGAACTAAATAATCATGCCGATGTAAGCTCCACTATTCTGTGCCTCCGCACCACCCCACGAAAACTCACAGGTCATCCTTGAAGCTCAACGCAAACTTGTGTTGAGAGAGGTCACCCAGGAGGTGGGTGGGGTCACGAAAGGCTCCAGAAGTCGAGCCCACAGCCAACGACTCCTCCAAGTACGACTCGTGCACGTCCGACGTTCTGCACAACACAGCAAACCACGCTCGTCACGAACTTATGCGACGCCGAGTAAACGTAGCCGAGGCCCAGAAATTGTTCACAGCAATGGAACTATGTTATGTGTGAACGGGGATTTAAATAAAGTTGCAGGATGTCAGTGCAGTGTGCCTGTTAAACTACTAAATAAAATTACGCATTAAAAAAATATCACCTGCACTTCACTACCTTTTGTCACCAGGTTCAATGTTTAGCATGATAACCAAAGCACCACCAATCCACACACACACACTCCCAATAAACACATACACTCTCTGAGGACACACTCTCAAGACAAACACACTAGGATAAACACACATAAAACACTCAAAAATCCCACTTAACACACGGTGAGAGCTACACTCAGTCGCATGCTTAGCTCTTTTACTTCACTTTACCTGCCCAAGCTGTTGTAATTTTCCCAAAAAATGTCAGGGAGCTTTTGGTGAATATTGGAAAACCGCTAAATGTTGCTCCCACTCGTCAACTGCCATTTATGGTCACACAGAACTATTAAAACTACATTCCATATAGTCACAGTGGATCAGATCTTATAACGAAGAGCCGAACGCCAATGTTACAGTTAAGGTAAGTGGTGCAGTACTGTAATGATACTGTGGAATGCAATGGAGATAAGACTCCTGGAATACATCTCTATAGGTGGAGCAATAATGCAGCTGCAAGTGTACTGCTCTATGAATCAGCAACATGAATTTAATTTCTAGCCATGGCTAACATCAGCGGTGAGCGATATAACCGGTCCCGGGCCTCTTTCTTCACCAGCCAACACTGACCAACATGGTTCGTATGGTCAAACAACCCAAATTAATGATATGGCATAGGTCGGACTTCATCCAGCAGTGGACCAACAATTCTGCCTCCACACATTACTGCCATCATCTCCAGTACACATGTAGCGATTCATCAATAAAAATCACGCTTGTGTTCAGGATACATAAAATTGTGAGTGTGTAAGAATTAATTATTTTAAATCAATGTTTTGTGCTTAAGATAATTTTCACAATGAAAGAGACAGAGTGAGGACGGCGCAGGTGAGATAGAAAGGACGACTGAGACAGCACAGACAGAAAAATCAAGACAAACAAAACCAATGAGATCAAGCGAAACATGGAGACAAGAGTGAGCAAGAAGGCTGGGCACCGCACCTGTCGTCGGAGCCTTCTTTCCGTGCGGCTGTGGAGATGGCTACGGGGGGGCCCAGGCTGTCTGGGGCAGACTCCGACAGGAAGCTGGGGAATGTCTCATCCGAGAGATTACCAACGCTGCCCCCGGCGCTACCTCCAGACGCCATCGCTCACGGCGCCCCGGCACGACGGCTCTGAGAAGAGTCCCCTCTGCTGCTGTTGGAAGAGTTTGAGAGGAACGGTCAAAACACCCTCGCTTGACTCACACACAGGGCGTGCCAGTGTACGCCTGTCAACCGGGGGCACGAGGAGTCACACTATGGAAGTCAGGGGTGCCCTCCTCGCAAACTGTTCCAGGTGGTTGTTGCTTCGTTTACACATCGGACCTGGGAAGTTTGCCAATCAACTTCATCACAGATAACAGGAGTTCTAATGTGCAGTCATTAAACCAATACAACTACAATACTTTCTACTGACTTATTGCAGATCCTAGTGTCCACACCCTACTGTGTAATTAAAGGTTATATCATCAGCATAATCAGCATTTGTCACCTTATTTAATTTTGTCCAAGGTTTGGTGGGTGTGTGTGAACTTCATCTAAATATGTTATGAGTGTTTGGATACCCACGACACACACAGTGGCTACAAACATGTCTGTTACCGGGCAATTGGGAGACGAGGGTTGCTGGATCATATGAATATCGTGTATCGGTGACTGTCACCAGCAAGGCAAAACGGTTGCTAAATAGGAGGCAGCAAAGTAGGCTGATGACCTTTTTGTAGCTGCATCAGAGTTGGCCTCTCATCAGGATGTTTTTTTTCAAGCGTTCCAGAAATAATTGGCAAAACATCCAAAAACAGAACTCTCCTGAGAATAAGTCTTCTGACTGGGAAGCTTTCCTAGGTAAAAAGTTAATTGGGTTGTGACTGTCATACTATTCACCATTGGAATGGTTACATAATTATTACTGCAGATTAACTTCAGATGATGAGACCAAGGCCTTGAGATGGATCTCGAAACAAGTTGAGTATTTAGAACTGCTTCAAGTTCCTGACCTCTTCTGGGACCCATCCATGTTCATCATATCCTTGTCTGACTGGATTGTCCGATGTTGGCGCAGTGGTCAACTCAATGAGGTTACCAATTGAAATCCTGGGCACTGATTGAATCAGCTCATCGTTCCTACTAGGTAAATAAAAACATTTACACTTTGGAAATTCCAACACTGGCATAGGGCCAGCAATGCTTGTTTGAGCAGGGAGACACCTTAAACATCACGCGACTATTGTATTATTAATAAAAACCATAACAGTACTGTATTCTAATTCTAGACACATTTGACAGTGAATACCTCTAAGCGCAGTGCTAACTCAGGTATTTCTCTGTCACAGCACAACTGCCTCGGGTGAAAACAAGTGTCACTAAAACGTATGCTTACAAGGCAGCTCATGCAGTCTGCATGCCATGTGTTATAAGAGAGCCTGTGTTTGGTGTTACTTAGCATCCTTATAGAGGGGTGTCTCTGTGTGTACACAACTTCAGCCTGCTCTCAAGTTCACTCAAGACTGCAATTCGTAATTGCAATTCCCAGTTCCCACTTAGGCACTTACATTAGTCCGTACTATGTAAAATGTACACGCAGACACTCGGACTTCACTTTTGACCACAATTGGATGTTAACAGTGATATGTCTTTATCGACTGGAATCAACTATGAGAACGTGGAATTTCCACAGAGCTGGAAATAAAAACATTTTAAATATTTAATAACTGATAACCAATACAATGCTGTTAATATACTGCCTGGTAATGTGTGTAACGAGGTATATTGTAAAGGGCAATCTATGCATTACATGGGTGTGGGCATGGTGTTATGTGGTGGCCAGATTCAGAAGCCGACCCAACATATTTAACCGTGAGACCATCCCTTCCTCCCTCCCGTTATGTTAACTAATCCCATTAGACCCAATGTCTAGAGGGATGTCATAATTTACAGCCCTTTGTCAATCCGCTGCTGTATTGTTCTTGGGGGTCGTTTAACCATACTTCATCATGCTAGTCAGCGTAGGGATGGAGGGAAGGCCAACACCAGTTCTGATATCACTTGATAATTAGGTCAGTCAGGGCCAAGAGTGAACCCGAGGTAGCCGATTCGTAGCGCTGTGCAAATCGCGAATAGGACAATACAAAAAATAAAAGGCTTTTTAGAAATTAAATTAGCGGTCGGTTGAAACGTTATTCATTTCCTCTCAGTCAGTGATTCTCAATCGGGGGTTACAAGTGTAACCAGCAAGCGCAAACACATGACGTTCCATTGCTCTGATAGAAAACCACCATTACATGACGTTCGTTGATTGTTGTATTCGCTTGTAGTTACTAGAGAGTTAGGATATCTCACAAAATGGCCAATTTGTTAAAATGTTTAACTTCATCTTCTTGGTTCTTTCGGTAAAGTCACGTAGAAGGGAAGTAATAAAATAATAAAAATAAAACATAATATTATTATTATTTTATTACTTCCCTTCTACGTGACTTTACCGAAAGAACCAAGAAGATGAATCCCTGCAGTCACGAAAGCTTTACATCGAAATGTTTACGTTCATTATTCATACATTTATTTATCAGAACCATTTTGAGTCAGGCAAGGGAGTATTCGGTTGAAACTAAACTCAACAAGGAGTGCAGTAGCCAAACAATGTTGAGAACCACTGCTCTGATAGAAAACCACCATTACTGTCCTATTTAATGTTAGTCATTGAGAAAGCTCACCGAAGCAGCAACTTTATTATGCATTGTACATGAATTGCGACAGTGTTGACTGCATCGAGCCTTGATGTCTTCCTCACACTGGTGTTATTGCAGTCTTCTACCACTTGTGCTACCAAAGTGGTGCTTCGCCTGATACTGCTACATTCAGACGCTCTTTTAATTAAGTCGCGTTCTCTTACCTTGTACCATTATATCATTACTACAAAATGCGAAGCCGATTTTGAATTTCCTGCACATGAATTTACAATGTACGATTATAAGCTTTGTTTTTAACCTTACTTTGAATATCTTTCTTGGCAAAAGCAACATTAATATTATAGCAATCACAGCACTGTGTTTTCAATGTTAAAGTATAAACTGCAGTTATATCTACATTTCGTCACTGTTAATGTTATGGATATAAGGCTACGGTGTTAAAATGTGCCACTGTCATTCCTGGTATATTTACATTATTATGAACTTCCCGAATAACACTTATTTAAAGTGCTGCACTCTTAACGATATTACTGCACTATCACAACAGCAGGAGCGACATTACTCTCGTCGAGTCCAACGCTTGGCACACACCGTAGAGAGTCGTACTCATCCACACGCACCTGCACAGCGTTCGTTACACGGTAACCGGTAGTGCTCATCAATTATTTACTGCCGTGCGGTTGTGTTCATGCTGCCGGGACTGTCTTGCTCGTGCTCTTGACCCTTGCACACTATACTGTGCATGTATTTGAGATTGTATGATCGTCCATTGTACAATTGCTATATTTTAAAATGTCTGAATGTGTCATTTCGTGTTTGCTACGTCTGTGTTACTTGGCACTTTTGTAAACGATATCTTCCATCTCAGTGAATTATCCTGGCAAAATATTTTTGTAAAATAAAAATCCTTAGGGAGCACTCGGCCATTGGTGTAGATTCCACAACCCACTGTAGCTACTACTGATGTTATCAGTCGTATACACATTACAGTGTATGCTATCAGTATCATCACAATATAATGTATAATTCAACACATTTCACCAATCCATTGCTCGTGAAGGACTCCCCTCGCATTGTCGGACCATACTTCACCTTATTTTAGAATAGTTAATTTTATTATTTGTTTCTACCTACGTGACTTTACCGAAATAACCCAAGAGTATTTATTTTAATGTTTGAACAATTCCCCTCAACGTGAACCTCTCCAACACAACCTCTCACCTGGAGCCTCCTCGACTTTGTAAAAGGTCAAAGTTGTTTCCCCAAGTAAACGCGAGTATGAGAAGACGCTCATCTCCTGCTCGCAGCCCTGAGCCAGTGATGTCCATTCCACATTCCCATGACGAGTCAGAACAACGCGCTTTTGGGCTCATTAGTTTACAATGGCACGTATGAACACCGCCACACTTATACCTACTGCACGGATTAATGTAAAGATGCACAAACAACATCGAGGTGAGCGGATATCTGCATCGAGAGTGAAGCTGAATAGACTTCAGCGGCCAGGCCTAACTAATCTGGTGCGGCGGGAGGTTACCCCACACAAACTCACGCAACCCGATCACGGCAGCTGAGGTGAAAAAGAAACATCGCAAGATTACCTTGCTGCAGGCGTTCCCGCTTTGTTCAAGCCCCTCCGCTCGCTAATATCTTTAACCGAGGTGAAGTTTCGATATAAAAAACACAAATTCTTTAAAATCAAACGGGGCACCCACTCGCCCACGACCGCCACAATCTTCAAACGGAGCAGTACGAGAGCGCGTCTCCTATTGGCTGCCTTGCGGGCCTGCCCCGCCTCGTCAGATCGCCCAATGGGGAGGCGCCTTGCGCGGAGAGACGCCACAATCCATTGGCTGCTGGCCGCGCCAGTCCATTGGCTGTTGGCCGCGCCAGTCCATTGGCTGCTGGCCGCGCCAGTCCATTGACTGCTGGCCGCGCCAGTCCATTGGCTGCTGGCCGCGCCAGTCCATTGGCTGCTGGCCGCGCCAGTCCATTGGCTGCTGGCCGCGCCAGTCCATTGGCTGCTGGCCGCGCCAGTCCATTGGCTGCTGGCCGCGCCAGTCCATTGGCTGCTGGCTGCGGAGGGAATCGTTTGTAGCGCGCGATTCAAATCGGAATCTTTATTTCTACTGCACGAGGAGGAATCCGATGAGCTAGGAAGCTCTTTGTCACAGACGTCCAAATCGGAAACACGCGCCTGGGGATATACAGGAAGTGCTGTGCCGTAATGTTGAACTTCTTTCGCACCGTACGTAGCCAACTGCGATAATCGGAGGTGCGGGGAAACGACAAAAAAACTAAACACAAAAAGCAGTTCTAAATGAACAAGTTTGTCAATCTCGATGATGATTTAAAAGTGCAGCGTAGCTCCCAGTGGCTTCCTCATATCGGAAGGAAGAGTGTTCCAGACGGCCACAGAAGCAGCAGCGCATCTGATAGCGCCACGCGATGCAGTGACCGTCTTTGTTCGATGGGCAAGGCGCAAGCTGCGAGGTTTGAGAGGCCTGTGAGTGCCAATTGAATGATCTCGAGTTGAATCGTGTAAATGAGGTTCGAGGTTTGCGAGGAGGCGACTTATTCTATTCGATTTTTGGGATGGCAGCGTTATGTTCTGGAGCCAATGCCGACCTACCCATAGTCAACCATGACCTTAACCATGACCTTAACCATGACCTTAACCATGACCTCAACAATGTACCACACCTCCGACTCAAATCCCGATCCCCAGCTGGGATCGCTTCTGCCGTCACCATCCTAGAATCTCACCCAGATCCGGAGCAACGCTGCTGCTGCTGGCGAACAGTGGAACAACGCGGCCGCCCAGAATAAACACCTCATTCGAGACCCAACATCTCACCCCATCGCTTTGACATTCCTCGAAGACATTGATTGGTTTGTCTATGAACCGAATCAGAACATCTACGGGCCGATGTTCACATCTTCATAAATGGAACACTTAAAGACAAGCCACAATCGTGCGATTGTGGCCATGCATCCCAAACTATGGGCCATATCGTAAACCATTGCACGCGAGTCTGTGCTTCAACTACGAAATAGCAAAATACACGCACTGGCTGCTGAAGCCCTCTCGTGGCTAGCAGACCTCGACATTGGGATCGATCCAGCTCCTGACCATGTTGTTGCTGCCATGCCCAAAAACATCTGATCATTAGATTAAAACCTTGCTCTGGCGCCAATGAGCAGGGCGGAACCTTTTTTCGCCCAGAACCCAGGCCGTGCACAGTTTCCGGCCGGATCAGGCTCGTGTTGCACAACGACCAGGAGGGATGGCGGCGCCCAGGCTGCTGTGCACGCTGGGGTCGCGTGTTCCGCTGCTCTCGCGCTCCTCCTCCCGCTCCTCATCCCGCTCCTCTCTCTCCTGCTCCTTCTCCTCTCTCTCACTCGGTGGCCCCTGCTGCCCCGCGGCTGTTCAGCGCCCGCTCCTGTCGCCCGCCACGTGGCTCGGGTAAGAGACCCGCTCGCGCCCGGACACCTCGTGACGCCTCACTCCTGAGCTTAAGCCAGTGGTGGAAATTCCACATTCCTGTGTCTGGGGTGAAGTCTATCCACACGACAGTCACTGTATATTTTCTCACAAAGTGGTACTCGGATATGAACGATACACTCCAGATGTACACGTTGACATGTAAACTCAGCCTCATTCGGCAAAGTTGTGAAGGTTCTTTGATCCGAATTACGCTAAACGTCCTTTATGATCGATGTACGCGTGGGAATGTTGCTGTAGCCGCGCAAACCCGACACGCCGTCGCCTTTAATCAGCATCTTTATTTATCCTGGAGAAATCCGATTAAGCTATTTTAATCCTGGGAGGCGCTTGCTACATGGAGATGCCACCACCGTGAGGTCCCGCATCACCAGGGGTGGAGGGAACCTGGCCCGCAGTCGCATCCGACCCGAGACTTCGTGTTGGTATACAGTACGTAGTGTACTCGCGGGGCCTTACAGGCGGGCATGATTCATGTGTTTTGTAGAAAAGTAGTTTTCACTTAAATTCGCCAGCGACTCCACAATCCTGACCTACCGAGGAAGATCTGGCCCTCCTTGAATCAGATCCGGACACTCCATGGAAGATGTTTGGGAGACTTTATTTATAAATGGAAAATTAACGAGAGTCCAGTTTGTGACTGAGGTGGTGCGACATCTCAGACCGTGCAACATCTCGTGAATGACTGCCCAATCGGTTAATTTAACGGCGATCTGAAACAAATCCACGCGGCTACGCCTAAAGCAGTTGAATGGCTATCAAATCTCGGCATCAATTTGTAATCTGTTGCAAACCCCCAAAATGAAGTTCAACATTTTTACGCCACTTGGGCATCCAGTCATTCAACCCGTGAATGACAGTTCATTTATTTCAGTGTCCTTATTGAACCAGATGTGTTGGTAACCTGATGTTCTGTTTGTTCACAGTGCAGGGAGCCATAGTGCAATGGGGAGCGGTAGTGCAGCGGTTAGCACGCCACGCTACAAACCCGGCGACCAGAATTTGATTCCCGCTCACGGCTACCACCAGTGACGATTATTTGAAACGGTACTGGGCCTCTCTTCAGTCGACTCAGCCTCAAATGAGTAGCTGGAGCGGTGTGTAAACATCGCCACTAGGGAGACAAAGGCGGCCATGCGTAGTGCTGGCCATGAAAAGTGACATTTAAGAACGTTTATGGCCAAGCTCGAGACCTTTTACCTTCCTTATAACTGACTGCCTCTAAAAAATAAATACGTTCACTCTTTATGTACCGTTCTAAGATGCGGTCACAATTAGATGTTTTATAAATTAACAATGTGTTGTATTACCCAAGAAACCCTTGGAAATTAGATACTCCAGCTCAAGAGATTATCCAAATGCAAAATGTTAACAAATATAACACTAGATTTGAAATTTTCGTGACTGCAGGAATCCATACTCTTTGGTTTTTTCAGTAAAGTCACGTAGGTAGAAAATAAAATAAATCACGACGTTTCGATTGCAACACAAGCAATCATCAGGTGGGAAAACCACAGCAATAACTTTTTTCTGAAGTGGGAGAGAGAGTTGCCGTGGTAAGAGGCTATATATGTAAGAAAGGGGGGGAGGGGCAAGGGGGGGAGAGGGGGTGTGGGGTAGGGGGAGCGCTGCGTGGACGCTAGGAGAGGGAACGTGAAGCTGGGTGAGGGGTAGAAGTGGGCGGGGCTGGAAGTGGGAAGCCGAGAGAGCTGGGGATGCAGGGGGGGAAGTTAACTCGGAATAAGTAATATTAAAAAAAAGTTTTTTTTAAACACGCTTGTATGAAATGTACTAGTAATAGCAGAACTCCACGACTTCAGGAAGTGGCCCGAAGCTTGCCATAACGTAAGGGACCGTGGCCAATTACAGTTAACGTCAGTTGACCGTGGACAATTAGACCCAAGCCAAAACGTAACATATAAAATAGAATGTTTATAAATATATTTTTATGATAGAATATAGTATTGTCATCAGTATGACATAAGCATACCAAGTTTGCAGTCGAGACCACATTGGCAAGTGGGTTAAAATTGAGTTACAAGATTTGAGGATACAACAACGACAACATCAACAGACAGAGTGAGTTAAAAGAAGGCGTGTAAAAATAGACTAGTACCCGGCCGATATGATCGACAACAACCACTATAAAGCAGTTAGGGTTTTACCTGGGTAATGACATCCTTCCAATGATTGCTCAATTTGTATCCATCTTCTCGGTTGAAGTTATGTCTGTTTATTTATCTGGATGGCTTTATGAACAAACCTTTGATAGCAGCCCGAAGGTTTGCAGAGTATGTTTGGATGTTTTGTTTGAGAAGAGACCTGACAGCTCGTTGGGACACTCTGTCTACAGGAAATCCACCCTCGCAGATTCCTATCTGAAACCTGATTCCCACCACCATCCGGCACAGAAGAATTCCCTTATCAAAACACTACACCATCGAGCCCCCTGCATTTCCAACCAACACCACCTAGCCAGTGAACTGGAACACGTAGACCAGGCTCTCAAGATGAATGAGTACTCGGACCACATTATTCGCAAAGCTGTTTCTCCAACCATGGAGAAACAACCCCCTGAGAAGCCAATCAAAACCATCATGTTACCATACATAGCAGGTGTGTTGCAATCGAAACGTCGTGATTTATTTTATTTTATACTTACGTGACTTTACCGAAAGAACCAAAGAGTAAATATAACACTAACAAAATCCACAACATAGGGTACTTTCTGGGTTATTTGGTCATACAACATCATTCTAATTTAATTAGGGTGATAAAGATAACGGCAGTAATAGATGATGATTGACTGAACGTGATGTGTGCTGCTCATGTGCAGAGCCGGGTGTGTGGTGAGCGCGCGCTGCGTGTCACGGAGCACCTCGGACACGTGGTGGCACGAGCACCTCTCGGAGGAGAACAACGCCTTCCTGCGGCGCCACATCAAGCAGGAATTTACCGAGCTCACGGCTGCGCGCCTCAACCCCCTGAAGGATGAGCCATGGTCCCGGCACACGTGGACGCCCGGTCAGGGGCACGCGGGGACCCAGACACCTGGCACTGCACATTCATTCAGCCTGCTACCAAGAATGGGCTTTCATTCTCTTTGTTGTTAATTTATATTGCTGTTGCATTGAAGTGAAACCCTTGCTTCCAATACAATCTTATTACGTGTTGTGGAGCATTACAGGTCATGTAAAAGGAGACCTCTTCTGTGTCTCCACATTTTCGTCCAATAACCGGTTGGCCAGCTGCATTTGTGTACCTGAGTCTGCTTGATAGAATCCAACAGAAATTTTTTGGTTGAGGCTTTTACTGATTTACTCAAGTCACACTATAATTTGATTGGATGTGGTACGTGCTGCTCATGTGGGCCTTACCTGGTGAAATAATAGAAAAGTGTCGTGTTTAGTTTATTTCGTTGCTTTCATGTTACTCTTCTTTTGCTACTACAGGCATTTTTTATGAATTTCACTCCTTAATACCTCTGTCAATGTTAAATAATTATTTTACCAGACAGACAGTTTCCTATTCTTTTTGTCTTTAGGTAAAGTCACGTAAATAGGTTCAAAGAAAATAAAAAACTACGATGTTTCGATTGCAACACAAGCGGTCGTTATCAGGAAAAGGGGGTTAGCCTCTAAAGGCAAACTGTTTATAAAGGTTTGAAATGGGCGTAGCTCAAGTGTCATCAGCATGGGCGGGGCAGCCAATGTTAATGTAAGTGATGGTACTCGTAGAGGGCAACGACGGTGCTGGTGGTGGGTTTCCACAAATTATAGGGATGCCAGGTCTAAAATGGAAACATAGCCAGTTATGACTTAAACTAGTTGATAATGTCCTTCCAGTAATTGCTTAGGTTCTACCCATCTTCTCGGTTGAAATTGTATCTTTGTTTGTATATATGGATGGCTTCATGAACGAATCTTTGTTGATAGCCAGTGGGTTTGCAAAGTACCTTCGTCTTAGAGAAATCTATTTCGTGTGAGCCCACTACATTAAAATAATGATCAGCCACGGCTGAGGTATTGGTCCTACCATGTTCCAGGTCTGACTTATGTTCATGAACACGGTCCGAGTCATGTCGCTTAGTTTCCTCAATGTAACTACTGCCGCAAATACAGCTTAGTTTGTAGATGCCAGGGTATTGCATGTCAGGGATCACATCCTTCACAAATGGGATCAGATCACGAATTTTATGTACTGTGTTAAATCGAACCTGTATCTTGTGTTTGCTCATGATTTTGGAAATCTTTTTGGTGACCTCTGCTATGTATGGCAAGGTGATGGTTTTGATTTAGTCCTCAGATGGTTCTTTCCCAATGGTTGGGGTGATAACTTTACGGATTGTGTAGTCTGAATATCCATTCGTCTTGAGAGCTTGGTGTACGTGTTCCAGTTCACTGGCGAGGTGATGATTGTCGGAAATACATCGAGCTCTATAGTGTCGAGTTTTGATGAGGGAATTCTTCTGGGATGGATGCTGGTGGGAGTCAGGTTTTAGGTAGGCATCCATATGGGTGGCTTTCCTGTAGACAGTGTCCCATTGAGCCATCAGGTCTCTTTTCGATTAAAACATCCAAGAATGGTAGCTTGCCATCCTTTTCCACATCCATGGTGAATTTGATGGCTGGGTGTATGGAATCGATGTGGTTGAGGAATTGGTTCAGCTAGTCGGCCATGTGGCCGACCAAGTCTAAGACAGTTTTCTGTCATCCATACTCACTTAAACTACCATGTGGGGGACAGTACATCAGTTATCTTATTATATGCTATTATTCTCAGCTTTGGAACTCCCATCTATTGTGTTCATCCACAATTCAAGAATGGTGCTCATCTGTTGTTGTATCTGGGTAGCTAATGAGCCAACACGTCACACTGTAGTGAAGTCGCTGCAGTGATAGTGCTAAGTTTGTGTCCCGGAAAGTCATTTGAAATCTTTCTGTCCAACAAAAATTCAAATGCATGTCGGATAGCTCAGTATACGTAACCCATGTATGCATCTACAAACCAACAGCTGTTTGATTTTTGGATTATGTCTGTGCTCACTCGCAGTACTTGCCCCAAGAGTGTGCTGTGTGATGGCTGAATATGGTGCTGTGTGCGTTCAGGCTCACGGAGAGTTGGTCTTGTTGCTGTCAAACTGGGCATCGTGCCAGCCTGGACCAAATCTGGTGAAAAGCAACCCGTCACCGTCTTACAGGTTTGTGTAGCTAGCTCTGTTCCGTGGGATCCACACGCTCACCAGCTGCCTGTCGGCCCCAGTGCTAATGTGGTCACCCACTCCACTCATGCCCCTCTGTATGCCGCACAGGTGCAGGACTGCCACGTGCTGCAGCACCTCTCCAAGGAAGAGTACGACGGTGTAACGGATGTCCTCCTTGTAGGCGGAAAAAACGTCTCTCCATTTAGTGTACGTCACTCACTGGTTGACTCATATGCTCGTTTCCTTGCTCACTAGCTTGATAACTCAGTTACCCCTACGCTCACTTGCTCAGCCTGCGTTAACGGACTTGGTCACTTGCTTGCTTACTTAATTGCTTGCTCACTCGTTTGCTCACTCACTGATTCTCTTATTAACTTTCTCATTCAGTCATTCGCTCACTCACACTTGCTGACTTGCAGACTAGCTACCTTGCTCGCTCAGTGACTCGCTCCTTCACTCACATGCTTACTTAAAACACGTTCCTTCGGAGTGGGCAGGTAGGAACTTGGTTGGACAGCGCATTCGTGCGATCCGTGTCACGCGGCGCAATCTGCGTGGGGTGGCGCGTCACGTGGTGCTGAGCCTGCCCGAAGCGCTCTATGAAATACAAATCGAGGGCGTGGCTATGCACGACAGACAGACAAATAATCCCTGTTGGGCAGTGTGGAACTGTTGTTCCTACCTGTATAACACACTTGCTTACTGGCTTGCTCATGCACTGTTGCCTAATTAAATAATGAACAACGTATTTAATTGCTGATTATTATGATAATGATTATGATGGTTCTGCCTCAGCACTCGAGGGTTCACTTGGAGCGGTGCCGCCTGGCTGGAGTTCCTCCCAAGCAGAAGGTGTCAGTCTTTGAGGTGTCCAAGCACGCCCTTGTCAAGCCAGGTGACAGCGCCTTCATACCCAGCAGTGCAAGACTTAAACCATTAACACTGCCATTAGCGCCGTCGCCAGAACCATGGACAGCACCACCATCAGTACCAAGTGCATCAGCACCATATATATCACTCTAAATACGAGTGCCATTGTGCCATCACCAGCCCCACCATCCTCATCACCACCAGCATTATGACCGGAACTACTATAACCATAGTGGATATCATCACCACTCTTGCGCCACTGTCAGCACCACGAACCACACCAACATCAGCACCAAAAATAGTTCCATCACAATAGACATCGCAACACTACCTCCATCAGCACCGCTATGGAGCAAACATCTTGCCTGAACCATCAAGAAATTACATCCAGTAATACCCCGATGTACGTCCTCCCGCTTGTACGTACTTTAGCTTTAACCTACTCAACTTACTGATACCCAATTCCGTTTTACGTACCATGGTACCTCGCCAGAACGCACTCGAGATTTACGAGCTTTACCGTTAAGACCCCGACGTTGTTTACACTGCACGTTGACATTCGGGCACCAGATGGCGCCCACGCGTTAGTGTCCCTGACTAACTGGCTATCGTCTCTTCTACGGGCACACGTTCAGTATCAATATTTTTTTTCCCACATACTGTATTTATGACGACTATGTTTATACAAGTGTAAACTATTTTAATATGTTAAATAATATATATAGTATAATAGACAAGGTAATATTTTAAAATATGAATAATATACACGTTCACACCGATGGTTGTACAGTATAGATGTGCAATGGGTTATTGAGCATCTTCAGTTTAGGTACTGCGCCACGTTACGATCCACCATTCCATCTCTTTGCTTCGATTTAAGTACAGCAAAAGCTCTGTTATCCGGCACTTTACCACCCGAAATGGTTTATCAACCGGTGTCTATCATAGACGGTGATACGAATCTTCCTTCACTTATCCGGAAAAATTCCGAAAGCCCTCCGGTATCCTGTCATGTGCCTCTCAGAGATCTGTTGTTTACGGAAGCTTTAGGATGCTAACAGATGGGGCTAGCAGCAGTCTCAATTGCAAACACAAGGTGCATTCAAAAGCAGCTGAGAGGCAGTAAATGTAGAGTATACTATTTACAGTGTAGTCTTAAGTTATATAATAAGTGTAGTGTTATAAGTGTGACACTTGAGCGATCTGGGTGTATGCCATATGCACTGCCTTACCTAAATTTGTTTCACTGTACTGTATATACAGTACTGTATACTGTACTTTAAACTATCCCACTGCTTTTCGACAATCAACTTGGAATGTGTGTATATTCAACTTCTTTCACACCATACATAAGCCGACCGTGCTCAACGGAGGTGCGGGGGAAGGACAACAAACTAAACAAAAAAAGTTATAAAGAAATTAGTTTTGAATTTAGATTTAACAATGCATAGCTCCAGTGGCTTCCTAATATCGGAAGGAAGAGCAGTCCAGACGGCCGCAGAAGCACGTCTGAAAGTGCGCGATGCAGTGACCATCTTTGTTCAATGGTTATCCAAAAGCTGCTGCGAAGATTACCGAAATTTGTGTGATGGTTGATGCTCTTTGATGAGATCACCAACGTATTATGATTCATTTGTCGCAACCACTTTGTGTGTAATGAGTGAGACCTTATAGAATGCTCTACAACTGATTAGTGAGTACCTCTGTAAATGTCTTTTATCATAGTTAAAATGTAGGCTTAGTTTTATTCTTGAAGAGTTTTTGTAATTTAAAAATTTGGTGAACTATTAAGTATAACTCTCAAATAACCGGCACATTTGATTAACCGGCACCCTCCAATTCCGCATGGATGCCGGATAACAGAACTTTTGCTGTACTTTCAATTTAAGTTCTGGTTTTCAGGAACGCATCCTGGGCGTAAACATGGTATGCCTGTCAATGAGAGTACGAATGAGATCAGAAAGAACTAGTTCTTGCATTGAATTGTGACGATTCAGTGAATCACTGGGGTGGGGAGGGGAGGCAGCGGAACCAGTCCTTATCAGGTCATCACCAAGACTGCCACCATAACCGTGCACTGCCACCTTCATTACCTGCACCTTCAACAACACTGTCATCTGCACCCATAATTGACACCAGCGCTGGCTTGAATCTCACTGCTTTGCGATGCCCATCTTGTTGCAGGAACCCCGCTCTACGCCGCCCACTTTCGGCCTGGGCAGTACGTGGACGTCACGGCCAAAACGTGAGCGCCACTCCCCCCCTCCCCCACCCCGAGTTCTCAACCATCGGTTTATTCTAACCCTCTGATCCCCCTCCATGCTGTCACTGCCACTTAGAGGAAGACAAACCCAGAGAGCCCACACCTGCTGTATGACCGCAGGGAATTTTAAGTCTTCTTTTTCTCACCATCAAATAATAAAAGTTGTGTTGTAGAGCCCACGGCACGCAGTGTAAATGTACGTATGTACGTGTCTACATGAGCTTTTAATGTTTTGGGTTATGACGCTCATGAGATTGACTGGTAGAAGATGGCCAGTAAAAGGTAAAGCCCTGGAATTGCTTGTTCATGCCACTGCTGGTAGAAGGGCTTCTCGAGAGAGAGAGTCCGAGACATACCATTGTGCATTCCCAAACTGGGTTGCTGGTATACATGTGTAGTGACGCAGATCGGAGACGATAATACTTGGAGGCACTTGTTTATTTCACAAGCACCATCGGGATAAATACACACCCTACGTGGGTGCACACTATTATAATTAAGACCGTCTATTGTCGGCGACACTACTTAGAACAGTTGGTAGGCTGTCTGACTAACAGCACCCCGGGATGGTGATGACGGAGACGACGACGAGGAGATAGTGACGACGAGATGGTGACGACGGTGATCTTGAACAGCACGACGGGGATTCCACTTCCAGCAACAGCCCCGAGCTCCCACTCGGGGCCCCCTCTTATACTCCCAGCGTGGCCTTGCACCGCCCCGGCCACGCCCCCCTTCTGGAACCTACTAGCGGGTTCCCGGGGCTTCCCGATGGGCCCCTTTTATGACCTTTCCCATAGATGTCCCCCTCTCATATATATCGTGGCCTGCTAATTCGAGTTCTGCTGTACACCGCAGTTACCGTTTTCCGCCAGCAGCCAGCCCTATACCCCTACACGTGTGAGGCTGAGTGTGTGAGTAGGGAGTGGTGTAACAGTGATTCCTGTGCTGCACCACGAACCCAGTGACTGGAGTTTGATTCCCACTCATAGCCAACATTAGTGACGAATAAATGAACTGGTCCTGGGCCTCCCCTAGGTTCACTCGGCCTTAAATTAATATATGGTGTAGTGTGTAAACATCAGCACATGAGAGGGAAAAATACGGCCGGGTGAGGTGCTGGCCACCTACCCCCTCGTGTGCCGTGTTGGCCTAAATAGGTGCACGTGAACAGCACTTGCCCCAACAATCTGTTAAAGGCTACAAGGGGAATCTTTATCTACAGTATTGTTAAGGTATCCCTCGGTTTATGGATATTCGGTTTATGAAATTTTGCATAAACGAAATTGACAAATTATGGATACTTTTCGATAAACGAAATTTAATTTCTGCCTTCACGAAATTTCACTCTGGCACACGCCATGAGATTACACAAGAACCATACGGGAGGCTGCGTCGTCATCCATCCCCGACAGCGTCATGGTGTCCCTGTAGTGCAATAGTAGCAACACCTCCACATCACCTCTACAGTCATTCCAACATGCAGCAGATATTTAGTTGAGTTCCCTGAAAAGGATTTTGTTTTTGTTTTAAATTAATTATTATTTATTTTTTAAATAATTATGTTCTTTATTATTATTTTGTATTGTGAAAAGAGATATAGGTGTATATTTTTAGGTTAGGAGTACAGTTGGAATGACTATCTAAAACACATCCCTGATTTTTTGTATTAAAAGCCGTTTATATTCACGAAATTTTAGTTTACGTGTGTTTTTTCAGGAAGAAGGCATCCCATTTGTAAATCGAGGCTTACCTGGCAACTTGAGTTCAATTCCTGAAATCAAATGGCCACGATATATAACTCTGGTGTAAATCGGTATTTGAGGCTAGCCTCGGCTGACTCGGGTTCAAATGTGTGCATTGCGGCGCTATGACGAGGGTGGCCCGACGAGTGTGCCTCCGGCCATACCTTAAACCCCCCCTCCCCGCACCCCCCCCCCACCATGCTTTGCCGGCCTGAAAGCAGTGTCCCTTGCAGTCTTTGAGGCTGATGTGCGATCTGTGTGTGGCAGCATTGGCAAGGGCTTCCAGGGCGTGATGAAGCGGTGGGGCTACTCGGGGCAGCCGGCCACTCACGGGCAGACCAAGACGCACCGGCGCATGGGCGCCATCGCGGCTGCGGTGAGAGAGAACAACCCTGGCGTTCCCTAACCCCAACAACAAACACGACCATTCCTTAACGCTGACAATATCGCTAACCTTAAACCCCATAACACTAGCCAACGTTCTGCTTAAGCCCAGTCTGTAATGTAACCCGAGTGTTAACACGAGGTAGAATCCCTGATTTCTAAACCAAACCTCAGCCTTGATCCACATGCTAGCATCGGCTCTAACCCCAACACCACCATGAGTCTTAACTACCCTCTCTGTTCTGTGCCGATATTTGCGCAATAATGAATTTCATACGGGACTTTCACGAAGGAACTTATTTTTCACAAAGTCTGCAGTATATTCAGAATAGGGGACGATGTTGCTCTATGTGATCCCGATTGAGTCATTTGCAGGTAATTTGTCAAATTTGGACCGTGATGCGAGCACACAATGGCCTACTCTTTTTGAATGACATGACACGATCTTTAACAGACGGAGCATAACATCTTGCAGGCAATGCACCCACAGTATTATAAAAATCCTAATCTTTAATTAGACTGGAAGAATCCGATGAGGTATGAAGCTCTTATTCACAGATGTCCTGTAGAGGTGGGGCATCAACATAGGAGTTCAAAGTAGAGAATGTAAGAAATTCACTCATGAACAAATAAAAATAAAGTATAGTAGAGTTTTTTTTGGGTTAGATCGCGTAAATATATAAATGTGTCGTTAAAACCCGCCACCACCTGACACAGCCAACTAGTAAGGGTCGTCACGTAAACAGAACATGCCACTTCGTCACCGGTCCAGCACACCGGTGTGTTGGAGAGCCAAGCCACAATATTTTAAATCTGAGTATGACGTTTCGCTAGTAATTACAACTAGCTTCATCAGGCGACAGCCAGATTTGTGGAGAAGTCTTACTGTTTCGTTCCTTATATAGAGGCGTAGATGTGGTGACCACTCTTCTGCGCTCTTGCACTCGGGTGGGAGGTGGGGGATTACTGAGGCAACGTACATTATGCATGTACATTATGCGAGCCCTTTAAACTTATCTTTCCTGTCTATTGTGTTTGTTAAAATAGTCCTACCAACGGTAATCCCTATTGAAATAGGCATGTATTTAAATAATGTATTATTTTATTATTATTCAATACCCTATTGATTTGTGCATCATTGTAAACTGTTCATTTGCAGCGCTTCTTTAAAATGTTGAATTTCATTTCTCAGACTGTCACCATCTTACACTTTCTTAGCTCGATGAATGAGCGTCTTGATAAGAGCAGATTTATGTGCGGGGTGATAGTGTGACTCTGCATTCGGTATTGAATACCAAAACCAAATCAAATAACAAGAGCATTGAAACTGCCCAAGTAATTAAAACGATCAAAATACCGTACATTAAAAGGAGTAACTGATAAACTAGCCAGATGTTTGGAAAAACAAAACATCCGAGTCAGATTTGGCACGGTACATAAAATACAGAAATTAATATCTGGTATAAAAGATGTATTACCGAAGCTATCAACAGAAGGTGTGTACAGGATTAACTGCACGTGTGGTAAATGTTATGTTGGACAAACAGGACAAATGATCAGCACGAGGCTAAAAGAACATCATAGAAATATTAAATTATCCCAAATACAACTGTCAGCAGTAGCAGAACACGTGTGCCAACAATGAAACTCAATTGATTTTGATAATGTTGAAGTTTTATGCAAAACTACCTACTACTGGCCAAGACTAATTAGAGAATCTATCAAAATTGAAAGAAATCAAAATAACTTTAACCGTTCAAATAGCTACCGCCTTAGTGCTGCGTGGAAGAGAATAAACAAATAATACATTATTTAAATACATGCCTACAAAGAGTAGCGTACTTCAATAGGGATTACCGTTGGTCGGGCTATTTTAACAAACAATAGACAGGAAGGACAAGTTCAAAGGGCTCGCATAATGTATATGCATAATGAACGTTGCCTCAGTAATTCCTCCCCCCCCCCCCACATTGTGATCACCACATCTATGCCTTTATATAAGAAACGAAATAGTAAGACTTCTCCACAAATCTGGCTGTCGCCTGATGAAGCTTGTTGTAATTACTGGCGAAACGTCGTACTCAAGATTGTAAATGTTGTGGCTTGGCTCTCCAACACACTGGTGTGCTGTGCTAGTGACGAATTGGAATGTTGTGTTTACGTGACAACCCTTACTCGTTGGCTGTGTCGGGTGGTGGTGGGTTTTGACGACACATTTATATATTTACGCGATCTAACCCAAAAAAACCTATATTATGGATGATATTGGTCGCGAAAGCCTACATGTTAAAAATAAAGTATATAAGTACGTATTTTTTGGGTCTTTCGGTAAAGCCACGTAGATAGAACAAATAATACAGATAATAACAATATCATGACGTTTCGATCGCAACACAAGCAATCGTCATCAGGTGAAAAATATAGCAGGAGAGCTGCTGAGAATATATGGTGGGAGTGCTGCTAAGGCAGGGAGTTTTTAAGGTTTGAGATGGGTGTAGCCCAAGGGTCAGTGGGTGGGGCTAGAGATGAAATTTGCATGTAAATGTAAGATCAGAGAAATCTTGACAAACGAAGCTGTGGGGTGGCCATTGTATTGTGATAGATTAGCATGTCAATTTAAGAAATTTGCTTGTAAATGCAAGCTCGGAGAGAGCTCGGAAAGAGCCATCGCCAGATGGAGGTGGAAAAGGATGGCAAGCCGCTATTTACTAATACAGCTAACGGTGACTGTGTTAGTGAATGTAACTCAGAGAGTCGAAAAGAACTGCTAATGTAGGTAGGGAGGGAACATCACAGCCAGTTATGACCTAAACTGGTTAATTACGTCCTTCCAATGATTGCTCAGTTTGTACCCATCTTCTCGGTTGAAATTGTGTCTGTTTATATATCTGGATGGCTTCATGAACATTTTTTTGCTGATAGCCAGTGGGCTTGCAGAGTAACCTCGTCTTGGCAAAATCAACTTCGTGTGTGCCCACAGTGTTAAAACAATGATCAGCCACAGCTGAGGTATTGGTCCTACTGTGTTTCAGATCTGCCTTATGTTCACGAACCCGGTCCGAGACATGTCGCTTAATTTTCCCAATGTAACTACTGCCGCAGACACAAGTTAGTTTGTAGACACCGGGGTATTGCATGTCAGGGATCACATCCTTCACAGATGGGATCAAATCACGAATTTTAAGTACTGTGTTGAATCGTACCTGGATCTCGTGTTTGCTCATGATTTTGGAAATCATTTTGGTGACCCCTGCTATGTATGGCAAGGTGATGGTTTTGATTGGGTCCTCAGATTGTTCCTTCCCAACGGTTGGGGCGATAGCTTTACAGATTGTGTAGTCTGAATATCCATTCTTCTTAAGGGCTTGGTGTATGTGCTCCAGTTCACTGGCTAGGTGGTGATGGTCGGAAATACAATGAGCTCTATGGTATAGAGTTTTGATGAGGGGATTCTTCTGGGATGGATGGTGGTGGGAGTCAGGTTTTAGGTAGGCATCCGTATGGGTGGCTTTCCTGTAGTGTCCCTTTGAGCCATCAGGTCTCTTTTCGATTAAAACATCCAAGAATGGTAACTTGCCATCCTTTTCCACCTCCATGGTGAATTTGATGGCTGGGTGTATGGAATTGATTTGGTTGAAGAACTGATCCAGAGCTGGTAGACCATGTGGCCAGATGACAAACGTATCATCTACATATGTCTTCCACAAGGAAGGACGTAGGGTGGATGCCTGGATAGCATCTGTCTTAAATTTATCCATGAAAACATTGGCTACAACTGGAGATAAGGGGGAACCCATTGGGGTACCTTCAACTTGTTTGTAGAATATTCCATTTCAGGTGAAGTGTTGGTGAGGCAGTCTAACCATGGCCGGTACATCAGCATTCAGTCATTGTTGGACCAAATCTTCAATGATTGCAATGGTGTCAGGCACAGGAATTTTGGTAAACAAAGATACCACACCGAAACTGACAAGAAAATCACATGGAGATGTCCTTAATTGAAGCTATCAAGTGAGCTGAGTTAAGTACAGCTGGAGGGGTCTTACCAGTGAATGGTTGCAGTTTGTCGGTGGGTGAGCTAATGGTGGAGACAATAGGACGGAGTGGTGTACCTTCTTTATGGATTTTTGGTAAGCCATAAAATCTAGGTGGTCTGGCAGAAGAGGGTTCTAAGGAAAGCCGCTTGGTTGGTTCGATTAAAGATGTCGAATCAGTGTTGCTGTTGTTGGTTTCCGTAACCAAGCGGTTGGTAGGATCTCTTTTGATTTTGGTATAGCTGCCATCATTAAGTAGGTCCTGAATTTTGTTATTGTATGTGGTTTTGTCCATGATGACAGTGGCATTGCCCTTGTCGATGTTGCTAATAGGTGTCTTAGCATTTTTGAGGATTGCAGAGATTTCCGATCTTGCCATGTTTGCAGGAATGTGTCCCAATACCTTTAGGGCTACATCAACCTGGGCAATTATATCATCAACTGGGATGTGTTTAGGGGTGACTGCAAAATTCAACCCTTTAGCTGGAACCGATTTTAGGCTGTCAGAAATTGGCCTGTTGCTCTGATTGATGACAATCTTGTCACCATCTAACTTTTTATTGTATGGAACTGGCTTCTTCTTGGAAAGGAGGTTGAACTTGGCAATCAGGTTATCTTTGCATTTAGCTGACATTGAGGCGGCTGAAGAGGCCGTCATGTTATCTACACGGTTCCAATCAGATGTATAATTTTTTTCTGTCTGATCATTGTTTTAATGCTGTGGGCACACACGAAATTGATTTTGCCAATACGAGGGTACTCTGCAAGCCCACTGGCTATCAGCAAAGATTCGTTCATGAAGCCATCCAGATATATAAACATGGACACAATTTAAACCAAGAAGATGGGTACAACCTGAGCAATCATTGAAAGGACGTTATTAACCAGTTTAGGTCATAACTGGCTGTGATTTTAGGAGTTATTTTCGACTCTCTGAGTTACATTCACCAACACAGTCACCGTTAGCTGTATTAGTAAATGGCGGCTTTCCATCCTTTTCCACCTCCATGTGGCGATGGCTCTTTCCGAGCTCTCTCCGAGCTTGCATTTACAAGGACATTTCTTACATTGACATGCTAATCTCTCAATACAATGGCCACCCCCACAGCTTCGTTTGTCAAGATATTACATTTACATGCAAATTTCATCTATAGCCCTGCCCACTGACCCTTGGGCTACACCCATCTCAAACCTTTATAACTCCTTGCCTTAGCAGCGCTCCCACCATATATTCTCAGCAGCTCTCCCGCTATATTTTTCACCTGATGACGATTGCTTGTGTCGTGATATTGTTATTATTTGTATTATTTGTGCTATCTACGTGGTTTTACCGAAAGACCCAAAGAATTCTAGATTTGAAGCTTTCGTGGCTGCAAGGATTCATACTCTTAGGTTTTTTCGGTAAAGTCACGTAGGTAAAAATAAAGAATAAAATAAAAATGATAGAAATAATAATAGAAATAAAATTATAAATCACGACGTTTCGGAGGCAACACAAGTCTCCGTCATCAGGTGGGACCGTCACAGCTAGATTTACTGTATCAAGTGAGGCAAAATTCCAAGAGACAAGTTCTTAAATACAAGTTAAGGGGGGAGGAGGGGGGAGGGGCTTATCTGAATGTGGTAGCCAATGAATGGAACGTGTTGGGGGGGGGTGGGGCTGAAAAAGAACAATAGGTGCACATGTTGTCGTTTTACCCGGTGTTGGGTGACAATCCAAATACAAAAAGGAGAGTACTGTTAAACGCTGGGGATGTCAACACTCGGTAAAGTAGAATAGTACCTGTAAAATAAGATGGTCCAAATATGCGTAGTTAAATATTTTTTGTATGGTTAATAACATCTTTCCAATGATTACTCAGTTTGTACCCATCATCACGGTTGAAGTTATGTCTGTGTTTGTATATCTGGATGGCTTCGTGTACAAACCTTTGATGGTAGCCAGAAGGTTTGCAGAGCACCGTGGTCTCGGAAAAGACAATATCATGAGAGCGCACAGCGTTGTAGCAATGATCGGCAACGGCGGAAGACTCAATTTTGCCGTGTTTCAGATCTGACTTGTGCTCGCGGACACGATCAGACACATGACGTTTCCTTTCCCCAATGTAACAATCACCACAGCTGCAACTCAGTTTATAGACTCCAGGGTATTGCAAGTCAGGAATGACATCCTTCACAGATGGAATTAGATCGCGGATTTTATGTACTGTACTGAATCGGACTTGGATCTTATGTTTGTTTAGAATTTTGGAGATATTTTTGGTCACGCCTGCTATGTATGGCAACGTGATAGTGTTGATCGGAGTTTCAAGTGGCTGTTTCTGTGAAGGATGTCATTCCTGACTTGCAATACCCTAGAGTCTATAAACTGAGTTGCAGCTGTGGTAATTGTTACATTGGGGAAACGAAACGTCATGTCTCTGATGGTGTCCGCGAGCACAAGTCAGATCTGAAACACGGCAAAATTTAGTCTTCCGCCGTTGCCGATCATTGCTACAACGCCGTGGGCTCTCGTGATATTGTCTTTTCCGAGACCAAGGTGCTCTGCAAACCTTCTGGCTACCATCAAAGGTTTGTACACGAAGCCATCCAGATATACAAACACAGACATAACTTCAACCGTGATGATGGGTACAAACTGAGTAATCATTGGAAAGATGTTATTAACCATACAAAAAATATTTAACTAAACATATTTGGACCATCTTATTTTACAGGTACTATTCTACTTTACCGAGTGTTGACATCCCCAGCGTTTAACAGTACTCTCCTTTTTGTATTTGGATTGTCACCCAACACCGGGTAAAACGATAACATGTGCACCTATTGTTCTTTTTCAGCTCCCCCCCCCCCCAACACGTTCCATTCATTGGCTACCACATTCAGATAAGCCCTCCCCCCTCCTCTCCCCTTAACTTGTATTTAAGAGCTTGTCTCTTGGAATTTTGCCTCACTTGATACAGTAAATCTAGCTGTGACGGTCCCACCTGATGACTGAGACTTATGTTGCCTCCGAAACGTCGTGATTTATAATTTTATTTATATTATTATTTCTATAATTTTTATTTTATTTTTTATTTTTACCCACGTGACTTTACCGAAAAAAACCTAAGAGCATAAAGACCCAAAGAATTTTAATTCCTCCAGTCACGAAAGCTTTAAGTCAAGATTATATAAGTATGTAACTTCCTGCTGATTTGACAACACTAAATGCAAGCTTGGGCAAGGCAGAATAACAACAAGAACAGTCCCAGACCACACCAAGACAACAACACACAGTCCCTAAATTAAATTGCATGTTAACATTAAACTATCGATACACAGATGAGAATCAAAGTTAGATATCAATTCGGGACAGCCCTATAGAATTGAATCACAATCCTTTACATTAAGCTGTGAATGTGCTACCACGGGGCCATGTCACTAAACCTGAGTGTGCGACGTGGAAGAGGGTGACCGCTCGTCGCAGGCGTGCGCACGGACGCAGCACCAAGCCGCGCGTTCACGAGGGTGGCCGCTCGTTGGAGAGGGTCGCCGCTCGTTCGCGAGGGTGGCCGCGCGTTCGAGAGGGTGGCCGCTCGTTCGAGAGGGTGGCCGCTC
>CM025642.2:25822-42364 GCA_014621495.2 Entosphenus tridentatus | reverse complement strand
CCAAAGAATAATTCCTGCAGTCACGAAAGCTCCAAAATTAAGATGTATTCCTTCCTCAATTTGACTCTGCCTTCAAAATATTTATGTTTAGCCAGATCACTTGCAACCAGACCTCCGTAACACTCAACACACGCAACACTTCCCTGGCTGCCGCCATGCATTAAGGGACACCGATGTTCTCATTTGCATGCTGTACTTACCACCATCAGACCTCTCCACGGGGTTTACTTCTTGGTCATCATTTTGACCCGTGACCTTCAGTGGTGGCGAAGCAATATGCAGGAAGATTGGAGCACCATCATCCTGAAGATGCATGCACAATGCCATTAAGATAATTTTTTATAGTTATACGTGTGTTGGGTAAAACCCAGAAAAATGTTGTTTGGTAAAGTTGAAAGAAAAGGTAACGAGGTAGCCAGAGAATAAGAGAGACAGATAGTACTGAAACTATTACTAGGACAGTAAAATAATGCTCTCAGAAACCCATGCAGAACAAATGGAGAACATACAAACGCCACACAGAAAGGCACCCGAGTCAGAAATCGAGGTCAGGGGCCCTACTTGCTGTGAGGCACAAGTGTCAGAACATGTCACCCCATCATAGAGTAGCTTCATTATCGAGGCTACGATTACTCGGAAACGTGTAGAAGAATGAGGCAACTCTGTCCCCACGCACCTCTGCCGAGCGCCGTTCATCATCTGTGCCAGCGAGCTCTGTGATCGCTGCCCCCACGTTGCATTCCTGGATACGCTGGCGAAGGGCGGCCGGGTCCTTTTCTGTCAGCTGCAGGGGATCACAGACGCAGGAAAATTGTGTCGTTTTTTCGACGTAATGCTCAGAATTCAGGATGAACTGGTTTGGCATTCAAGTCTTTGGCATTTCTAGGGAACCCTAAACATATCAAAAATGCCTCAGGCTCCAAAGCATCTCATATATGATAGGAAGCCTTGCGGCAGAGTTCTTGACTCAAATCCCACTTAGGGGTGAACTTGGCTCATTATTCCCTTGGGTTTAATAAAATGGCCATCACCATGTGTGAAGTGAAGAGTGGTTGTATTTAAGCTGTTGCCGACTCCTTCTTACAGGATGAGTCGTCTCTCTCATCATACCTCCCTCAGCTTCGCCAGGGTGGTCTGTGTCCGCAGTTGTCTCTCGGACAGCCTTGTTGCTGGGGCATAGTCTCCGGGAAGGACAGCCGGCAAATTGTTTTCACAGCGATCATCTGTGAATGAGGGCATCGCTGTTTGTGACAACCCCAAACCAGTTGACAATTTCTTGAAGACAAAATAACCTCAAGATATCTGCACTGCCCTTGCTTGTCGAACTCCTTTCCATGATCCCAGCTCAGACATCTCTCTTGCTCCAGGCTCCAATGGTCAAGCCAGTCTTGGGCATCAGAGCTTTTTTATTACCAAGCACCCCCTGATTGGAACCGATTAGATTCTAATACATTGCTACATGCTTAAAAATGTATCCATTCTGCCATATAACTTATTTCTGTGCACATAATCCGACATTTTATGCTGTTTTATAATGTTTAACCACCTATTATATTTGTCACTGTTAAATTATATTTCAATCTCTAAAATTATATATCACGCTATTGTGCAATATCAATGGATTACAAATGCAGAATTTGCAAATTGTAAGAGTAATTAATGTCGCTGTCAAATGGAAAGGACCTCCTTGAACATGAGATGTGAATCTCAAGGGTTTATCCTGGTTGAATAAAACTATTATTTTTTGCTACTCTGAACCTATCGGAATGTGAAACAAGTGCATGTTGGAGTAGGCTTTGATCTGGTTAAGGTTTACAACTGGTGAGACAAACCCAGGGTGTTAGGCTCCGGATTAAATTTAACATTTGGTTTTAGTTGAGTTCAAGTTAAGGGCCGCTGGTTAGACCTTACGCCAATCTGTATGGTTAGGCTACGGCAAAAATTATGGTTTATGCTGAGAGTTATAGTTATGCTATGCAATGATTTGTCATCTTATTGTTAAGGTCTAACTAGAATCATCCATAAGCCCAGAGCAGGTGAAGGAAATAGCCTAGTGTTAGAATTTAGCGTCAGGGATAAGCTATAGTGTGCGTGTTAGACTCTATAATCTCTCGATTTAAAGCTTTCATGACTGCAGGGATTCATCTTCTTGGTTCTTTCGGTAAAGTCACGTAGAAGGGAAGTAATAAAAGAATACAAATAAACATAATAAAATTATTCTCACGACGTTTCGGCCACAACGCAAGCAGCCGTCCTCACGTGAAGAATGAAACACCACTAAGCTTGGAGCGTATATTTAAGCTGGGTTGGAGGGGGGAAGAAGAGCGCCTTGACAAAAGAATTTGCATAGCAAGAGGAATTTAGCATATTTATGGGAAATGCGTAGGAGGTGGGCGGGGGGTTTGAAAGTCATATTATGCCCGTGCATTATGCATGATTAGCAGCATCAAAGGGAGGGGATGGGGGTAGCATTAACAAAGGGAAGGAATGTTAATAGTATGTAGCTGCAGTTACTAAACAACCACGTAAAAAAATAAAGTATAAACTACATAGTATCATCAGTATACTAAATATATTCTCCAATAAGCTGAGCTACTAACAGTAAGTAATACATTACAATTCTACGTCGCAAAAAATGTAATATGCTTCCAGCTAAACTGTTTTCTCTTACATCACACGGGTCTACCCCGTACTATATACTACCATAGACAAACCCAACATTAAATTATATACTGTATTACTATACACCACTCTATACCTTCCGACTATAATATTACCCTAAGTATTATTCTGCCCAACCTACTGTATACCACACTGCTGTATATTCACTATACAATTACGATACTGTATATTACCTTATACATTGTATTGAACATTACAATTTTATACTATGTATACAATCTGCTATACACTATACCATTGACCGTCGCGTGAAAGATACTAAGAGGAAGCAACGAAATATGTCAATGGGAGAGTGGTGGAAGGAGACTTGCAGCGGAGCAAAGAATCCATTCCCTGTTGAGAATACAAGATATATAGTCAATGCCAGTGAGTGGACTGCGGTCTGAAAGTCACCGTAAACGTGAACACAATCAGTTAAGATCCGAAATGGTTCATTACGTCCTTCCAATGATTGCTGAGCCAGAATGGCTACCATGAGAGATTCGTTCATGAGGCGATCCACATATACAAACACAGAGACAATTTCAACCGAGAAGATGGATTCTGGCTCAGCAATTATTGGAAGGACGTAATAAACCATTTCGGATCTTAACTGATTGTGTTCACGTTTACGGTGACTTTCAGACCGCAGTCCACTCACTGGCATTGACTATATATCTTGTATTCTCAACAGGAAATGGATTCTTTGCTCCGCTGCAAGTCTCCTTCCACCACTCTCCCATTGACATATTTCGTTACTTCCTCTTAGTATCTTTCATGCGACGGTCAATGGTATAGTGTATAGCAGATTGTATAAATAGTATAAAATTGTAATGTTCAATACAATGTATAAGGTAATATACAGTATCGTAATTGTATAGTGAATATACAGGAGTGTGGTATACAGTAGGGTGGGCAGAATAATACTTAGGGTAATATTATAGTCGAAGGTATAGAGTGGTGTATAGTAATACAGTATATAATTTAATGTTGGGTTTGTCTATGGTAGTATATAGTACGGGGTAGACCCGTGTGATGTAAGAGAAAAACGTTTAGCTGGAAGCATATTATATTTTTTGCGACATAGAATTGTAATGTATTACTTACTGTTAGTAGCTCAGCTTATTGGAGAATATATTTAGTATACTGATGATACTATGTAGTTTATACTTTAGTTTTTTACGTGGTTGTTTAGTAACTGCAGCTACACACTATTAACATTCCTTCCCTTTGTTAATGCTACCCCCATCCCCTCCCTTTGATGCTGCTAATCCTGCATAATGCACGGGCATAATGACTTTGAAACCCCCCCTCCCACCTCCTACGCATTTCCCATAAATATGCTAAATTCCTCTTGATATACAAATTCTTTTGTCAAGGCGCTCTTCTGCCCCCCTCCAACCCAGCTTAAATATACACTCCAAGCTTGGTGGTGTTTCATTCTTCACCTGAGGACGGCTGCTTGTGTTGTGGCCGAAACGTCGTGAGAATTATTTTATTTTTATTATTTTATTACTTCCTTTCTACGTGACTTTACCGAAAGAACCAAGAAGATCTATAATCTCTATTAGTCTGTAATGGGCTCATAGATAATGGTTAGGCTCTAATCTCTATTAGTTTCAGGGTTCGACTCTGTACTCAACCAGGAACTAAATTACGATATAGAACCCTAACACACCGCCAGCTACAGTAGTTGCTGCCAAATATCTGGTGATTGGCTGTGGTATAGCTTGTGCGGGGTAAACCACGGCAAGAGCCAGGGTGGATTGCACAGACCTGCAGAAGCGGCTAGTGGCGGGGTCTCGGTGGTCATCGCTTCCGGGAAGACGACCTTAGTGGAGTGCGCCACAAGCAGAATGTCCACCTACGTCAACACACGACCTGCCACGTTACACCCTGCAACTGACATCGTCAGTCACCGTTAAAAACTATTTCTAATTTACAAGGTAAAGCCCAATGAGCTACTGTAAAGAGCTTTTTTTCAGGGGTGACCTGGCCACAAATTAATGCTCAACGAAGTGGCTGATCATATGGAAATTTATAGCAGCCAAATACTCTTTAAAGCATCCGGAGGACCCGGATAAATATCCACGCGATCACGAGGATAACATGCAATCTCTAAATATACAGGCATCAGGGTCGGGAGCGAACCCACGATCTCCTGTATACCAGGCAAGGGAGATAAAATCTCGTCACCGCAGCGCCCCTCTTGTGCCACCCACCGACTGCTGACGAGAATTGGATTTTTCCCGTGATCTATGTCCTGCAACTATTTTATCGGGCTTTCAAGATGCAGTTGCATTTAGATGCTCGCTACTTAAAATTGTATTGTAAATCTGGTGAGAGTCAGAGTTAAAAAATTATACATGAACACTTTTTATATAGTAAACAAAACATTACATACATTGTTTTTTATTTGAGCAATAAGGAATTCACTCGCATGCAAATTATTTTGATAAAGTACATACAACTGTTTGCTACAACTTACATTTCACAGATATACATGAAAATAAATTTGCAAAAAAGTTAATTTTCACAAATGACATCCATTTTAATGGAGAAACTTTTAGCAGTATTAAAATTAACTAAGAAAATGTTGTTTTCCCCAGGAATACTGCCCAAAATTTGAAATATAAAATTCAATTGTACAGATATTACACTTGTAAAGACATAAAATGCATATAATTAGTTAGGAAGCTTCCAACACAATGAATCTCATTGGATTTCCACATGCGTCCACGCACAGCACACGAAAAGTCTTCACAACATCTCACAAACACCCACATGAGCAATCGCAGCAGCAGAGCTCCTGAACATGGTGGCCGGCACAGGCTGGGGCACTGAAGGCAGTGGTGGTGCTGGTAAAGACGTTGATGACAGCGATAGCGGTGTCTGAAGATGCCGGAATCAAGAGGGAGAGAGCAGAGGCGTGTCACATCGCTCAAGCAAAGAGCTCCAAATCCGGTGGCCAGACAGGGTGGAAAGGACATCCACAAGCCACGTAGGCGATGAGGGTGGTGGAAGTGGCATGTCATTGGACAGTATTAGGATGCCACAGTGGTGAGATGTTAACTACCTCGCCTGGTATACATGAGGTTGTGGGTTCAATCTCGACTTTATCATCTGTATATTTGGAGTTTGCATGTTCAATTGAGCATCACAATTGGATACAATATTCAATATTTTTTACGTGTTTGTAGTCTTTTATTTGTATTGTCCGTCTCAGTCTTCATTCTTGTTCATTTTATTAGTCTAGAGCAGGGGTGGGGAACGTCCGGCCCGCGGGCCGTATAAGGCCCGCAAAATAATTTGGTCTGGCCTTGCCAAGGCAACTGCAGGCGGGACTCGAAATTAAATAAATCTAGGAGCAAACCTGGAAAAGCAGTTGCGAGTAGCAACATCATCAATACCAGCTAACATCACACGCCTCACCAAAGAGAAGCAGTTCCAGCCATCACATTAGGGGTGAGTTAATGAAATGTTTGACCAAATATAACAGGTACATTTTTAAGTTGATAATTTTCTATGGCCCGCGAATGATGTTATAAATATCCAAATGGCCCTTGGCAGAAAAACGGTTCCCCACCCCTGGTCTAGAGGCACATTTGGATGCACTTTGTACAATCATACATATATATTTATTATGCCCAATTTGATGCATGATCATAAGCATGAGTCAATTCTGATTGAAGATATCCTGGAAAAGCCTGAAAATAAACAAAAGCTAATTGTTAAAAAAATGTGGGTTTTGTTCAGGAAAGGTGGATTCCATGGATGGAATAAGTACATTTTAAGTGTAGTATGTGGCTGTCTGTGAAAAGATGATGAACTAAAAGTTGCATACGACCATCTCGTATTTAAATATAACTAGTGTAGGTTGTTTGAAATTCATATATTTGTAGATCATGCTTTTTTATAGAAAATCTCTCATTTGAAGAATCCATGAAACTTCATCTACTAAGTGACATCATGACAGTCCTATTCTCTTGGATACACGGCCATGGTACACATTACAAGAGCTGTTAGTTTTTTTTCCGGTTTCACCTCCCAGGAAAGCAGACCCTTTCATCCCACACCTCTTGGTGGGCGGTGGTGCCGACTGCCCTGTGTGGTTGTGTAGGTGGTGGCAGCAGCGGCCCTCCGGTTGTAGACGGAGAGGCCGAGTGGCCCTCCCACGACGAGATGCGCTGGGCGAGGGCGGCAGGACCCACGCGGCGCACGGGCGATGGGCGCACGTCAAGACGAGCGCGAGGGCCCCGTGTGGGGCTCACAGGGCCGGGCCAGTTCTCCGACGATTCTTCCTCTGCACGGAGGAGAAAGCATTGAACACTAAACGTGAAGAGCGAAACAAAAAATCTGACAAGGTAAACGGGTTATGTGTCATAATGGGGGTAGGCGCTAGGGTTAGTGTCTACTTTGCTAGTGTGGTTCGGGTTAGGTATAGTTTTTAGTGTGGTTGTGCTTAGAGTAAGTTATTGTGTTAATGTCTGTCTGACTCGTGCGGTTATGGCTAGGTATAGTGTCTGTTGTGGTTCAGGTTAGTGTTAGACCTATGTATGGTATGGTTGATTCGCGTGCTTAGGCTGTTAGTAGGACTATAGTCCGGTGGATTTCTCATTCAATATGAGAATTTTCCTAAGTCTCAAATATAACCTCAGTGGCAATGAGATTGGAGTACTCATCTCAATTCGTAGGTTGCTTGAAGACAATTATTATGCCAGGGCAGTGAACGATATTGTAATCAATCATAGTCCCAACAAATAAAGAATGCAGAATTTCCATAATTGGTTTAGAGCCTCAAACCAGTGTCACCAATTACTCGTTTAAGTAGGTAGACGACTAGATTTCCTTACGTGAGGGTTAGAGTTATGGGTTAGAGCAAGGTGGGGAACGTCCGGCCCGCGGGGTGTATAAAGCCCGCAAAATCATTTGGTCTGACCCTGCCAAGGCAACTGCAGGCAGGACTCGAAATTAAATCAATCTCGGAGCAAACCTGGAAAAGCAGTGGCGAGTCGCAACATCATCAATACCAGCTAACATCACATGCCTCACCAAAGAGAAGCAGTTCAAGCCATCATATTGGGGGTGAGTTAATTAAATGTTTGACCAAATATAACAAGCCAATTTTTAAGTTGATAATTTTGTATGGCCCGCAAATGTTATAAATATACAAATGTCCCTTGGCAGAAAAAAGGTTCCCCACCCCTGGCTGAGAGTAACGTTATATCATGCTCAGCATTCAGCACTTTCTACATTCAAGGAAAAAAACACGTTTAGTTTACGTTTTTGAAACGCCCTCCTAAAGGAGTGTAACTCCAGACCTCAAAATCCAACGTAGCACAGCTTTCCGTGATTACCAACCATCAGGTGCAAACAACGTGTAGCGGGTAAAGTTGCATATGAATGGTAAACATGAGTAAACATGGAAAGACAGTCTGCGGGGATGTCGCAAGAACTGGAGTTTGAAAAACAGTATCTGAGTATTAAGTTATAATTTGAAACCGAGAAATTATCACTTTAATCATGACACGAAGGTTTCAAAAAATCTGTTTAATTTTGGTGTATTTCTTTCAAAGATGGTGCGACTGCAGCCCCCCGTAAGGAGAGCTCCTCTGTGGTGATTGCTGGCATCCCTACCATCTCCAATCTGTTGGGAGAGGTTGCGTAGCCGCGATCGCACCGACGCGATGGCAGGCGTGTCCGCCTTCACCAAACGCTCTACCCTGCGCGAATCCAGGCTCTGGCTCCTTGGGGCCGGGGAGCTCCCCCCCTCCAGTGTCGCGTCCCCCGCACACAGACGCTTGGAGGGCGATGGGATGCTGGCTCCGACTGATCACAGGGCATGAGGCGGGCAATTGTCAGGAGGCATTGGTCTCTTGTGGAGAAAGTTACAAGCAGTGGGCATGTCTGGTGATGACTCCAGGTTGGAGAGGAAGCAAACGCCACCCCGGGTTTTCCTGACGCAGGTGACATGTGCAGGTGGATTAATTTAGTGACTGGACTGCACTGGCTTTATATGCGATTTCTTCACCAGCAAGGTAACACGCAGCCCATGCTGCTTCCCAGAAAACTGGTCTGTTGCAGCCCAGCACTGGTGCTTTATTATTATTATCTGAGGTTGTCTTTGCATTTCAACATCACATTAATACAAATGCTCACACAACCTGAGATTGGAAAACCAGAGGTGGCCTTTATTGCCTCAAGCTGCCACAGGTCAGAACAAAACTGTATGGAATCATGCAAATCTATTATCATTGATTGAGACAACTATTTTGATCCTACATTGGGAAATGTGTCCAATTCCATTGATGCGTATCTTGCATCTAGGAGTGAATCAGAGTATCCTAAGGAAAACTAACAGATATAAAATTATAACACTCCAAATTTCACATAGACGGATTCATGAACCCAATTACTGTACTGACATATCATCTCTAACTCACAGCCTAAAGGGTTTGGAAGTCTCACTAGTCTTGGTGATCAACCAAACCCTTACCTCCCAAGGGCTGTGTATGACCACCCAAGGCTTGAAACGTTGAATAAACAGTGGTTAATACTGTGCTCTTATCTGACTATTCTCGCAATTTTTTTTACACAAGCCTGCTTTGTATTCAGCCAGGTGGTACTGTGGTCAGAGATATCAACAAGTAGAAGGCTATTTTTTAAAATTCCAGTCAGGGTTAATAATAATACTAAAACAATGTCAAATCCAAAAAGGAAATGAATGCTTGATCACGACTTGGGAGGCATAGGGTTGATTCCACCTGTAATCTGTTTGCGGGAAAACATTTTTTTTAATCAATTTGTAAAAGGTTAAAATGTGTTGTCCTATGGAAACACTGGCCGATCATAAGTGTTGAATTTCCAAAACTAGCTCAGGGCAACCAAGAGAGACTAGCACCGCTCATTGCTCATTTTAGCACACCTATATTTCAAAACTGATGCCATGCCTTAGGCAGTGCCGTCTCTGTAGAATCCTATCTTTTAAATGTAGACTTTACACAGCAGCATTGGAAAAACAATCCGGTGCCTTCTGAGCCGCGCGGGGCTGACTCGGCAAGGCCCCGGTGTGCCTTCGCAGTATGGTGGAAAAGATGTATAAGCTGAATATAGAAGCCGATGTGCACGAGTCACTGCACTCGTATCAATGCAGTAATACTAGTTATGTTGGCACATGGGTGCCGTGTGGTCACCTTGATTGCTCTTTCCGCGAGGGGGCTCCTGGGTCGTGAGGGGAGTCAAGGTACCGCCTCGCATGTTGGCATCGGTCAGAGGCTCACGCAGCCTCTTGCTGGGGCTTGGCCGCTCACTCATTTTCTGCTGTAGTAGCTCGCGGCGTGCGCGCGTGCGCTCCAGCAGCTTCTGCAAACGCAAAGCAATGTTCACACCTCTGGAGAAACAGCATTTCAACGATAACCTTGGCAGCTAGCCTGTGGAGCAGTGTTTAATACACAATCATTTAACTAACAAAAAAATATTACATTAGTGGTACATGATATCTGAAATGGCCCTGGACACCCTACTTAAAACTGCAATTTGACCAGCATGGTAAAGTATGGTCAAACAAGTTCCATGACTGACAGCATGGTGAGGCCTTCATGTAGCAGTCAATAGACCTTGGACTGAAATGGGGCAAGATGTTAACTATCACCTGGTATGCAAGAGTTAGTGGGTTCGATCCCAACCCTGACGCCTGTATATTTGGAGTTTGCATGTTCTCCGTAGTCATCTTCTCCATCACTAACACGGGTGCTTTTGTCACACATGGACATGCAACCACCGGCATGACTGCATCGACTTGCTCATCTCTCATTGCCTTAAACATTATGTTCTCATTGACATCGCTCATGTACTTTTACATGCTTTTCTCATTAACTTTAACATGCTACTCTTTGTTACACATAAACTTGCTAATTTTTTCATTAACTTTTACATGCTTCTCTCATTAAAACACATTCTCTCTCTCTCCCCCCGAGCCATTCTTATGCTAAGTTCATTAACTTTAACATACCACGCTATTTATTACACAGACTGACATCGACTTGCTCATCTCTCATTGACTTTAACATGATATTCTCATTAACTTCGCTCATTGACTTTGACGTGCTTTTCTCATCAACTTTAACATGCTATTCTTGGTTACACATAAACTGACATTAACTTGCTAATTTTTTCATTAACTTTTACATGCTTCTCTCATCAGAATACATATGCTAATCCTACATGCTAATCTGAGCTCTTATGCGCTATGGAAGCTATTTCACTTTGCACTATAATCCAACATCTAGGTTAATTTCCTTTACCATGCCACGCTATTTATTACCTTTACACTATTATACCCCAATAACACTACTTTGGCTACCTTTGTTCTCAAAAACTTCTATAAACTCTTGCTGGTAACAGCTTTTCTTCACAAGGCAGCAGACATCGTGCTGCTCGCAGCATTCATCGCGGCTGTCGCGATTTTCACCCGAAGACGATGGCTTGTGCTATCAAAATGTCGTGATTTATTTTGTTTTATTTCTACCTACGTGACCATACCGAAACAACCAAAGAGTATAGTTAATGTTTTATACAGTATTTAGAACCTATTGGGAAAAATTCTCATTACGCACTATATCCGAGTGAAATAGGAGGCATGTTTCAAAGTATGAATGATATGTAAGCAAAACTAATCGAAACCCTCAGATTTGCAAGATTCTATATGAGAGTCCCACATTGGGGTGTTCAGCCAGTTATGGTTAATTAATGGAATATATTCAGAAAACATTTTATTCAGAGTGTACACAATTATTGATGGGGATAACACTTAAAATCCACAGATGGGTGAACATTATTACGTTTACTTGTGGGAGGTAATCGGTATTCCTGGATAAATTCAACAAATACAGTATACAGTAATACAGTACCCAGATGTCCTGATATCTCATGACCACAGCCCAGCAGGCCGGGTGTTACACAGAACACAGGAAGTGGTACCTTGTGTCCAATACAATGGATACAGCTATATGCTACTGCAAGCAGCAGCATTTGTACAGCACTGCACATAGTCTAATTGGAGTAAAAAGCACTTTAGAACTTTACTAAAAAGTCATTGCGACCACCATTTCTAAACGCAATATTTTATTCTGAAAAAAAACTGGCAGTTGCCAAACTAGGGCCCACAGAGGGAATATCGCCATTTCATGTGAAAAGCAAGGTTTGAATTTGGTGCCAAACAGACCAACAATTAATGGAATCTGTCGTCGGTTTGTCTCAAATTCCAGGGTGTGGGTCACGTGAGGGGGCGCGTCAAGTAAGCTGTGCCCCAGAGCGGAATGCCTCGTGTAATGGCCAACCAGCAGGAATCCTGTTCCAACAGCTTCAGCAACACAATTCTTTCTATTCCATTAATAATTTCACTATTAACAGGTGGAAAGTCCTTGCTTGTAAATGTGCTTTTGTTGTTGCTGTGGTGGCATTTACTGCAAGGTATTAATTGAAGATTTACCATAAACATGTACATTAAAGTTGACTACATTTCCATTAGGCTGCAGGATAGTAAGAGGGAATATGAATGATTTTATTATTTCATGAAAATACTTATTTTAATCATGATGAAAATAGCACTGCAAGACAGACGCCTCCGCAGTGGGGAAACGCCGCCCGGAGGTGAGAAAAAATGCTCTACAGACTACACGTTTCGGACAGGGGCCAAACACAGGCATATCTGTCCTTCGTCAGGAGCTCAGACCCATCTGCATGCATGGCTAGAAGATAATATATACTTTAGGTACATTGTAGAGTACTTTAACAGTATAGAAAGCAAACAAAAAAATGTAAGATCTACAAAATAATGTTCCATAACTCGAAGTGGTGTTTGTAGATTACAAGTAACACGAACAAATTACTAATAACGGATTAAGTCAACAATAGCGGTGTTTGTACTTGGTGGTTTTTCCAATGAAAGCATTCGGTTCTACCTCTGGAATGTGGAATTTCCACCACTGGAACGTGAAATCTCACAACTAGCTTGATACCACTCAAGAAGTTGCACACTTCCCAATGCTTCTTTGAGCCGGAGGGCACTGATACGTATGCCACAGCGAGGCTGATTCACGAACCGCAACTGCAGGTAATAATGTGCAGTTCAACGAATGAGAATGACATCAATTTAACAATGTAGAGGGAAAAGCAAGTGTACTTGTTAGTAAAATTGCCGTTTAACTGCCCAGTGTATGGTAGTGATATTTCTGTGACATTTGGTTATGCTGCTATTGTAAATATCCAGATGCATTGTCCCTCAGGTGCTAAATCTAGCCGCTCCCTGTGATGCTGCTAATCCTGCATCATGCACGGGCAAAGTAGCACTATTCACATACCTGCATTTCTCATATCCTCTCCCTTGGATGCTGCTAATCCTGCATAATGTACGGACACAAGTAGTACTAATCACATACCTGCATTTCCCATAAATATGCTAAATTCCTCTTGATATGCAAATTATTTTGTTAAGGCGCCCCCCCTTCCAACCCACCTTATATATATGCTCCAAGCACGTGTGCTGTTTAATTCAGACGCTGTCGCCTCGACAGACCTGGTTTCACCTGAGGACGGCTGCTTGCGTTGTGGCCGAAACGTCGTGAGAATTACTTTATTGTTTTATTTTTATTATTGTATTACTTCCCTTCTACGTGACTTTACCGAAAGAACCAAGAAGACTATATTGTATTGTTTTAAAATATTTTGGTCATTTATGTAATATTGTTAAATTTCCTTTTATAAATTTGTGCTCATCTTTGGTGCTTAAGCTGCGTTGCCAAGCTGTCCTGTACGGGTTTGAAGTTATGTTATGGGGAAACAGACATTAAAGTTATGGTTAAACATGTCTATGGTACATAAATGCAGTTGCGTGACTGCAGGGACTATGATTGACTGCATGCCCGTGACTTAACATACAGTATTTATTTTAAGGACTGTGCTGACTAGCAGCTGTTACAACTCTTAAAGACTGCCCTCAGCTGACACGATATTAAACCTCAGGAAATGAAACGTCTAAGGGGACAAATGAAAATGTTTTTTTATGCACAGCCCATTGTCAATCCACTCTTGGATGACAACCGCCATGGCGTTATCGGTCATTGGAGTTGTTTGACCATACTTCACCACGCTAGTCATTGTGGGTTGGTGAAGGTAGAGGCTCAGGCACGGTTCTGATATAAATCGCCACTGATGTGAGCCGCGGCCTGGAATAGGCTGGCACCGCTTAGCAATCATTATCTATAAACATATAAAATAGCATTTGCTATGAAGAATATTATAAGGATTTATAGTGTCTGACGACCAACAACACGTGTGATGTCAACTTACGCGCGACAACCTTTACATGTGAATCCACTACGGTACTTTTATCTCAGACTGGCTTAGGGCCGCAAACTTCTAACAATTACGTGCAAGCAAAACGGAAAAATAAAGCAATATTTAAATGTGCAGGACCTCACCTGTGTGAAGGGATCCATCGTGCCGAAGTTTTGTGGGAGGCGAGCGCAAGCTGGTGTTGAGTAGACGGGGTTGAAGGTGGCTCCGAGTCAGCAATGAGCTTCAATCTCGGCGTCGCGTTTCGGGGCCGCGCCACGCAAGACACGGCGCGCGTTTGAACTGTCGCGGAGAGCATCACGGGTAATAACGGGCGCTTTCGGTGACGTCATGTGCGAACACGACGGGAACCTCACTGCTTAATGACGTCATACGAATGTACGCGCGCCTAAGGTTTGTTGACGCTATCGCGACGACGTCGTGTGTAAACAATGATGGCGTTCGTCTCACACCGTAAGCTCCATTAAATTTTTTTAAAACGTGAGCACACTACAGTACTATAAATTTCGAATTACGTCATCGCAATAATAATAAAAAAAATTCCTTTCGGACACGTCAGGCGCGAACATCGGGGACGTCATCTCGCAGGAAAGGGCCGGAAAAAATGACGCAAAATATCTCAGCCTCGACACCAGATCGCCATGCATGACGTCATCCTGTTTTTAAAGTTATGTCACACCACAACGTTGATCCCCGTTGCACGGTTTCATATTTCTCTAACAGTGCCATTGGGGAAAAGAGTCATTGCCAAGAAGGATGTGGGGGGAATGGGGGGTGCTTCATCCAGAAGTGGATTTATCATGGCTGATGATTCGCCTGGTATACAGGAGGTAATTCCTGCAGTCACGAAAGCTCCAAATTAAGTTTGAACCACTTCTACGGGGAAGTTTTAAGTTTGTTTTTTCTCTCTCTCTCTGGGTTTTTTCGTGATCTCTCTCTGCTTGTGTATCGGTCTTCGTGTCTGTGTTTTTTCAAATTTCACACTTAACTTGTAATTTAGCAATCTTTGGAATAACGTAATCAACCAGGCTATGCGTTAATTGTGTGTTGACCGACCCTCTGTGTTGCATTGCATTACATTTCGAAATTTTGCTAGGTTATTTAAATTGGTGTGTCTCTATCCCTGCCTCCTAATTTTTTCAAGCTTTCGCACCGTACCACTCATCGTGCTACTCATTGACATGCTCATTTCTCTAACCCCTCTCTCTCCGCCCCCGCCCCCCTCTCACAAGCTTTTACACCTTGCCACTCATCGTTGCCACTCATGGACATGCTAATTTCTCTAACCCCTCCCTCTCTCCCCGCCCCCGCCTCCCTCTCTCTATTTAAGGCCTCGACACAGAGGCGTAGTTTCTCTGTGTGCCTATGTTTGCTCTCTATGTGTCTCTGTGATATGTCTGCTTATATGTCTGTCTATATGTTTCTGGTTCTGTGTTTTATCTCTCTCTCAAATTTAGCATTCTCAGGAAGAACGTAATCAACCAGATAGGGTGTTGACTGTTCTGTTATCCGACTCTCTGTTGTATTACATTACATTTCTAAGTATACTACATTTGTGTTTCTATTTAATTTATACCTGATGATGATTGCTTGTGTTGCAATCGAAACGTCGTATGCGAATATTTAATTTAATTTATTATTTTATCTTTATACGTGACTTTACCGAAAGAACCAAAGAATAGGAGGTCGTGGCTTCGATCCCGACCCCTGATGCCTGTATATTTGGAGTTTGCATGTCTCTTTCCCCCTAGTCGCGTGAATTTTTCTCCGGGTCCTTCGGTTTTCCCCTCCACATTTAGAATCAAAATCATGCGTTTAGAGTATTTGGCTGCTTTAGAAAAAATATCCACATGATAAGCCACTTCGTTGAGCTATCATTTCTGGCCAGGTCGCTTCGAAAAAGAGCTATATAGCTCAGTTGGCCTTACAAGGGTAAAATAAAAAAAGTTGTTTACGTTCCTCTCTGAAGGCAGTGTTTCGTATTTTAGCACATTATCAACCAGGTCCCTGTGGGGTGGGCTGGCAGGAACAAACAAATGAATGGCTATAATAAAATGAAATGGCAAAAAATGGGCGCCAATAAGTGGACGGAAACGTAGACGTAGTGGAACATAGGAAACAATAAAGTAGTAGTAACCGTTGTGGAAAAAATACTAGTATTGCAAAGTATGCACCTACGTGAGTGCAGCTTGGAGCAGACATAGTGAGTAGTAACAATCTGCACAATATGCAGATTGCACAATATGCAGATTGTTACTACCCCTGCTGCGGTAGCCCCGCCCAGCCCCGCGTAGCCCCGCCCAATACACCCCTAGCGGGGGAGAGATTCCCAGGCCTGGCTCTAGGCTGGAGACCCGCCGCCGACGGAGAGGTAGGGAGTGTATTTTAATGTTAAAGCTTAAAATTTAAATGTTTCTATTTAAAAACATGAGGGAATGTAACATTGTTAAACATTAACTCCCTTTCACACACGCGGGGATACGATACGAAGGGAGAGTTAGAGGCCTAGTTCTAGGCTTTAGGCCT
>CM025642.2:0-19958 GCA_014621495.2 Entosphenus tridentatus | reverse complement strand
GGCTGCAGAAGGTTTCAACGAGAACTGTTTGGTCTGATCAATTAATGCGGTTGAAGCAGAAATGATGTTTTTGGTTTTAGTGACGAGGCTGTTGGTGGGGTCTCTTTTTATTTTTGTATAGCTGCCATCGTTGAGTATTTCTTGAATTTTATTGTTGTATTCTATTTTGTCCATGTTTGTTGTAGTACGGAGTTAGAATGATAACTTTAATCTAAGTTGTCTTGTGGTTGTTGTTGTTTGACTTGCATTCCACTGGGATTTTTGCACACAGTGTTGGTGTACGGTGATTTTTTCTGGAAGATTTTTTGCTGTTTTTTCCTGGATTTTTCTATTTGTGCATAGTCACTTTCAGATGTTTTCTTGTTCGTGTTTTAGTTTTTTGTTTGTTGCTGTTGCACCCGATTCAAGAGCCGAATGGCTCACAGGGCTATACCAAATAAATGAAACTGAAAAACTGAAGCCGGGTAGTAAAAAGCTAGTATTAAAATAAATATGCAAGAAGCCCAATTGGGGTTGCCTGGCAACCGGTAAACCACAGCGGCGTGACGTCACGGCGCGCTCACGTGACGCCCCCCCCACCGCTAGAGGAGCGCGCGCACCAAGCGGGGTGGTAGTGCCCCCCTCCCCCGTTGAGGTTCCGCGGTCTTCAGACTGGAGGCGGGCGACTCGTCTCATGGAGGGTTAGAAAGCGGCAGCGACCTCTTCCACCCCGTGATGAGGGCGGCGCTGCCCACGGACGCCATTCGAGTGAGAGGTGAGAGAGGAATCGCCCTTTACGGTGTGCGTGGCTGGGTGTTCGTTGTCTTGCGCCGCCCGCCTCTGTGCTGAGCAGGTGAGAGGGAACACTGATCATGATCAATCACTTGTGGCGGGCTTGATGACATCTCATGCCATCATCGTGCACATTGACGACACTCACTGTCTCTCGTGTAAGTGATGCCGTTTAGCCAACCAGTCATACGCCCATTGAGATTCTCCTACTTGTGTCTCTTAACGTCTGTGAAAAAAGAGCTTTATAGCTAATCGGATTCGTCCAGTATAAATGAAATAATTCTCTTTCTGAACCAGGTGGATTCCTCAAATATGAATTCAATATTCTGATTTTGAACCAAGGTGAGAGGCCTTTGGGATCCATTAGGCCTTTGGGATTCATTATCACTTCTGGTTAACATTTTACATTTACTGTTCTCATTTTCGGGAGGGTTCTTGCATTGGGATTTTATTTTGAGACGTTTTCAGACAATTCGTGACGCGTGCGTTTATTGTACACGTGGGGAGGAGGAGGAGGAACCCCACGCCTTGCACGAGGGGGCAACGCTAATCCCCGTACAGATGGAAACGGATGGCGATTAGCCCGCTTGGTGTATTGCCTTCTAGCGAGCCCAGGGTTATGGCACCTTCGAACCTTGCAGTTGTATTGAGGGACTGTGTCGTTGTCTTGGTGTGGTCTGTACTTATGCAATTAGAACGTGTGTGTATACTTTGTTGCATATTTATTTTTGTCATTTACTTTGCTTTCCTATAATTTTCACTACGATCGTGTTTTTAATTGTTGTAACTTTCTAACCCGCCCAGAATGGACAACTGATTCATATGGCGGTACCCCGGGGTCTCAAAAAATTATAAATGGCCGAGGCAATTCAATACTTTACTTCTGGGATACTTTTTTTCCAGGGGTGTACTTAACTCGCGACTGGAGTACAAATCAATCCGAAATCGGTGCTATTCCGCGATGTCGACACGCAGCGAGGTCGATTGCGCCGAAACCCTGAACGCTCGTACGCACCGTAGTGGTGCATCGTGAGTACAGCTCGTCGAGATGAGTCGATTGCCACATCGCCGACCATCAACAGACTAAACATGACTGCATCACGGACATTGTGCGAGAGCCGGGGTACTATGGTGCCCTGGGGTACCGCCATAAGGTTCAACTGTGAAAAAGAGCTTCATAACTCATCGGATTTCTCCAGGATCAATACATATTCTCATTCTGAGTTTCACAACATCCATCCGCACCTCCTATTAGCACGATTGGCTGCGTAGGGTGCGAAATCTGTTCAACATACATATATTTATGTAATCTACCGCCCGGCTTTAACAAGCTTTAACCAAGAGATAACCCATTGAGATTAATCTAATTGGTAACCTTTATTTAAAACTGTGTTCGCAAGAGCCCCATGCGATTTAGTAGTAGCGCTTGTGATTAATGCCCTTTTCTTAGCCCCTTGAGCTTTGTCGAACTAGGGGAGAGCTCATTCACAACTGTTATATCTGTTAGCGATTGTCATTCATGTCCTTTGTTAACAAGGTGGGTTCTAGTGATTTTACGTCTTCTATTTTACCAGGTATCAGACATTGAGACTCTACTGTGTTCTATGCGGGAGATAGGCCTCGGCAAGGTAAGGTAATTTACCCTTTTTACCGGGTAAAAGGGTAAAGGTAAAGGGTAAAGATGTCGACATGCCAAGGTGTAAGGTAAAGGGTAGGGTAAAGGTAGCTCGGAAGAATTACCCGGTGGAGTAAAGGTAGCGCAAAGTATTACCCGGTAAATACGGTACCTTGTTTACCGCTAAAAACTTTATTAAAAACACGCTTTTAGAAATGTACGAGTAATGACAGAACTCCACGACTCCATGAAGTGGCCCCGAAGCTTGCCACAACGTAAGGGACCGTGGCCAATTACAGCCAACGTTAGTTGAGCGTGGACAATTAGACCCAAGCCGAAACATAACATCTAAAAAAGATTGTTTAAAAATATATAGATTTTTTTATGATAGAATATAGTATTGTCATCAGTGTGACCTAAGTATACCAAGTTTGCAGTCGATACTGCAAACTTGGTATACTTAGGAAGTGGGTAAAAAAGTTTCAAGATTTGAGGATACAACAACAACAATAACGACAACAACGACAGACAGAGTGAATTAAAATAAAGTGTGTAAAATTGGAATAATCGAGAGTATTCTATATGATTAAAGCACTCTACCGAGCATTTACCGTTATAAACCTTGTTCATGTGTAGTAGTTCCCTAGTAATTACCCTGTAATCGGGTAATTTGTATGGGGTAAAAGGGTAAAGGTAAGCTCGTTGCTTTTTACCTTTTACCTTGTACCTTACCTGCTAAAGGGTAAAAGGTAGGGGTAGAGTGATTGATAAGGTAAAAGGTAGGGTAGAGGTAGGCTCGTTGTTTTTACCTTTTAACTTTTACCTTACCTTGCCGAGGCCTAGCGGGAGACCCAGGTTGGTGCTAACAAGATCAGGATGTGAATTCTGAAACTCAGCATCTTCTCACTCAAACGAGCAATGGGGTTGTCTTATCGCCTCATAAATGCATTCCACGTTCCGATGACGGGAGCCAGTATTTGAGACAATCACTTTTCACAAAGCGGTAATCGTGTTGGGCGGAAGCTTAGTGCAGTGGTAACACTGGTGCCTCACAGCAAAAGGCAAAATCAGAATCTGTATTTATACTGGAGGAATCCGATGAGCTATAAAGCGCTTTTTCACAGATGTCCAGTAGTTAGATTCCCAATTTGTTTGGATTCCCAAATTGCGCACTTTACTGTATGAATCTGTATGTTCTCCACCTGTTCTACATGGATTTCCTCCGGGTTTGCCGGTTTATTCCCATAGCGGAAAGAATACACAATGTAACTGGTTCTGGCCAAACAACCCAATGTTGAAAAGTTAGCTGGAAAATACTCAATTGGGGTTACACGCAGCAGCAACATCGTTCCCAATTGTGAAAACTCAGCAGGACGCCCTGAAAAAGTGCCATAAGAGTCGGTGAAGCTTTACTGGCTAAAAAAGCGCAACAATACAGTCATACCCCGATTTACAGCAATCCCTTTTACTACGTTTTGCAAATGTATTGTCACTTTCTAGATTTGAAGCTTTCGTGACTGCAAGGATTCATACTCTTTGGTTTTTCGGTAAAGTCAGTTTGGAACTGATTTTAAAATACTTGTGATATTGCTTAATAATACTGTGTGATTTTAAAGTAAACAGAAATTAGTTTTGAAGATAAATTTCACGGGTCACGGGTCCCGTGACCCGTGGGTCGGGTCGGGAACCAATGGCTCGCGAGCATGTCACGGGTCATTGTAAAGGTGAAGAAATCCATTTGATCAGATAGCCAACTAGTTTATCCGCTTCAACCCTTGTAACGGAAAAGATGGCGAAAAGAAAAAAAGACGATGATTACCGTGCATTCCAGGCTGCGTGGACAGAGGAATTTGCATTTGTGGAGAGAGCAGGATCTGCGGTATGTCTAATATGCAATTATAAAATTGCATCGATGAAACGGTCAAATATAAAGCAGCACTTCGATACGCACCATGCTTCATTTGCATCGAAATATCCAGCGGGGGACAGCAGGAAAAAGGCATGCGAAGAGCTACAGCGGAGAGTGCAGACGAGTCAGCAGCACGTGTGTGGACCAAGCAAGGTGACGGGAATTCCGCTAGCTTTGCGGGTGCTTTGGCAATAATAAGGAATGGAAAGCCATTCACAGATGGCGAGTATGCTAAAACATTCATGCTTGATGTGGCCAATGAACTGTTTGATGACTTCCCAAATAAAGACAAGATAATCAAACGAATAAAAGACATGCCTCTGTCAGCAAGAACTGTTCACAATCGTAGCATCATGATGGCAAATCAAGTCGAGGAAACACAAATTAAGAACATAAACGCCGGGACATACTTTTCTCTCGCGTTAGATGAGTCAACAGACGTTAGCCATCTATCTCAGTTCAGTATAATTGCCAGGTATGCTGCAGGTGACACACTGCGTGAGGAAAGCTTGGCTGTTTTGCCAATGAAAGGGACAACAAGAGGAGAGGATTTATTCACGTCTTTCATGGAGTTTGCTAAAGAAAAAAAACTACCGATGGATACACTTATTTCTGTCTGTACTGATGGTGCACCCTGTATGTTGGGGAAGAACAAAGGATTTGTAGCGCTTCTTCGTGAACATGAAAAGAGAGCCATCCTAAGTTTTAATTGCATCCTGCACCAGGAGGCGCTTTGCGCTCAGACGTGTGGCCAGGAGCTTGGTGAGGTGATGTCGCTGGTCATTCGAGTGGTCAACTTTATTGTTGCCCGAGCTTTAAATGATCGCCAGTTTAAAGCTCTGTTAGAAGAAGTTGGGAATCATTATCCCGGTCTGCTTTTACACAGCAACGTGCGTTGGTTGTCAAGGGGGAAGGTGCTCAGCCGTTTTGCAGCTTGCCTGAGTGAAATCCGGACTTTTCTTGAAATTTAAGGCGTCAAGCATCCTGAACTAGACAACACTGACTGGCTCCTGCAGTTTCATTATCTCGTGGACATAACTGGCCATCTGAACCAGCTCACTGTGAAAATGCAAGGTATTGGAAATACAATCTCATCCCTTCAACAAGCAGTGTTTGCATTTGAAAGCAAGCTGGAAGTCTTTCTCAGGGACATTGAAACAGGTCGTCTTCTGCACTTTGAAAGACTGCGACAATTTAGAGATGCATGCTTAGCAAGTGACTCCACTCAACATCTGGATCTCCAGCAGCTAGCTGGCTTTACGTCCAATCTCCTGCAGTCATTCAAAGCACGTTTTGGAGAATTTCGTGCGCGCACTGGTCTTTTCAAGTTCATCACTCATCCACATGAGTGTGCAGTGGACAAAGTCGACCTGACATGCATCCCCGGGGTCTCTATCGGAGACTTTGAGCTGGAAGTTGCTGACCTGAAGGCATCAGACATGTGGATGAGTAAGTTCAAGTCACTTAATCGAGAGTTGGAAAGTCTTGCACGACAGCGAGCAGAGCTGGCGAGGGAACACAAGTGGACATAAATGAAAAATCTTCAACCTGAAGACCAGCTGATTCTTAAAACTTGGAACGAGCTTCCTGTGACATACCACACAATGCAGCGTGTGAGTATTGCCGTATTGACCATGTTTGGCTCTACATATGCATGTGAGCAGTCATTCTCGCATATGAGGAACATTAAGACCAACCTACGCTCACGTTTAACTGATGGAAGCCTCAACGCCTGCATGAAGCTCAACCTCACCACGTATGAACCAGACTACAAGGCCATCATCAAAACCATGCAGCACCAGAAGTCGCATTAAAAGTAAGACATATTTAATTTATTATACATTAAAAATACTATATGGCTCTCAATGAAATATATTTAGAAATATTTGGCTTTTATGGCTCTCCCAGTCAAAAAGATTCCCGACCCCTGGTGTAGTGGATAGTGTCGTGTATCATAGTGTTTTGTATAGTAGTGTATAGTATAGTGTATTCTGTGGTGTATAGTAGTTTAGTGTATGGTAGTATATTGTGTAGTGTTTACCAGTGTATAGTGTAGTGTATAGTAGTGTATTGTATATTAGTGTATTGTGTAGTGTATTCTATAGTATATAGTGTAGTGCATTGTGGAGTGTATACCAGTGCACAGTGTAGTGTATTATAGTATAGTGAATAGGAGTCTATAGTAGTGTTTCGGGTATAGTGTATTGTGTAGTGTTCAGTATTGTGTATCAAAGTTTATAATAGTGTATTGCGTAGTTTATAGTAGTGTATAGTGTTAATAGTATAGTGTAGAATAGTGTAGTGTATAGTCGTGTATAGCAGTGCATGGTGTACTGTTTAATAGTGTAGTGTATAGTAGTCTATAGTATCGTAGTATATAGTGTAGAGTATAGTAGTGTAGTGTATTGTAGAGTATATAATAGTGTAATGTATAGCAGTCTATGGTAGTGTAGTTTATTGTACAGTGTAGTGTAGAGTATAGTAGTGTCGTGTATTGGTGATTTAATTTAGCTGTTTCATTTATTAATAGCTTTCCTATTAACTAGATGTTATTTATCAGCTTAACTTAGCGTCCCTATTAATCAATTCAACTTCTGCCCCTTTGTTCACGGTACCCCAATACCCCCCCTCTCCTGCATAATGAATAAATGTTATCAATCGACTTAACTCAGCCTAGCATCTCCCCATGCCCCCCCCCTCTTCCCTTATATAGTCGCGTTTCTCTATTAGCTCTCTTCACTTACTACAGTGACTTTGGCTGTAACGGTTCCACCTGAAGACGGAAGCTTGTGTTGCCTCCGAAACGTCGTGATTTAATTTAGTTTTCATTTATTTTATTTAGTTTTTTACCTACGTGACTTTACCTAAAAAACCCCAAAGAGTATGTTGTCACTTTATTAACACCACAACCTGATTACGTCGCCTCAACCCACACTTCGTTGACAACATCGTCCGTCCTTTCTCACTATCCGTCACCTCTCAGCTTTTGCCTCCACCTACCCTGTAAATTGCTTTGATTGACATCGTTTCAATATTCGTCGTCGCACCTTTCACGAATGCATCCCCGACGTAAACCGGGGTATCGCTGTAATGCTATTTTTATCAACCCTGATCATGAGCTAAGTAGTCTACAGACTGGAATTTGAATACACTGAGTAACATGTACAGTATTTTACAATTCGGTTGACAGTACAGCAAGTTTGTTGTTGACAACCTGTGTGTGCATTGGATTTTGAGTATGACGACCTTGTGCTGCGTGGGGTTTTTTTCCATGTTCTGTGGTTTTTGTTGAGCGTGGATTCCACACTAAAGGCATTCACTGAGGCTTTCTTGGGTAAATAAAGTTTCTGCTTGTGATGTTAACATTGGCACATAATGCCTACAAATGGTTGACATCACACGGCCGGCCGCTTTCGAGAGAAAACCGTTGCGATGCAGGTTGTGAACAATCCAGTCAATCTGCTGAATAAGATATTCAAGGCTCACCAAGACATCGAGAGATTACTAAGCCAATCTGTGTCAACGAGTGGCCTTGTACTAAGTTAATTATCCCCTGACCTTGGGGGCGGAGTGGTGGCGCAGTGGTACTTGCACTGCACTATGAACACAGTTCCATTCTCGGCCATGACTAACATCATTGGCGAGTTACTGGTATATCTGAATTTGTCCTGGACCTCCCCTCCTACTTCTACCAACCCGCATACACCAGCATAGTGAAGTATGGACAAACACCCCCACCATGACCAGCAACAGCATGGGAAGGCCTTAACCCAGCAATGCCTTGACAAAAGGCTGAAAACTATTATTATTGTGTGTAGCAACACAAAAAAACGCGTAGAACAGGCAATCTGCAATTTCACTAGTACTTCGCGGGTCTTTTGTTATTGCTACAAGTTTGTACATGAGCTGCTGTGTTCAGCTTTGTCAGCTCCTATGCTAATGAGTGGACCTTGTGTTTATTACACTGTAGCACACGAGGATAGATATCTTCATTCTCAAATAAATATTTAGGCTGTGCTCACCTCCATTGATAGTCTTGAACCAGTGGTGGGAATTCCACAGTCCTTTGCCAAAGGCCAGGCTATCCATAATGCTCACAATATTGACTTAACACAAAATGGTACTCGTTTTATTGACCCTGAAAAAACGATGGGCTAAGTCGACCTGTGGCCAGGGTAGTGCCAAATAGGCAGATATTTTAATAACATGTGCTGTATTTTTATGTAAGTAACATTGTGCATGAAAACACTGACATGGTATTGTTTCAATGGCTGCAGTTACAAAAATAGTGAGTTTGCAAATCTGTCATCGATGTGGCTTTTTCCTGAGACCTGGAACCTTGTACTTAGCTGCCTTTTATTGGTTACATCTTTTTTGATGTTGTTATGGTATTGCCGCCATAGAATCACTCTACTGGCCGGGACGAGAGCTCACCAAGAAGACCACTCTGGCCGCTCCGGTGACAGTGCAGGCTGGCTGCCGACTGTCTCAGTACAACCAACAGCTGCCACAAAATGATGACAAACCAGAACAATATGACCGTAGGTCTTCCCAAATAGACTGGGCCTCACAGAATAGTCAGATGTTGCAAAGAGACCATGTACCACAAACTCACAATAAGCCATCACTGCAACCCGAACAGACGTCACAAATCAACCACCGGGTGTTAAAACATGACTGCATCGTACAAACTGAGCAAGTGTTGCAGAACAGCCGATTGCCACAAAAAGACCAGGTGGCAAAAATTATCCAGCTTTCACAACATAATGGCAAGCCATCTCAAAAAGTTCAGTCTTCACAAAAAAAACACATTTTACAGATCAACCACTGGGCGTCAAAATATGACTGCATGTCACAAACTCAGGAGGCGTCACGTAAAGTGGCACAAACCAAAAGCAGTGCCCAAAACGGAGAGGTGTCACGAAGCCAGAAAGGGGCGACACAAAACCAGTTCCCACTGCGCACCGGCAGTGCGAGGAGCTTCACAGCAGTAGCGGCGGTGAACGCGGCACCGTCCCCACTGCTGCCACCGCCATTCTCACGATTCTACCCCACACAGCGTGAGCCTCACTCCAGCAAGGGGAGCTCGGTGACGGCCCCAGGAAAGACGAAGCCAGGCTCTGCACGAGTCTCGCGGCGGCCGTCCGCCCAGACGCTCGCTTCCCCGCGTGAGGAGGCAAAGAGTCGCTCGTCAGCTACCACCGCCGCCTCCACCTCCGCCGCCACCTCTGCCGCCACCTCCGCCACCACCTCCGCCATCCTGGTGCGTTTTGCCGAGTGTTACTGAGCGAGGTTTAATTCTGCCGGGGTAACAGTGTCGACTTTTGATTGTAAAGTCACAATTTAAATTTGTTTTATTTCAGGGTTAAGTAATTAATTTCAATCATTGTCAGAGTCTTCATCATCATGAACACCATCATCATCGTCGTGGAGATACATTATTGGTGATTCTGTGCTTTGGAGAAGCATCCTGCAACAGTCACCCTGTAGCAGTCTTGTTCCAAAGGGAAAGAACTCCAACCCCCAAGGACAAGTCTGCAAGTTTTCTGAGCATTTCTGTGAGGGAAACCCTTCAGCCTGGATAACATCATGGGAAATGGTGGAGTTGATTCTGCTGGGACTGCAGTACTTCAAATATTGGAGTAAGAAGCCACCTCCTGTTAGTGACTGGCTGATGTACCATCTGTTGAGGAAGTACAAAGAGCCATCCAGAGCCTGAGACCAGGAAAAATGCCAGCAGAGATGACCTTGGAGCGAACTGCTGAGGGAAGGTGGTGAATTTGTGCAAGCTGCCCAATATGACAGGAGTACAATTAGCTGGACCACAGGAGGGACCCGCAGGATTGGAAGGATACCCTGGTGGTTCCCCTTTTTAAGAAGGGGGAAAGCACATAACACTCTTTGGGTTTTTCGGTAAAGTCATGTATATAGAAAAATTATAAAAAAATCACGACGTTTCGATCGCAACACAAGCAATCGTCTTCAGATGAAAAAAATTAACCCGTAAAAACAAAGTTTTTCACTATAAATCCTTTATATGCGTGGCGGCTAGAGTCCTCTCGTCCTCTGGCTTGAGATGGCTGCCACCTATGGGTCAGATGATTGCATGCCAGCATTAAGCAATTGGTAATTAAATATAATATTTTTGTCCTAAAAAGTGTAAAATTTTGGAAAAAAAATTTCACGAACATTAATTGTCACGCACAACGAGTCTGTGTGGAAAATGTCAGCTCGATTGGATCACGGGAAGTGGGTTAAAAAACGACCGAAAGATTTGCACGGTCGTAAGCAAGCAAGCAAGCGCGCAAGTGAACTTAATATAAAGGATTTTAAAATACAGTAAGAGCAGCTGGAACAGGATGTTATATAGACCTAAGATGGGTGCAGCCCAAGGGTAAGTGGGCGGGGTTAGAGATGGTATTTGCATGTAAATGTAAGATCGGAGGGCGCCCTGAGGCTGTTGGGGTGGCCATTATATTGAGAGAGATTAGCATGTCAATGTATTGTGAGAACGGAGAGCGTCTTGAGGCTGTGAAGGTAGCCATTGTATTGTGAAAAAACGAGAGCCACTGCCACATCGAGGAAAAGGAGCATCGGTAACTATGCTAGTAAGACATGCAGCCTGTCAATGCAAAGACCTCCAACCTAGTAATGCAACTCAGAGAGTCGAAAATAACTGCTAACATCGGCAGGTAGGATGGAAACATCAGAGCCAAGTTATGACTTAAACTGGTTAATAACGTCCTTCCAATGATTGCTCAGTTTGTACCCTTCTTCTCGGTTGAAATTGTGTCCGTGTTTATATATCTGGATGGCTTCATGAACGAATCTTTATTGATAGCCAGAAGGTTTGCAGAGTACCTTCATCTTGGAAAAAATAATTTCGTGTGTTCCCACAGCGTTAAAACAATGATCAAATCTGCCTTGTGTTCACGAACATGGTCTGAGAAATGTCGCTTAGTTTCCCCAATGTAAGTACTGCCGCAGACACAAGTTAGTTTGTAGACACCGGGGTATTGTATGTCAGGGATCACATCCTTCACAGATGGGATCAGATTACCAATTTTATGTATTGTGTTGAATAGAACCTGGATCTTGTGTTTGCTCATGATTTTGAAATTTGATTTGGTCCTCAGATGGTTTTCTCCCAACGTTTGGATTGTGCAGTCCGAATATCCATCTTGAGGGTTTGGTGTACATGGTCCAGTTCACTGGCTAGGTGGTGATGGTCAGAAATGCAACGAGCCCGATGGTGTAGAGTTTTGATGACGGAATTCTTCTGGGCTGGATGGTGATGGGAGTCAGGTTTTAGATAGGCATCTGTGTGGGTGGCTTTCCTGTAGACATCTGGTCTCTTTTCGATTAAAACATCCAAGAATGGTAACTTGCCATCCTTTTCCACCTCCATGGTGAATTTGATGGCTGGGTGTATGGAATTGATGTGGTTGAAGAATTGGTTCAATGCTGGCAGGCCATGTGGCCAGATGATTAATGTGTCATCTACGTATTTCTTCCACAAGGAAGGACGTAGGATGGATGCCTGGATGGCACCTGTCTCAAAATTTTCCATGAAAATATTGGCTACCACTGGAGATAAGAGAGAACCCATTGGGGTACCTTCAACTTGTTCATATAATTTACCATTCCAGGTGAAGTAAGTGTTGGTAAGGCAGTGTCTCACCAGGGCCGGTACATCAGCATTCAATCCTTGTTGGACCAAATATTCAATTATTGCAATGGTGTCAGGTACAGGAACTTTGGTAAACAAAAAAACTACATTGAAACTGACAAGCAAATCAACTGGAGATAGTGAGATGTCTTTAATTAGAGAAACCAAGTGAGCTGAATTAAGTACAGCTGAGGTGGTCTTGCCAGTGAATGGAAGCAAGGTCTCAGACAGAAATTGGGCTAGTTTGTAGGTGGGTGAGTCAATGATGGAGACGATCGGACGGAGAGGTGTACCTTCTTTATGGATTTTTGGTAAGCCATAAAATCTGGGTGGTCTAGCAGCAGATGGTTTTAGAGAGAGCCACTTGGTTGGTTCGATTAAAGATGTCGAATCAGTGATGATATTGTTGGTTTACGTAACCAGGTGGTTGGTAGGATCTCTATGGATTTTGGTATAGCTACCATCATTCATTAGGTCCTGAATTTTGTTTCTGTATGTGGTTTTATCCATGACAAGTGGCATTGCCCTTGTCGGCTGAGAGGATTGACTGTCATCTCTCTTCTTGGTTATTTCGGTAAAGTCACGTAGATGGGAAATAATAAAATAATAAAACATAATAAAATACAATTCTCATGACGTTTCGGCCACAACGCAAGCAGCCATCCTCAGGTGAAGAACAGGTCTGTCGGAAAGACAGCATCTGAAATTCAGTCCTCAGGTGAGGACGGCTGCTTGCGTTGTGGCCGAAACGTCGTGAGAATTGTATTTTATTATGTTTTATTATTTCCTTTCTACGTGACTTTACCGAAGGAACCAAGAAGATGAATCCCTGCAGTCACGAAAGCTTTAAATCGAAATTTATGTCATCTCTCTTTTTCAGTTGAGCTAGCTCAAAGTGCTCATCTTTGCTGATGTTGCTAAAAGGTTTTTTTGCTTTTTTGATCATTGCAGCAATTTACGATCTTGCCATGTCTGCAGGAATGTGTCCCAAACCCTTAGTGGCTACGTCGAACTGGGCAATGATATCATCAACTGGGATGTGTTTAGGGGTGACTGCGAAATTCAACCCTTTAGCTGGTACCGATTTTAGGCTGTTGGAAATTGGGCTGTTACTCTGATTGATAACAATCTTGTCAACGTCTAACTTTTATTCGTGTGGATCTGGCTTCTTCCTAGACAGGAGGCTGAACTTGGCAATCAGGTTCTCTTTGCATTTAGCTGACATTGAGGTGGCTGAAGAGGCTGTCATGTTATCTACATGGTCCCATTCAGATGTAGACACTTTTTTCTGTCAATGCTAAGTGTGATTGCAAGAGAGTCTTGTCTAAATGTTCTAGTTAAAATCGGAGCAATCTTGTTCTCTCTGAGACCAGGGGCTAGGCCGGCCCTGAACAAGATCCGTTTAGCATTAGGAGAAGTGACAGCAGCATATGTGAGTTTAAAGGCGATCAGTATTACCTTGGTGTCACGGCATCTCTTCAGAAAAGTGAGCGACTCGATCAGATGAGCCTTCTTGTCTCGAAGTCTGTTAAGAGATCTAATAGACCCAAAGAGTATGAATTCCTGCAGTCACGAAAGCTTTAAGTCAAGATAAAGCACATAATGTAACAGTTATACAGGCACCTCCCTCCTTAGTGTGCCAGGAAAGGTCCTTGCAAGGATTATTCAACATCACCTCCTTACCTCCTTACCAGGCACACTGAGGAGAGGCTTGCAGAGCCCCAATCTGGTTTTAGAATGAGGTGGTCCAGCCGCTCCTTCCGTTTCTGGATGATCATTCCGCTCGTGAAGCCGATGGCGGCCAACCCTTGAGGCCAGTGAGGAAGCCGAGGGGCCCGGCCATGACATCGCCGCCGATGAGCGCCCCTGGCCATGGGCCGCGCCGCCACTGTGGTCTCCGCACGCCATTGCCCTCCCGACTCTTCTCAGGCTGGCCTATTCCGTCTGCGCCACCAACTCCTACTCCCCTCTTAAGGATTCCTGATGAAAAGTGGACTTGCTTGTCATGAAGCATCTCCAAGAGCTCCTCTATGCCGGTGGGTGTCTCACCTTGTCAGAACTGATCAAGCCAGGCTAACTTGGGAACCGCAATCCCTGCCTCTGCTCTGCTCTGCTATGTTTATAGCTACAGGTGACGAGCAGGTCACTGCCGGACCGGAGAGTGGGTATGCCTGTGGTAGGGTCACCTGTGGTAGGCAAAAGGCACGTGGTGGGCGACCTGCGCGTGGCGGGGAGAAGCCTGGACCTTTCCCAGAGGCCGGTGGGCAGCACGCAGCACGACCTCACGGGAGACAGAGCCCAGGACGAGTTCCGGCACCTTCCACATCTCCTTCAGTGCTGTGAGCTGTCCCATCACGTACCACTCATCATCATCACCACCACCACTTAATATTTCTACCACGTCTCCCATACAGGATGTCTCGAGGTACTCTGCAGTAGTCTAGTCAAGAGGGACCTGTGGCAGCTGTTTCTCGTGTGGCACAAAGTGAACGGCAGCTCCAGCCTGCAAGTGGGGGCGAGACTGCTCTTTTGTATTAGGGAGTTAAGTCATTTGCAAGTTATTTGGCAAAGTAGGACCATGACATCAGCATACATGGCCAACAATTTTTTTAAAAAATATCATGGGTTCTTGTCCATAATGTTAACGCTGCATAGTTATGGTTAACTAGAGGATAGCCCCTACTGCAGGCAGGGTTATCTTCCCCATCAACTCAGTCCCCTTCTCTCAAATATCACCCCCTTATCAGTTTCTCCACTATTGGATCTGCGCCTCCTCTGTTGGTCACTCCCAAACTCAACAGATATGAATCCAACTCAAGTTGCTCGATTCATTGCATGGTGTGCTAACTAAGCAACGCAGCAACGCACCAACGAGCATTAACATTGTGACCATGACTTCCAGTGCCACATCTTCGGCGTCTCTCTCCCCACGTTTTCCCCGGGGCAGGGCGCGGACTGGATGTGGGGCCCTGTCGTGGTGTGTCGGCACGCCCACCCTGCCTTCTCGCCGCCATCAAACCGCGCAATGTGCAGCGCGAACGTGGGCGCTTCGTGCGCGCTGGCTTCGCATACAACCCGCGATTCGAGTACGCGAACCCTGCCGATCCCGCACTGCTTGCGCGCTATGCTGCGCCGTCGCAGTGCTTCCTGCCACAGGTAGGGGAAAGGGGTAGCTCCTGGGGGGGTTCACGAAAGGTCCAACATTCGCGTTCACTTAGTTCACAAGGTTAGCGATGCTGCACCATCGCACCACTTTTTTCTGCAGGTCGGGGTGCACTGTGCGGCATCACGAGAATGTTTGGCATACTCAGAGGGCTTCCGTCAGAGCTGTTTGAGGGTTTGTTTCATGGTTAAGGTCAAGCGCTTGTGTTACGATTTGTGCTAGGGTTCGTGTTCGTATTTGGGTTTACGTTAAGGGTTGAGGTAAGGGCCTGTTTTTGAGTTAGGTGCTGTTTGACTGTTTTAGGACGAGTGTCGGTTTCAGTTTAGAGTTCTAAGATTAAGGTCTATGAGGATTTGGGCTATTGCCAAGTTTTGTTTTCGGATTAGGGTTGTTGCCAGGGTGTTATGGTCATTTATAGGATGAGGATTATTGCAAGGAGTAAAGTTATAGGTAGGCTATATATAAAGGTTATGTTTAGTGTTTGCTTGGGCTCTTTTTATGGTCGTGGTAATATTTTACTCATAGGAACATGGCAATGTTAAGGGGCATGGCTACATTTTCTCACCTGGTCTTTCCTGCCTAGGCTGTGAGCATCCTGGAGCGGACACTGAACCGGTATGGCAGCTACGAGCACTTTGAGCAGGACATGGGGGGCAACGTGCTGTCCCCTCGCCGCATCTGGGCTCACGTGCGCACCTACATGGAGAAGGAGGGCTGCCTCGGCGAGGTGGGGCTGCTTTGCGACGTGAACCCTCGGCGTGTTTTGGCTGGAAGCTTGTTTCCCCTTCTGCATGCAGCAGCCAAGAAAACAGCAGTGAGGTGCAAGAGGCTGGGTCTCAGTGAAGAAAGTGACTGCAAATACAGCGGGAGCAGTAAACACCTCCCCATGTCTTCACTAACGCCGCCTTACAACAGAAATAACAAGCCTTAGATAGCTTATCATCAATCCCATAGGTCCGGCTTTCTTCAAGTGGAAATGAGCCCTTATTTGACTACAATGATTACCCTAGTAAATGCTGTGCCTGATGACTCAGACAAATAAAGTTTATTATTTTGTAAATAAACTGATTTATGGGACATGATGATTATGCCTCTCTCCTGCAGTATTGGGCAGCATAGGTGGTGCTGGGGGTCTATGTTACAAGTCTCGCCTCTAGAATTTGCATCGTGTTGGGTGTATGGTTACAAATCTCACCTCTAGTATTGATATCATCTTGATTTGAAGCTTTCGTGACTGCAGGAATCCATACTCTTTGGTTCTTTCGGTAAAGTCACGTAGGTATAAAATAAAATAAATCACGACGTTTCTGGCGCAACACAAGCTGAGGCAGACTGTTTTAAAATAGTCTGCCTCAGCAGCAGACCATGCTTTCCCACCTGATGATGGACGCTTGTGTTGCGCCCGAAACGTCGTGATTTATTTTATTTTATACCTACGTGACTTTACCGAAAGAACCAAAGAGTATTGATATCATGCTTGGTGTATGGCTACAAGTCTCACCTCTAGTATTGACATAATGCTGGGTGAGGGTGGTAATGAGTGCGTGGTTTTGCATCTCACTGTGATACTGTGTGGTGCAGGTGGTGGTGACTGTGATTGAAGCTCACACCCATCACGTGATGTTGAGTGGTGTAGGTGGTGGTGTGGTTGAAGCTGTCGCCCATGACGTGATGCTGAGTGGTGTAGGTGGTGTGGTTATACCAATCACCCACCCACGTGGTGTTGAGTGATGTAGGTGGTAATGTAGTGCCATAAGAGGGGACGGGCTGCTGGGGGCTCTGGGACCCTATGCAACCCAGACGCTTAAGCCCCTTGGCGCCAGGCGCTGGGATCCCAGACAACCCAGCCAGTTAAGCCCCTTGGCGCCACCAACGGGGGGGGGCTGTGTGTGCTCTGTGGGATATCTGGGGGCGCACACAACCCCACCCCTCGTTGGGGACGAGGCATAAAAGGGCAGCTCCCTGGCCGATCAGGGCCAGTTGTAGCTCAAGACCCAAGACCCAAGACCAGCCATCTCAGGACCCTGGGACGCTGTAAGGGCCAGTGGTGGGACTCTGGAACTCCCGGCTCTACGTCCTTGTAAGGGCGAGTTCCAGAGAGTAGCCAGAGTAGTGTATCTAGGCTGTGTACCTAGGCTGTGTACCTAGGCTGTAACAGAGTATCAGGACTGTTGGAGTATTGTTGGATTGTAATAAAGAAGTTACCTCTACAAGTGTCTCCGGAACCCATTACAGTAGTATGGTTATACATCTCACCTACCACGTGGTGTTGAGTGGTGTAGCTGAAGGTGTGGTGTAGCTCCCACCCACTGCGTGGTGTTGAGTGGTGTAGGTGGTGTGGTTGAAGCTGTCACCCACCACGTGGTGTAGGCGGTAATGAGTTTGTTTGTGGATCTCATCCACCGCGTGTTGTTGAGTGGTGTAGGTGGTGGCGTAGTTGTTGCTCTCACCCACTGCATGGTGCTGGCTGTTGTAGGTGGTGGTGTGGTTGTACCCATCACCCACCGCGTGGTGCTGAGTAGTGGTGTAGGTGGTGGTGTGGTTGAAGTTGTCACCTATTACATGGTGCTGGCTGCTGTAGGTGGTGGTGTGGTTGAAGCTCTGACCCACTGTGTGGTTCTGGCTGCTGTAGGTGGTGGTGAGCCTGCACGACGACCTGCTGTCGCGTGCCTCCATGACAGTGCAGAACGGCCGCCCCACTCTATGCATCAACACAGCAGCGGCGCGTGAGCACTGGCTCGAGGGGATGCTGCAGCACGAGATCGGTGAGCGCGCATGCGAGGTCTACTGCCAAGCCAAGGAATTTACAGTAAACCATTGTTAATTCGACATGGGGCTCTGGCCTTGCCGAATTATCCAATATTCCAAATTACGTACAATGGTACTCCCCAGTGCCTCCTCCAATATATTTATTTCAAAAAAAAATTCTCCAAACTCTTCACGCACCATATACGCATTGACACACCTGCATCAATTCTATCTGAAACTTTGGATTTGTTTAGCAGACTAAGGGATTTATACTTCAGTCCCTTTCTATTACTTCTTGATGTAGGTGTGGACAACATTTCTGAGAGGGTTGGCTTGCACAGAGTGCATAAACAAGGTAAAGTCCAAAGCAAAAGGTCTGCACTAACGCTCAACATGCGCGCCTCCACTAGACTGAGTCATTATTTTGGTCGACAATTCGGCTCATGGAGAATTACTTCTTCCATATATATGTAAAAGTAAAAAATTGTGGGTTTGTGTTTGGGTTTGTGTGTGGTCGCTTGCTTGGCTCTCCAACGGTGGAGTTTAGGTTAAAAGAAAATAGCCAGTTACCACGCCGTAAGCCCCGCGATCAGCAAGTGCTATTCCTTTTTCACATCCCTCAAATTTTAATTAGTTTAATTAGCGATTATTGTGATTTTTGTGCGCTTTACAATTATTTCCTTATTTATGGCGCTTGCACGACCATACCAACTCACGCGCCTTTGGTGGGGGGAACGGTCCATGCCAAGTCGCCCGCCTTCGGTGGGAGTGAGGGGGACATTTTCTTTCGCGTTAAAAATGCTTTAAAATACACTAAACGCTGACGTAAATTCTTCACTGTGTCATGTCCCACCCCACTACGATGTGTGCAGTTACTAATATACACAGCCGCTAGATGCTAGCACTATAGGCAGTAGATCATTTACTTATTTATTACGCGCACATGACCATACCAACTCACGCGCCTTTGGTGGAGGGGGGGGGGGAACATTTTCTTTCGCGTTAAAAATGCTATAACCATCTTCACTGTGTGATGTCTCCCTCACCCCGATGCGTGCAGTTATTACTACTATACAGTCGCTAGATGTAGCAGGTACCACCGCCGTCGGTATGCACTGCTGTAATCATAGCAGGTACCACCACAGTCAGTATTCACTGCTGTAATCATAGCAGGTATCACCGCACGGGACTAGGCCTCACCATGCCACTCTGTCAGGTGAGTACTTTGTGCTATAGAGTCGATAAATACTGCTATAGAGTCAGCATGTACTACTGTAGTGATAGCAGGTACCACCACAGTCGCTATGCACTGCTGTAATCATATCAGGTACCACCACTGTCAGTATGCACTGCTGTAATCATAGGTACCATCACAGTCAGTATGCACTGCTTTAATCATAGCAGGTACCACCACAGTATGCACTGCTGCAGTGAAAGCAGGTACCACCACAGTATGGACTGCTGTAATCATAGGTACCACCACAGTCAGTATGCACTGCTGTAATCATAGCAGGTACCATCACAGTCAGTATGCACTGCTGTAATCATAGCAGGTACCACCACAGTAGTTTCAAGTTTCATTTATTAGGTACTAGCAGAAGTATCCGGCGTTGCCCGGGTGAAAAATATATTTCTTAAAAACCTTACATATATACACAGATACTAAAGTATTGTCAAAGCCCGGTGGGCTTTGACAATACTCCCCACTCACGCTCACCACTCACCCTCACCACTCACCCTCTCCCTCACCACTCACGCTTACCACTCACCCTCACCACCACCACTCACCCTCACCACTCACCCTCTCCCTCTCCACTCACCCTCACTACTCACCCTCACTACTCACTAATTACCCTCACCACTCACCCTCACCACTCACCCTCACCACTCACTACTCACCTTCACCACTCACCTTCACCACTGACCCTCACCACTCACCCTCACCACTCACCACTCATCCCCACCACTCACCCCTAACCACTCACCCTCACCACTCACCCTCACCACTCACCCTCACCACTCACCATCACCACAAACCCTAATCACTCACCCTCACCACTAACCCTCACCACTCACCCTTACC
>CM025641.2:9900225-9918493 GCA_014621495.2 Entosphenus tridentatus | reverse complement strand
CCCCCCCCCCCCCCCCCCCCCCCCCCCCCCCCCCCCCCCCCCCCAACGCGCTGCACGACTACGGACCTGGCGAGCCGAGTTCGATTCCCACTGTGGGTCAACACCTGCGACGATTTCGACTGAACCGGTCCAGGGCCTCCCCCGAGGTCGACTCGGCGACTACCTGGTGCGGCGCTGTGTAAGCATCGCCACTAAGGGAGACAAAGGCTGCCGGGCGTGGTGGTGGCTTCCCACCCCCTTGTGTGCTCGCTAACAGCACTTGCCCCAAAAGTCTGTTCAGGCTATACGGGGGATCTTTGTCTTGGGGGGGGGGACGGTCACATTTGGGGGGCTACCTCCCCCTTTCCCCCTTTGAGCGGTGACAAAGACATTCGGGGTCTTAAATAACATTCCCTTAAACATTGGCGTAGAACAGCAAGAGACTTCGATTTAAGCGAAAACGTGTATTATAGGGAAAACAAATCCTGCTCAAATAAGATCTAAAATACATAAATGTTACATTTATAAATGACATTTATTATTTAGTTTATTAGTTTATCCCCCCGTAAATCCACCCAAACCCGACCAGCGTGGTGAAGTATGGCCGAACGCCCCCCCCCCCCCACTCTGAACCACGTGGTTTTATTTCACGTTTAGAAGGGTGTCCAAGTGTGCAATCAGTACAAACGTGTTCAAAGTCAGTAAATGGGCATTTACAACGCACATCATTTTTATCAATTCACGTGGATTAACTGTGATATGTATCTCCGCGGAGACATTGAACACATTTAAGCTAAATGCACACGTGAACGCCTTCCTAATGGCTGTCATTTTCGACTGGATTGGTTTTGTCTAAACACGGCGTAATGAAGGGCCGCCGTTTAACTCACGGCCACTGACAAACGTTCACTGATGTAATGAGTGCAAATTCAAGTTGCCCGGTTGGTAGAACAGGGCCAATGACAAAATACCTCGGGTGAGAAAATAACCCCCCCCCACCCATCATCATCACGTGTGTTCAAATATAAGAATACGCCAAGAGAATCTGAAAGCATTTACAAATTACAGTAGGGAATGTTTTTTAAAATCTCTCTGAAATGTGGTGCCAGACAGAAACCAGGGCCAGTTTGGCTAAATCCAGTTCGTGGTTGAAGGATTTCTCGGCGGTTGTTATCACGTGGTTGCCGAAACCACAAACACGACACTGTTCCTGCGCTAAGCAGGATTTTTAGGATTCTTACGATTTTCAAACGAGACATCGCTGCGCGCACACACAAACACGAAGAAGATGAAGACGTTGCCACTCGTTTATTTTTTTTGTAAAATACAACATTAGGACGATGCTGTCGACAAAAAAATCAATTTAATAAAATACTGCTTAAAATTTTCATGCCAAGTCGTACAAACTTGAGAACATTTAAATCACCTAAGATTGTTCATTTAGAGCGCAGATTTTTTAAAAGTTTTTTTACAAATATGTACTCCACAACAAAACAAAACTGGCCTTAAAAACACGTTTTTTTTTATTAAGTTACATCGATCTGTTTATTAAGACGAGCACAACAACAGTTATGGTCATAAACGTGCCATCATCATCTCTCCCATGACCTCAAAACGTCACTTTTACAAAATGGTCCCAAAAAGCAGACGAAAAATCAGCACATATACAGGATAGCCCATACTTTACAACGGTGTACAGTATGTATTCATATGCACGAGGCATGTAGAATAATTTTGATCGGGTGGGGGTGGCGGCGGCGGCTGTGTGTGTGTGTGCGCCGTCTCGCTTCTCGTTTTCTAAAGCGAAACGCGGTTCCGCAAAGCAACTACCGATAGGGGTGGGGAGGGTGGGGAGGGTGCCGGGTTTACTGGGTCGTGTCCCAAGGGCCCATCGGCTACCCCCCCAACCCCCGCGTAAAAAAAAAGATGCCCATAAGGGCATTATCTAATTTTACGGCGAAGACACGTTGGGTTTCATAAATCACAAGAGTGACACGGGGAACGACCATTTAAACAAGGTTCCGGCGGCGGTGGTGGGGGGGCGGCAAAAGTAGGGCACACATCATCGAGGAATGAATAAACAGGAGGGGGAGCGCACGGGTGGAATAACGGTGACCGCCGCTAGTGTGTTCTTCTATCCACGTGTGAGCCCACCGAGAGAGATCTCTCTTGCAACTAAGACCTGAGTATTAGGGAATTGTGGGTATTTGTTTTGTTTTTGTACCAGCACGGCGTCTAGGGAGTCAATGGGCTCACAAGGAAGTATCCTTCATGGCAACGACAAACCACGAGACCGGCGCACGTGGGGGGTACGGGGAGAACGCGGAGAGTAAGAGGGGAGCACAGGCACACGGACAGCGAGGCAGGTGGCCTCATCCAAACTCAATAAAGCACAGGGGAGACTTAAGACGACACGTTACAAAAGAAAAACGTCGACGCTGCCGGTGGAGGCTTTTTATAAATTATTACGGGGCTCTCAGACACTCGTTCTCATTCCACCAGTCCAAATTGATCCATTTCCTGACAATCTCCACGTAACAATGTAGTAAGCATACCGTGTTGGCATATAACCAAATCACCTGGAACGCATGCCATCTCATCAGCTCAAAGAAGCTCAGCGAGGATGGATTGGCAATCGCCAAGCCAACACATGGGCGTGTTCAGGCACTGGGCAGCAGAGGGCAGTGCGGCAAAACACATTGTTCAACTGCATTTCTAAGCTCGCTGCCTTCGCACACTGGAACTGACGAGCGAGGTGAAGTATGGTCAAATTACCTCCATTGCTTGCGTGGCGTAGGGAGGCAATCATCTAGTGGACAGACAAAAGGGGCTGTATATGTACACACTATGCCCACTTGTTGTTTTAGGAATATAAAAAAATGTGGACTGCTGCACTGTATGAGAACTAGGACCACAGAGATCCATTCTGCGTCATCATGGGCCTCACGCATCTGCCACCGACGCCACCACAGAGTAAACTGCCTCCGAGAGACGGGCGGGTGCCCCTCCGTGCACGCTCGAGTGCACGTGACCTCTGGGGCGTCTACTCCACTTTCTCGTCCTTGTGCCGCCACGGGTAGATTAGGTCGCCGGCGCACAGCTTGCCAAGCAGTGACAGCCACGAGTGCTGCGCCGAGCTGCTGTACGTCGGCAGGCGGTACCGCCGCAGGACACTCATCAGTGACACTGGCTGGATCTGCGAGCACACAAAAAGGTGCGGTGTTTAAATGAGCGGCGCGGGGATCGGTGTTAGGTCTAAACAAGAACGCTGACGGGTGGTACTGCAACCAACACTGACGGAGCAGGAATAAGGAGGGGTGGGTGAACCCCAAGCATCGTACTTGGACCCTCAAAGCACACACTTCGTTCGCTGAAGAAACAACACGCGGCAAAAGCCCGGCAACAAGACGCGGAGCTACGCTGTGAAAAATGAAGTAAAATAGATCAAGCTGAAAATCTCAGCAGTTATTTTGGAGATGTTCAGCTTTCAAAACGTGACTTGAGTGTTTTCAGTTGGAAAAATGTGCAACAGAGTTCGAGGTTCAAGAGTGGTTACTCGCGTTGGCAAATGCTGCACCGCTGGGTCGCAAACAAAACTTGAAATTCTACTTCAGAAAAGTGATAATTATGCCCTTATGTTCTTTTGATTATCATAGCCTCCAGACAGGGGTGTTGTGTATTAAATACCCACCCACTGAGCTAATCCAGTGCAGTTAGAGAAAGCAACAAAATGAACCAGACTGCCACTACTACGATCTGCAATAATCTAAAGAACATAAGAATTAACCTCAATTTAAAGATGGAGTCCCCCCCCCCACCTCCCGCACTGTACAGGCTTAGTGGGGTGGGTGTGTGGTGCTTACGCACACACTGCAGAGACGAGATGAATTCCAACCCTGTGTTTCAGAGTGCCCACTTTGAGGTGTGGTTAAGAGTCATTTACCACATAGATGAGGAAAAAAAACAACAACCATTCAGTGTTGCCAAAAACACGGCCGGGACTTTTTGTAAAGTACGGAAGGGATCGTTGCTTTCCTAACCGAAAGGGATTCGATCTATGCCTCATAGGGGTGCAACCAAAGCGTGCAAAAAAATGTGTAAACATTTTGGAAGACATTCAAATGACATAACCACGAAAGAAAAGACGCGTGACCCAGTTTACCTGCATGTCCAGATGCAGAATCCTGCTCGAGTTCTGTTCCAGAACCTCCATCGTGATACCGTCTGGTGAAAGCCAAAAGTATTTGGTTAATATATTTTATTGCTCAGCCTGTCTGCTCTAGCCAATAACTACTCCAGCCTGCTTTTGCACAAGGTGGCAATCATTGCATGAAAAGGAATGGCAATTAAAATGCTTCACCACCCCAAGTCTTACTTGTAAAATATTTCAATGGTCAATCGCTCAGTTCTGAAGCATGCGACGGATTCAACAGAGTCGGTGCATTATCTTGCTCAATCCAGAGCTCGGCTCGGAGATGCAGGCTACTTGTCCAGGCAGCGCACATCTCCCGGTTGTTTTTAAACTCTTGTGGCCTCTTCTGGCCACGGGGCATATTTTGTGTTTCCTTGCCACAGTCGACTGCGCCGTGGTAATGCGCACATGCATTCTGCATTGGTGCCATAATGCATTGATTCAGTGAACAAAATGCATTCTCACGCTCACGATATGTGTGCATCTATTCATGCCTGTGATAATGTTATAATGGGTCCATGTGACTCCTGCTGGCACTAGAGGCGCTACATTAACCACCAATTTAAAAACATATAAAAGTTTATTGAATCAATTCACAACCCTAAATCGTGATAAATCATCAAAGTGCAAGATGGCTGAATCGTTATAGGCCTTGTATCCTGTTCATATCATCACTCACTATCCATTCACTGCTCGATTAAGACCATCGCGACATGCCTCCGATTAGCATGGTTGGCTACGCACGGTCCTAAGATGCGACAATCCATATAGCCCCTGCACGTGAGCTGGTGTCATCGCTTCATCTACACGCGTGTGCTCACTCCTTCGGCTGCCACTCTGTCATTAGTCTTGACCATCGGACATCACCCCATTGAGAGACGTGGCCACTTTTCACAACATTCAATACGATTGCTATAACTTGTGTATGCAATATGCACACAGATACATCACACTGTTAATTACACTTTTTTTCTTAGAGCTGTTTAGCTATTTCTCACAATGACTGTTTATTCCCAGATACTCCCAACTGTGCTAGCCCTGTCGTGTTACAAAATGAAGAGATTTCCATGCAGATCTCTCTAGTGTTGGCGCCACGGAGGTGAGATGTTAACTGCTTCGTCTGGTATACAGTAGGTCGTAGGGTTTGATCCTGACCCTGATGCCTATATATTTGGAATTTGCATGTTCTCCCCGTGGATGCGTGGATTTTTCTCCAGATCCTCCGGTTTTTCTGTCCACATTTAGAATCAACATGCGTTTATAGTATTTGGTTGCTATACATTTTCACTCCATAAGCCTCTTCGTTGAGCTATCATTTGTGATAGCCAGGTCGTTTCTGAAAAGGAGCGAGGTAGCTCAGTGGGCCTTACCTGGCGAAATAAGAAATAGTTCAGAGTTTAGTTTGAGGGCAGCGTAACATTGTTGTTGTGTCTTTAAATGACGACGGAAGACGATGTCAGGGAAATTTCTCCCAGTCGCCCAATTTCTCTCAAGCACACCAGGGGGCGCCACCCTGTTCATGAGAGTATTCAACGCAATCAATTCTGAACGTTGTAGAAGTGACGCCAGTCATACTATTTACTTGTGCAGTCATTGTTGATCAGGCCAAGGCCCTCAACTTGCCACACTTGACAGCACAGTTTCATCACGGGTGAAAGCCTGCATTCAAATCCAGGATCTGAGCTTAACCGTCCACAACGCCGCGACAGAGGAATTATGAGCGCTTAAGCCACCCAATAAATCTCGCATTGTCCATCTGTAAAACATCTTGGTGTACAATTTATTAAAGGTAAATTACATTTAAAGACCCAGTATAACCTATTTGAAGTATGTATGAAGCGAAATGAAAGCTAATGAAAAAAAAACGACTCCATAAGCCAATAGCATAGGACACAAATGGAGACACCGATTTCAACCTAATCACGCATTGCCATCAGTAAGCAGCTACGCAAGGGTAAGGGGTCAACACAGATGCGCTTCTGCGCCCGTCTGGAACGCTCTTCCTTCCAATATTAGGAAGCCACTAGGAGCTACGCACTTTTAAATCATCGAGATTGAAAACGAATTTCTTTCTAACCGATTTTTGCGTTTAGTTTGTTGTCCTTCCACCGCACCTCCGATTAGTGCGGTTGGCTACCTACGGTGCGAAAGAAGGTCAACATACATACAACACAGCTTTTTTTGGTCAGGATCACAACTCAATAACTGTGGTCGCAAGTAGGACTGTAATGATTCTCCCCACTTTATATTCGTGATGATTTGTGGCCATAACCATTTCAGTTTATTCACGTTAATATTATGATCATTTGTCTTGGGAATAGTATTGGTGCGACTGGTATTAAAACTGTGAAGAAAAGCAAATGGGCTTGAGCAGGACACGTTGCAGTAAGTGATGATTGCCGATGGACAAGCATAGTGGCTGAGTTTGCATTGGTAAAACTTGACCGAGTTGTAGAGGGCAAGGCCTAACAAGGCTTCAGGTCACTCGTTCAATAACTCTGCAATTTTATGCACGAGTGTAGTCGAGAGAAGGGGGTTTACCCCGCCGGTAGGACACTCTGGCGCTGTCTAGCGTGAAATAACCACACGAGGCGCTGTCGGTCGTTCACCAGCGAGACGCGCACCTGCCAAGCGGTAGCCCCGGCAGATTCGGAGTCCCAGCGCGAAGGTGGGGACCGAATTGATGAGCTCCACCAGCTGGTGCAGGGCGCCCTGGGCTAACACCACCGCCAGACGCAGCTGCCACGTGTGCACAGGGCGGGGGTGGAGGAAAGAGACGGAGGAAGAGAGGTGGGATAGGAAGGATGGAGCGCGAGGGAGGCGGATTGAGATGGAGGAAGGCGGGGAGAAGGCACGGAAGGGCACCGAGAAAGAGCAAGCAGGGTAAGAAGGGTGTAGAAAAATAGCGATAGTGGTGACAGAAGGAATGAAAGAAAACACAAACATTTGAGTTGCGGGGAAACACACGCAGATTAATGTTAATCATAATAATTCACAGCCCCTTGTCAATCTACTGCTGGATGAAGACCTCACCATTCCACGTGGGTCACGAGGGTTATATGACCATACTTCACCGTACTGGTTAATCTATATTGGTGAAGGGGTGGGGGAGCCCAGAACCAGTTCAGACAGACTCGCACTGATGTTCGCCACGTTTGGGAATCGAGCTCGGGTTGATGGGTTTAAAGCACTGCGCACAAAGCACTTCGTCACCGCTCACTGTGTACTATAAATTAAAATTCCAAAGTACACACCTTACAAAAATGTACTATGCATTAATGAGACCACGAGTGTGACCATTTGGTTATCATGAGCGCACTAGGTGAGCAAAGGCAGATATCCGAGTCAGGAAAAGCCCAAACCAGCCGCAGTGGACAATTACAACTGCAGATCGAGCGGCGAGAATTGAACCCCGAGGGCACTCAGCAGCCAGCCCTGGCCACACCCTCAACTGCTCGCCCTGCACGGCCAGAAGGGTGCACACGCGAAGAGGGAGAGGGGCCTCACCAGCAAGAAGACGAGGTAATAAAGCGCCACCGTGGGCAGCAGGAACAGGAGGATTGTGAAGAGCAGGGTACCCAGGAAGAGCTGCACGGACAGAAAAGTGTGAGAAGTCTGTCTTTCTGGCATGTGCTCTATTAATATAAACGAAACAATTGATTTAATCATATAGCTCTTTTTCAGACGTGACCTGGCTATCACAAATGATAGCTCAACGAAGTGGCTTATCATCACGAGGACATTTATAGCGGCCAAATACCCAAAATGCGTGATGTTGATTCTAAAATGTGGAGGGAAAAACCAGAGGACCCGGAGAAAAATCCATGCAACCACGGGGAGAGAGACCCGCAAACTCCAAATATACAGGAGTCAGGATCGAATCCAAGACCTCCTGTATACCAGGCGAGGCAGTTAACATCTCGCCACCGTGGCACCCACACTAGAAATATGGGCACATTACTGTTATGTCCATAGGTTAAAAGTATACAAACATCTTTTCAATTGAAATTCAATTGCGTACGGATATTAAATTACTGGTAATCTACATTCACGCAGTTGGGGGCAGGATTCTCAATAGAGTAACCAATCCTGCAAAGTAGCACTCATTTAACTCCCTTAGTGTATGGGTCACATTGATCCCAGACTTGGATGTGAACCCACATTCTTCTGATCGGCAGGCAAGTTGCCCACACCACAGCCCCACCCAGGACGATTACACCAAATACAGCGACTTGGGACAAATTAACCCTTGCACATTCCGAGATGTCTGCAAGTTGCAGGGTGGGGTACCGTTCACCGCTGAATCTCGGAACGCGCGAGCGGCTCAGAGTTAATTTTATTTAGAGGCGTAGCAGCGCCGTTGTTTTGTACAACGTACTGTGCTCACTGCAGAGAACCGTAGCAACACGACCGCACTCTATGATAGCTGGCGCCAAACCGTGCCACACTCCCTCCCGCATGGCCTTGTGGGAGGATCGGTACCAATAAAGTTATTTTATTTTAGTATTTTAGTATTTCTTCCGGTTTCGTTTTGGTGGCGTACACGTACGAATGGCAGAAGGGTTAACATAATCCCCAGATTGTGGCAACGGAGTGCGGATCCGCAAGGCTGGTGTAATTCTACAGGAAAGCAATGAATGCGGCACACGAAGTAAAAACGGACGGACGGCCGTTGTCCCCTGGCCGAGCCCGACCTGATCGACGTCGTAGGAGCACGAGTCGACGCGGCGTCGCAACACGTTCCACTTCTTGCCTCGGAACAGCCTCCAGAGGGAGGTGAGGCCGTACACCATGAGCTTGTAAAGCCTGGAGACCGACACATGCAGACGACACAAAACAATGTCCCTCAAACGATTATGACCGCAAATCCTTTTGGCACGGACGGCTACGTACGGTGCAAAAGAAGTTCAACGTACATCTCAGCGCCATGGGCGTGCGCACAGAAAAGTTACTTTCTAAAAAAAGAGGGGCTTTACAAACAATGCATTTAGCATAGCAATAGTAGTGGTAGGATAATGATGATTATCAAAGTATCTTCCAATAAATCAACAGTATCATGATGTCACTTAAAAAATAATTCCGCCATCCACCAATAGGTGTTTCTAGAGAGAAATCAGCAAACCGGTCTCTCCATTAAGACTGTTTCCCACCATCTCCTGGTCAGGTCACACACGCCTTTAGGGAAGGGGAACCCCGTTTGTTTGATGTCCGGTTTATTGCCCAACCGAGTAATAACTTTTGGTTAATGAGCCGTAAGTGTGAAGACGTCTAAATAGACCAATCTCGGGTTGGATTATACTGCTTGCTGCCGATGGAACGAGGCCACGTTGAGAGAATTTACGGGCACAGCATGTATCCCAGCTAGTCGTGCGCTTTCAATTCCTAACCTTGGTACCGTGTTAATAGTTGTGGACAATACTAATTTTTTTTGTATGAGAACAGGTGATAAAAAAGCATCTGTTTAACTCAAACATTTCTTGTGATTGGAAAGCAAAGATCTGTGGGTACAGACTCCTCGAGTGTGACGTTACCTCGTCGCCATACTCATGACGTTAGTAACAGCATCGGTGTGACACTACCAATAACCACAATCTGTTAAACCTGTGAACAGGCACATCATTCATCAAAGTGCCAAGTGCTCCCTTACTACTGCCAATGATACGAGGAACGAGGCCACATACGCACGGGTCATTAAGTATCAATACAACAGACCCCTATCTGTCCGAGCGCATTGACCGACTGTAAACAGGCAGGCAGGGGACAGCGAGACATGCAGACGGGCGGACAGGCAGATGACGGACAAGACGGTCAGTCGGACGAGGCGGCTACGTAGCTGCGCAGGCCGCGTGCGGTTAGAACACCTGGCGGCGTAGACGTAGAAGCAGTAGATGTGGAAGGTGAGCAGCGAGAGAATGTCAGACGCCACGGAGAGCAGGATGGAGGCGCCCAGGCAGGCAGAGAGCCCAGCGTGCCACAGCACAGGCCGCACCAGCGGCGCCAGCACTGACAGGTAGCCTGCGCACGCGCGCGCCCAACGACACGTCCGTGCAGGGTGCGGCTCAAGAGTGTCTAGCAGGAACCACTGAACGCCGCTGAGAAAGCCGATGGGACTGTCTGTAACTCTCCAGCAAGCATTACAAGTTAATAACGTATGGTGTGTAGAGCCGGAAGGTATGGGAAGGTGAAGTTGTGTGTGACGGGGGTGGCTTTGAGGGTGGGGAGGGGGTCAGGGTAGCTGCTCCACACCTGTGAGCGGCACGGAAGGTGCATCATAGAAGGAACCCAGCGGTTTTAGCCAATGACAATTTGACCTCATTGTACATTAGCTCGTTTATTCGCGAGGGACACGTTCCGGAGATGCTCGTGAATAGCACATTTTGCGGGTAATGATACTCGCCTATGCAAACCTATCTTTTTAATGAATTACCTTAAATAAATACGCTTTTAAATCATCATGGGACCTCCCCTTTTCCAGTACCAAAATATGAGAATAGGTTTTCCCCTTTTTTCTGGCAACAAACAGGTGTTAAGATGTTAGAACACCAAACTGAAACCTTTTACAATGAATCATGTCTGCATTAACCACAATACTTGTGGTCAGAATGCAAACAAAAACACACTCTGATAATAGATGCATTGTCTTTGAAACTGATTGGTCCACACCAGAGACAGCTTTCTTTCGAGCCTCGCCTCAAACGCTGTGAGATGCCAAAAGGCGTCCTCTGGTCTAAGTAAATACAAATAAATATTAAAGTATACATTTTTTAAAATAAATGCACTAAATTATGTTTGCGCATTACCACTTTCACGCATCGCATTCTCTCTCATCACTTTATCTCGTCACTTTCTCTCTCAATGCAGTTGTGTAATTTCCAGATGCGATTCGCGGATTGCCAAAATCGCGGACTGCGAGTTCGTGAATGACGAGGGAATGCCGTAGAATAATCAAGAGTGTGAGAGAGGGCAATTCACACCCGGCGTGCACACACTCGGCACAAAGCCTTCTGTTCTCAGTGTTTACAGCGACATCTCTATTCATTAATGTGAATTCTACATTCTCGTGGTGGGGCCCAGAGTCTGCGTGTGTGCTGCCACTCACTGAGCCAGAGGTGGATGTGGTAGAGGAAGAATCTTCCGAGCGTTTGGTCGAGTGCGTTGTTCAACTTGAGGCCAGCGGGAACTCCCATGAGCCACTGCAGTAGGCTGCGTAGCTCCGACGCAACATTCTGGGCAAAGGTTGCCGCCTTTTTGTATTAAAACGTTTTTTACATTTCCTGTGAACTAATATTTACTGCCAAACTGCTCAAACGAAAGAAAACAACACACTTAAGGACATAAAACAAATTCAATGTTTTCTTAATGTTTTCGATACTTCCCTTGAGGTGTAGCAGGAATTTAAAATGTGGTAAATACATTGAGAACTTATTCAGCAAGAGCACAGAGCAGAACTCATTTACCATGCAGTTCATTCCTTTGGCCAAATCCCAAATGTTACACCTTTAGGAGTGTGAGGTATTTGCCATTTTATTTATAAGCAACATATCATCCTTGAATTGAAGGCTAACGTTTTGAGGTGGAGCAGTGGTGCAGCAGTTAATGCACTGCCCTGTGAGCCTGGTGACCCGAATTGAATTTCCAGTCACGGCCAACACGAGTGGCAAGTGACACACGAACCAGTTCTGTGTCCACCCACCCCCCTACTGCCCCACATCACCAAACTTGCACTCACCCGTGTGGTGAAGTGAGGTATAACAACTCCCATGACAGATAAATAGAGGGGGAGGCATTCACGCAGGAATGGATCATGAAAGGTCTACGAAATTTGTATTAAATATTACATAGATATTGAAGAGCCCCCCCCACCCCCCCGTTTTAAACAGGGCTCTTACAACAGCGTCAACGGAAGAAACTAAACACGTTTAATGCGTGTCACGCACGTGAGGGCCGGGCCGGCCCACGGGGTCGTTTTCACGCGAGCGGCTGACGGGAAGCCTCACCTCCGCAAGGGGCAGAAGGGCATCGGCGAGGAGTGAAATGCGGTCCTCCCGGTACAGCAGGGACACGATGAACAGGCCCAGCGCAGCGTCGATCAGCAGGGAGCACAGCACGTTGGCTTTTCTGTTCGCATTGGGGCGGCAAGCATCCCCGTACACAACGTGGCCAATTTATCCCACGAGGTCAACGGCGCATCGCAGCGATTTTCCACCGAGGACGAGGGGGCGCGTCCCTGGCGCGGGATCACTCGCGGCTCCGATTGTCCATGCGGTGGTCACGTACGACGGGGTACCCACTGCGCACCCGATCATGAGTCGCAGGGTAGGGCAATGCCACAATAAATAAACCTGCAACAGCCTAACCAGTTAAATAGATCACTGTTGACAAAGCATTCATAATTTGTCTAGTTAGAGGAATAAATTTGATTACATTTGTGCTAATTTCAGCTTTCTAGCGACTATCAAAATATCATGAGAATGTACATCTGCGCTCGATTATGTATTAGATTCGAGGATTTCAATGGCTCAGAGGGATCATTTATAATCCATTAAGCGCCACGTAAAAACATGATTTCGCGATGGCATCTGTTAGCATATTATATAGGACATTCATATGAGATGATCATTTTATTATATAACACTACTAATGGCAAGCAGTGGGGCATCGATGAAGGACCTCAATGAAGTGAGGCGAGGATAGAATTGCACTGAGAAGCAGGAATGCATGGATCAGTGGACATACGAAAGGTAGAGACTCCGTACGGCCTCCTAGAGAAGTGGGTTTGAGCAGGGCGCGTTGCGAGAAGGGACGATGGCCGATGGTCGAGACTACCGGTGGGGAGTGGCAGCCGAAGGAGGGAACGTGCCCCGAGAATACATCCACCGCAGCAGAGATGGAGCAGTGGGATCAGTTGCGGGCACTGGATGGCTGATTACATCACAAGACGGTGAGATGGCGACGCCTGGGAGAGGCCTCCATCCAACAGTGGATTGACCATGGCTCATGATGATGATGATGTGGGGGCGATTCGAACAACAAACGCAAAACAGAGCAAGCGAGAGACGCCCGTGCTGCACGGCAACGGGCGCCGCAGCGCGAGGAAGAGCCGCGACGAAGCTGGCGCCACGCGGCGCTCGCGAGTTCCGCCCCGTCCCGAGCTTCACCTCATGAAGGAGACGTGATTGTCGGCCCTCTCGGTGCTGAAGACCTCCCGCAGGTGTGCGAGGCGGTGCCGCACCTGCAGACTCGTGGAGAGCTTCTCCCACAGCCAGGACAGGGGCCAGAACCAGAACATCCTGCGAACACAAGATACAAACGCGTAAATCAACGTGACGAGGACACGGGCCAATGCAAGGGTGAACACAATTGACTTGCTTTACTGTCAAGTAATAACTACAAGATTCACCAATCCTGCAGGCCTCCATGGTTCATCAGTCATTTGGTGGTCTGTGCGGTAACATTTCTCGGATTGGCTAAGGCTACTCTAAGCGTCTGACGAGAAATTGACTTCTCATTTTGTAACATCCGCCGATAGGGGCGTTCACACGTTACGATAAACACGCTGTATAATACAAACACACCACTTATATCTGAAATGGATTTTAAAGTCACCAAAGTGTTAATTATGCGATAGGACAAGTGGAGGTACCAGGTGTTTAATTCTCCCATGAGTGGGTTAACAAAGGGGTGATTATTTAGATAGTTTTTCTGCTATAAATGGCCATTTTGTTGAGCTATCATTTGTGGCCAGGTCGCTTCTGATAAAGAGGCTAATAGCTCAGTAAGATAAAAAATAGTTTAGTTTTATTTGTATATTGTTGTCAGTGATGCGTTTAACTTTCCTACGCTTTGAACTCCGATCGTGTTTGCGTATTGTTTTGTTGCTGTAACAATCTGACCTGCCCCTACTGGACATCTGTACAAAAGAGCTTTATAGCTCTCATCGTATTCCTGCCATGTAAATAAATATCCCGATTCCGATTCTGAAGCGAGAGGGGGGGTGCCTACGCGGCGCACGGACCTGCTCCCAAACACAGAGGCGACGCCGGCGAGCAGGTACGTGAGCACGGCGCACGCGGGGCCCGACACGTGCTTCACCAGCTCCACGACGACGCTGCCCTCGCGCCCGCCCGACTGCCAGTGGCTGGTGCGCACGGGGCCCTCGTTGTACTCGTCCAGCTCGTACAGCTCGTGGCACGCCGACGCCGCGCCGAACACAAACGCCAGCTCAGACACCGGCTGCCCCACCGCGTCCCTCCTCCCGGCGCTCTCCGCCACCACCTCTGCAGCCGCCGCATCTTCGCTCCCTCCGCTGCTGCCGTCGTCGTCGTCGTCGTCGTCTTCGAGCGTCGGCTCGGCAGACGGAGTTGGACGAAGACGGGGGTCGTGCTCGCCTGCCTGTAGGTCCTCGGTCGCGTCCTTACGGGCGCCGGAGGACTTGGGATCTGGCCGTCTCAGGTGCAACCCTTCTGCCGTGAGGTTCCTCGAGTTGATTTTATCACCGTACTTCGACTGTCCGACGACTTCAACTCTCTCCGCATCCCAACTGCCGAGGGAAGCGTTGGAGGTTTGTTCCGGATCGGGATTGGCGCAAGACCTCTCTTCAGGATCCTCGACCTCCGAACCCTCAGCCAGCCACTTGGCGAGCGAAACTTTCCGCTGGTCGTAGCGGATGAAGATGACGCTGCAGGAGTCGCCGTCTTCTGTCCAGGCACCCTCGGCGGGCGGGTAGGGGTGCGTGTCGCGCTCCAAACGAGCGAAGGCTCCCATCGTCACCGGGCCGGCCTTGCGGAACACCTGGCAGGAGCGGGGAAGCTGCTCGCTCGTCTGCTTGAAAATGTGGACCCAGACGTCACGGCCAAACACCTCGCGCAGATCTTTTAGGAAGTTTCCATCTTCTTTGGCCCTCCTATAGGATTAGAAAATGCAGCCAAATTTACACCAATTTACTCACACTAATATCCACATGGACATAATAATGAATTGTTTTTCAAAAGAACCAAACAAAAAAAACAATCCACAGTTTTAAAAGTTACCAAGTACTCTGGACTAAGTATGTCAAACCTAATTTTTCAATTAGTGGGTACGATCCCCGCTGGTCTCAGAAGATGGCGCTCTCAGCTTTGGCCGTGAACTCAATAACGTTGCAGAATGGTGCACAGGGCCCACCGACACCCTCGCTTGTTGGAACATTCAACTAATCCACTGGGATCAAGTCAACAATGTAGACAATAAGGAGCATGTGGCAAGCGCTAGAGCAGAGGTGGAAATCCCTAATGAGAACAAAAGACAGATCATCTCGGTTTTCACTGCAAAGTCAGTGCCGCCTTACTCATCAAATGGGTTAGGGAAAATGTTAATCTCTGGAAGATACCAGGTGGAAGTTGAGCATCTTCATGGGACCTCTACTGTTGGCCAGGCACAATGTCATGCACATTTTATCAACTGTGAAGGGCTGGCGATTAGAGTTGTCCCTTGACCGGGATTTGAAATCACCTTCCCACTGTGAGTTTATCTCTCTTGGAAAAGAGACACGGGAATGCATACTAAGGTGTCATGTTTTTTTTTAAAGGCCTTTGTCAATCCACTGCTGGATTAAGACCTCACGGCTGTGTTGGCCGTGCGAGTTGTTTGACTATACTTCACTCACACTGGTCAGTGCCAGTTGTTAAAGCGGGCACCCAAGATGGGTTCAGTTTTCACTTTCCACTGATATTAGCCCTGCTGGGGAATCGAATTCATGTTCACAACACAGTGTCACCATGTCCACAGTGCAGTTTGCTGGCCATTGGCATCACTATCCTGCAGACCAGTAATTATTAAAGTCAAATACAGTAGACTCTCGATTATCCACGTGCGCTTTATCCTATTTGCGGATTAACCGTGCACCTGAGATTTTGACATAAATTAATAACTTCTGGATTTTCCCTTAAGGGCTTATTAATAATCAAAAAAGAGTTATACATTGTTATTCTTGGAAATGTTATTACAAGTCACGAATAAATATGATCCGGTTAATCTGAAATCCACGTGATCGCCCCTACATTCCAGTAGCTGCATATCTTTACAACAGTGGGTGGCGGAGTTTGATTGATGGTGATTGGCGTGGCTCTGCAATCATCCACTTAGTGGGTCGAGTCTTCTGTGCGCGAGCAGGAAAGTGTTATCGCTGCACGCGCATCGATCGGTCGACGGTTAGTGTTCCTTCTAAATCGAAAGAGGAACAATAGAAATCATCAGTTGTGCTTCATTTTAATTTACAATGGCAGAGAAATGGAAGTGTGTTGTTTTAACTTAAAATTAGGACTTTTGATAAACCTGTTTGAGTGTGTTTTTGTATGGACTTTTATAATAAAACAAGACCAATACATTCTTTACGACAAATTTTAGTTTTCTTCATGAACTCAATTGTATTCACTTAAATATAATTTATATCTAATCTATATTAGTGGTTTTTGGCATAGTGATCGTGTAAAATGTATATGATTGGATTATCTGCAATTTTGACTTATCCGAAGCCATCCTCCCCATAATTAGCGCGGATAATCCAGTCTACTATAAATTTTAATCATACACACATCTCGACGCAGTGCACTTTCTTCTTTAATCCTGAAGCACATTGTTCTCCTAAGGTGTCCCAGGGCTGGTGCACGCGACATGCTCAACTTTTTTCACACCGTACGTAGCCAACCATGCTAATAGGCGGTGCGGGAACACGGACGCGTCGCCACTCACGCCGTGGCCTCGCTCCGGTCCCTGGTGGCGGCACCGGCGGTGGCGGCGGCAGCGGCGGTGGCGGCGGCGGCACCGAGCGCCCCGTTGACCCAGGAGCCGAGGACGCGCAGGTCCTTCCCCGAGGAGACGCGCAGCCCCTCCAGGTACGCACGCACGCGCGCCGGCACGAACGGGAAGTGCAACACGGCGAGCACCAGCACGGAGCCCGACGCGGGGTCTCGGCAGCCCAGCAGCAGCCCGCTCTCCGCCAGCAGGCAGCAGCCCGGGAAGTAGACCTTGGTGATCATGCCTGCAGCATCGCCTGCCAGCGCGGCTCCACCTCGCTCGCCTGGTGCAGAATGCAGGTATCAACATTAGCACGATAACCATCATGACGACAACCTTGAACACCATCAACATCACCAATGTTACCATCACAATCATCGCTGTAACTGGACCCGCACAGCCTTCCATGACACTTCATCACGAACAATTTCAACTATTCCACTGTCGGGCTGATTTGTGCTTAGCGATCTCCAAAGTGCAGGTTTGCAATGATTTTAATTTGCAGCTAAGCAATGTTTCACCATTAGCAGCAAATGGCAGGACTAGTTGCAAGACACTGTTTCATGGCACGTCAACAAACACTTTTGCCACCCCATACCTCTATTAGAACTGAGCAACTGCGTTGTAACAATGAGGATTGCGGGAAGAGGACATTCTTTTCTTGTATCTAATTAACCTGCGTTGCGACCCTTCCAATAATGACATCGGTGCCTTCAATGTCCCCTTATCACCCAGTAGGTGGAGAACGTTTACGTGACCGCAAAGTTGCGTGGCATGACAATCAAATGAAACCTATTAGTGAACAGCCCTTTGCCAATGCATTGCCGGACGAAGTCTTCTCCAAAGCCGTGCCAGTCACAGGGACCTGCCGAGTGATCATCCAAAACACCGTGGGCGTTTGTGCGTTCATTGGCTGACAACGATAACCTGTGGCTGGTTTGCAAAGGGCACATCTTAAGGAGAAACGACCATTACATTTGTTTTGTAACCTAAATTAATGTAAACGACGGGTCGCACGTCCCTTAAAGCCGTGCTTTTAACGCAACAAGTGTCTGTGACAGGGCCGATTATGAAGAGGAGCACAGCAAAGACCCCTGGAGGGGGGGTGGAGGCTTGGACCCGGGTGGTGACGCCGCCGCCGCCGCTGGGGACCTCGAGGAGGGCCGCGGGGCTCGGTGGGGCTCCTGGTCAAGGTCCACGACTCGGCCATTGCGAAACCGTGGACTGACAACGAACAGCAAACACTTGAACCACCTCCACGGGGCGCTCCTCGGTATTGCCGACACGGCCAGCGTGAAACTCACGCTCACATGAGAGACACGG
>CM025641.2:9885967-9900125 GCA_014621495.2 Entosphenus tridentatus | reverse complement strand
GTGAGAATTATTTTATTATGTTTTATTATTTTTATTATTTTATTACTCCCCTTCTACGTGACTTTACCGAAAAAACCAAGAAGATGAATTCCTGCAGTCACGAAAGCTTTAAATCGAAACTGAAAGACCTTGTCAGGGAGTTTCTTAAATAACCTCACCTGTCCACCCAGCAGTATAAATGAGCACATCACAGACAGTCAATTGGCAGTTCACGTGTGGTGGGGTAAAGTGTGGGTCTGCCCAACTGCTCCAACACATATGGCCAGACTGAAGCAGTGGCATCTCTTGGTAGGTGATGTTATGTTGTCCTATTCTTCTTCATGGAAGGTGATCTTGTAGCCTGCAACACAATCGATGGTGTGATGGCAGTCCTCATCATCATTCATGATCCAGATGAGTGGAGACTGTTCATTGATTCATCGAAGATGAGTCTTAAAGCTGTTTTGCTGCATTATTGCAATGTTTTGCCATCAATTGGTTGGTCATGCAGTCCATATGAAAGAAACCTATGACAACATGAAACAACTTTTGAGGTGCATAAACTATGACCAACATCAGTGGCAGCTTTGTGGCGATTTGAAGGTTGTTGCTCTCTTGCTTGGTCTGCAGACTGGATACACAAAGTACTGCTGTTTTCTCTGCGAATGGGATAGTAGTGCGAGAGATTCCCACTAAATCAAGATAGATTGGCCACTCCGACAGTCATTGGAGCCTGGGAGGAAAATAATTCGGCATTCACCACTTGTTGAATCAAGGAAGATTGTGTTACCACCCTTACACATCAAGCTGGGTCTGATGAAGAACTTTGTCAAAGCCATGGACAAAACACAAGCGGCTTTCAAGTACCTCTGTGGAGAATGTCCAAGGTTAAGTGAAGCTAAGATGAGGAAGGTGTCTTTGTTGGTCCTCAGATTCGTGAACTTCTTCTAGATTATGAATACCCTCTAGAGCTCTCTGGCATAAGCAGAAAATTGCAGGGCTGCACCTTTACCTTATAACTAAAAAAGCAAACGCAAATTGACTTATGCCGCCGTGCCATTTGTACATTCATATACAGTGCCAATCGGTGCATTAATTACTTACCCTGACTTTCAGAACTGGTACTAAATTATGAAAACAGTTACCGGTGCTGTAACTGTTTTCATATATGCTCCAGATGCATACACTTTAGTGGCACTGTGGCACTGGCAGCTCTTACAGTGAAGGGCCAGATCATATTCAGCTGAGTCACACTGACAAAGATGTTCCTGCCAGATTATCAGCACCACCTACATGTGATGGTGGTGGAGCAGTGGAGGTAGTGGTTCCAATGCACTGCAGAGTAAACTAGAGCACAAATGAAAAAAACGATAGAGCTACCTCGTTTAGAGCGTGGTTTGTGTCCTTGAAAAAGGACACATAACTCAAAATCGCGTAAATTAAACAAAGTAACTTTCCCATAAGAAATAAAATAAATGGTCTACAAAATTCACTGGTTAGAGCACATTATATTTACAATACTATATTATTATTTTTCTATCTACGTGACTTTTACTGAAAGACCCAGATTATAATACTACCATACATGTGTAGTGACACAGCACCGACTGCTGTCCAGCAGCAGCAAACTGTGGTAGACAATTAGTGCACACGCCGTCGAGCATATACACGGGTGTGCCGGCAGGGCGGAGGAACGGGGGTAAGGGTCACGGGAGACCTCATCAGGAGGCCCCTGGAACCCGCTAGTGGGTTCGAGAAGAGAGGCGCGGCCAGGGCGGAGCCAGGCTTCGCCGAGTAGAATAAAAGCAGCAGAGAGCGAGAGCTCCGGGCTGCCGGTTCTGAGAGTGAACTCATCGTCGCTGTCGTCTTTGCTGCCTTCGTCGCTGCCGCCTTCGCCCAATAATATAATTCCATGGCCGACAGTAGTTGGCGATCTCAGTCGACGCCGTTGGTGCAACACGGTCAGGGTTGTGCCTAGGCCGGGCTGTACGCAACGTGGTCAAGAGAGGAGGCGAAACTGTGAGTGTGAACGGCCAGAATGGTGTAATGGAATAATAGGAAGGTGCCTCCTACAACTAGCTCATCTCCGACTGTGTGCTACACACACACGATGACACTACATCTGGTGTCAGAAGTGGGGTTATAAAGAGACCCCAAAGAGGAACCCACCTGTCGTGTGACGAGGACAGCGAGACGGTCATCCCTCCGACAGTCCCGGGACCCTGGACCCTGATTAAAAAACCCGTTACCTGCGGAGCAGCGAGAGAGCCGCCGCGGATCGATGGGAAGAGCGGCTACGCATCTGCGGGGAGAGCAGCTACGCATCTTTGGGGAGAGCGGTTACGCATCTGCGGGGAGAGCGGTTACGCATCTGCGGGGAGAGCGGCTACGCATCTGCGGGGAGAGCGGCTACACATCTGCGGGAAAAGCGGCTACACATCGACGGGGAGAGCGGCTGCGATTTTATGCAGTTGTGCGCCAACCACGTGGCATGGCGGAGGACCGCCGTGTGAAGAGGAGCACGGGACGTCACGGGGGGCGCACCCCGGGCGACGGCGGGAAGAGGAGTCATGGGGAAACCCCAGCTGGAGCTTCCGTCGGAGCGGGAGCAGGGGGGCCCGGACGAGAGGCCGTGCACGTGGTGGCCGCCATTTTGCCCTCGGAGGACCTCCCGTGGCCAGCAGGCGCCATTTTGAGGCGAGTGCGGGAACGCACGGAGGAGGCGCAAAGGTCGGCGGTGCTGCAAGGGGCCGCTCTTGACCTGCCATGGGAGGCTTGCACAAGATTCCCCCAGAGAGCGAGGGGAGGCCGAGACGCCCTACACCTTCCAGGAGGTGCTGCTGGTGCTGGTATACCCGCACTTGGGTGAGGGGGCGCTTGACTTTTGGGTGGCGGAAAGGCTGAGGGAGCTGGCGAGGGAGTTGAGGATTGCCCTGCCCTCCGTCGCCAGGGTGGAGATCTCGTCCTTAACGGTGGCCCAGTCAAGGATGGAGGTTGCAGCATGGTGGATGGAGAACATTATGGCGGTGATGGGCAGCCAGGGGACGCGCGCAAGAGGATCCCCGTGGGTGGACTGGCGGCGGGGGCAGTTTCCCCCCGCCCTGGGAACCCACGGCCAGGTGTTTCATGTGTGGCCAGTCGGGCCACATCGCTGTGGAGTGTCGGGGTGTCGACGAGGCGCCGGCAGTGTCACCGACGCCTCTGACCCGCCGGAAACGTCGACCCAAGCCCCACCAGACCCGGGTCTCTGAGGCCTTCCGTGACCGCCATGTGCGAGGTCTCGGGGACCTGATCCGAATGGGTGCGACAGAGTAGAGAGGGGCCATGCCCTCTAAGCCGCGGACTCCTTCTTCCTCCTTCATCTCTTCCCATCCCTCAGAGTTCCGGAGGTGCAAGACCCTGCTGAGACGGGGGTGACCGGTGTTAGGGACCGGATCATGCGAGCTATGTCCCAGTATTGGCGGACTCTCCCTTGCACAGTCGGATTAAGGGCCTGGGTAAGGGGTTGTGTTGGGTGTGTTTCAAGTTCACAGGGGGGGAGCGCCGAGTTGTGTGAGGTGCTGTTGGTTCGCGGGGGACACCGCGGTTGTGTTGCGATTTTTTTTAATGTTCTTTTTCATGTTCGGTTGTGTCGGTGTTAGGGGTGTTCCTCGGGATTGGGGGTTGCTTTGCCTGTCCACCAATTGTGGCTGTTGTATTGGCAGCCGGGACAGCTGTTTTTTAATGGAGGGGGGTGATGTAGTGACACAGCGCCAACTGCTGTCCAGCAGCGGCAAATGCGGTCGACAGTTAGCGCACACGCCATCGAGCATATACACGGGTGTGCCGGCAGGGCAGAGGAACTGGGGCAAGGGTCACGGAAGACCTCATCGGGAGGCCCCTGGAACCCGCTAGTGGGTTCGAGAAGGGAGGCGCGGCCTGGGCGGAGCCAGGCCGCGCCGAGTAGAATAAGAGCAGTGGATAGTGAGAGCTCCGGGCTGCCGGTTCTGGGAGTGGACTCGTCTCGTCGCCACTGTCGTCTTCGCCGCCTTCGCCCGATAATTGCGTGGCCGGACAGTAGTTGGCTGTCTCGGTCGAAGCTGTCGGTGCAACGTGGTCAGGGTTGTGTCTAGGCCGGACTGTACGGCAAGGTGGTCAAGAGAGGAGGCGAACCTGTGAGTGTGAACGGCCGGAATAGTGTAGCGGAATAAAGGAAGGTGCCACCTTGTCTCCGACTGTGTACTACATCATGGGACCTCCTTTGTGTGAACTTGGAAACAAGAGCACTTGCCTCGAGTACATTAAAACCATCCTTTTGGTTTAGATATGTTGATGACACTTTGGTTGTCTGGCCACATGGTAAAGATGCACTTAATGATTTTCTAAATCATCTCAATGCACAAAACCCGGCTATCCAGTTCACCATGGAAATGGAGGTAAATAACAGACTCCCGTTCCTAGATATTTTGCTGAGACATGGTCTTAATGGCAAAATAACATACAGCGTTTACCGAAAGCAAACGCACACTGATGCCTATCTGAATACAGATTCACATCATCACCCAGCTCAGAAATCCTCTCTTATCAAAACACTCATACATCGGGCCAAAACAGTGTCAGATGGTGAGAGTCTAGTGAGATAGATGAAACATGTTAAAGAAGCACTAAGACAGAATGGCTACAATAATGCTCAAATTAGCAGAGCACTGAAGACCAAATCACGAACGCAAAGCAACACTGCTGAAAGCGATAAGATTGTTCAAACAATTAAAATACCATACATCTCAGGAGTAACTGACAAATTAGCCCAGGTTTTGCAATAGCAAAACATTAAAGTAAGATTTGGTACAGTACACAAAATTCAAAAACTGGTATCTGGCACTAAAGACGAATTGCCTAAATTATCAACAGAAGGTGTATATCGGATGAATTGTTTATGTAACCGATGCTATATTGGACAGACTGGACGCAACATCAACGTAAGATTAAAAGAACACCAAAGAAACATTAAATTATCTCAAACACAACTGTCGGCAGTGGCAGAGCATGCTTGTCATCAATGCCACTCAATTGATTTTGATAACGTTGAAGTGTTGTGTAAAACTAATTATTACTGGCCAAGACTAATTAGAGAATCCATTGAAATTGAGAGAAACAGAAATAACTTCAATCGCTCTGACAGCTACAGACTTAGTGTGGCCTGGAAGCGTATTATTAAATAAATACAATTACAATTCCTTATAAGGGAAACAAATACCAATGAATAACCATTGAATGATTACCAATCTATATAGTTACAATACCCTCCCCCTCTTTGCCTCGAATCACTCCACCAGATTGAATTGAATTAAATGATGACGTCACCCTGATGCTGCTCTATTTAAGACCGGAAGCAACAGGAGAGCTTCACCATTCTTGCCCGATGAAGCCGATTGTAATTATCAGCGAAACGTCGTACTCAAATTTTAAAATGCTGTTGATTCTCTCTTTAACACACCGATGGGCTAAAGAAGTGAATTATTTTGTCCTTTGAAAAACGTGACACATTTTTTTACTGTTTGGCCGTGTCGGGTGGTGGAGGGTTACGACACATTTATAAATATCGCGATCTGACCCAAAAACCTATATTATGAAAGACACACATATTCACAAATTTCTCTTTTATATATAGATGAGATATATATATATCATTGGGGTATTGGTATTAGCATAATACAGATGGTGAACGATATTCTAGAAATAAAAATTATAATCTACTCTATCATTAAATATTATGCACTGTACTCACGAGTGCATTCCTACTGTACTCCTAGATGGCAGCAATGGGAGACGAGGTTGTGGGGGAGCTGCTGCGCTCCCAGTCTGGGACATTCTCAGAGAAGAGCTCCAGGACCTCCGTGATCTTAGTAACGTCCTCAGTCTGAATTTCTGTGGTGAGATTTCTTTTAGGTGGAACATGATACTCTATCCTGGTCTTTGTGAGTTCTCACCTGGCTAACATTGACCAAATTGTATTATATCATCGTAACTACGAATCGTAATAATCAAATCATGGAGATTGGGATCTAGTTGGCTCAGTGTGTGCGTCACTCTTATTGGCAGAGTAAATTATAGGGTGGTGTACATTTCCTCTGCCAGTGCTGCGTGCTCTCACTCATGACCGCTTTATATATATTCTTTGGGTCGTTCGGTAAAGCCAAGTAGATAGAATGATTATAAAATAAATAAAATAATAACAATATCACGACGTTTCGATCGCAACACAAGCAATCGTCATCAGGTGAAAAATATAACGGGAGAGCTGCTGAGGCAGGGTGTTATAAAGGTTTGAGATGGGTGTAGCCCACTTTATATGTTTTTATTTAGTTTTTTTTTATTTTCTTCACTTGCACTCCTATTGTTTTTTTAATCGTTTGCTATTGTAACTTGCTGACCCGCCCATACTGGACATCTGTAAAAAAAATAGCTTCATAACTCATCAGATTCCTCCAGTATAAATAAAGATTCTGAGTCAGATTTTTTTTACTACATATTTTCTCCAGCACTATAACAAATCAGCATTTATGGGGTCATGCTAAGCAAGGTCTGCATATTCTGTACTAAAAAACTGCCATCTCCTTCGATGTCCAATCTGTCGCTACTCTGCCTCAATTCAAATTCTCCCAGTGAATGCCATTTTCCTGTACGTGACACACTCCACCTTCCCTCCTGCCACTGTTGTGGAGTCCCCCAAGGATCTTTCCCAGGACCCTTGCAATTCTCCCTCTATATATCACCTCTGGAAGCTGTCATTTCTTCAGTTAAATTTCCCCATGACTTCTTTGCTGACAACATCCAGATTTTTTTCCTTTCCCTCCATTACCCCTGACCTTACCTCCCACATTCAGTCTGCTTGGTCACTGTCCAATCCTAGATGTCACACCACTCCTCTCCATCAATCCTTCCAAAACTAAAATCTTTATCTTCCCTTCTCCCTGCTCCACTCCACCCTGTCCTACCATCTCATTCCCTCCCTTCTCCCTCGCTCCTCTGCTCGCAACCTCGGGGTCATCTTCAACGTATCACTCTCCAACCGCATCTCTGCCACTATCCGCACTTGCTGCTTTTACCTATTCAATATTCGTAAAATCCGTCCCTTTATCTCACTGTTTGCTGTTAAACTCCTGATTCACTCCCTCGTTTTCACTCACTTTTACTGCAGATCTCTTCTTCTCGCCCTTCCTGCCTACACCACTCATCTCCAGCAGATACAAAATTCCTCGGCCCAGATAATTTTTAACCTCCCCCACAATTCCAACACTTCTGCTCTACTTTCCAAACTATGCTGGCTTCCTGTCTACTATCACTGTCTGTTTAAATGTCTCACTCTCATCTATAAATCTCTCTCCATGGACTTGCCCCACCTTATCTTGCTTCTCTCATATCTTCCTACTGTTCTATCCCGTCCTCTACGCTCCGAATCTAGGGGAGGCCCCAGACCGGTTCAGATAATCCTCACTGGTGTTGGGCATGAGCAGGAATCGAACACACACGGGGCACACGCGCCCACACACACACCAGCGACAATGATCCATCCTATGGCCTCAACAGGCTTATGGGGCAAGTGCTGTTATCGAGCAGCGTCTATGAGGCTGGCACGGCACACAAGGGGGTGAGTGGCCAGAAACACGCCCGGCTGCCTTCGTCTCTTCAGTGGCGATGTTTAAACTACACCAGGTACTCATTTGAAAGAGTCGACCTAGGGGAGACCCAGGACCCAATCAGATAATCGTCACTGATATTTATTGATCGTGAGCGGGACTCAAACTCGGGTCGCCAGGTTGGTAGCACAGCTCGCAACGTTGCACTACTGCTCCCCACACACGGGGGCATGCATGCACACACACGCACAACAAAGATCCCCTGTATAGCCTTAACAGACTGTAGGAGCAAGTGCTGTTAGTAAGCACTTATGAAAGCCAGCATGGCACACGAAGGGGGTGGAGTAGTGAACACCACGCTCGGCCACATTTGTTTCTCCGGTGGTGATGTTTATACACCACACCAAGGACTAATCTGAGGCTGAGTCGACATAGAGGACCAGTTCAGAAAATCGCCACTGGTGTTGGCGGTGAGCGGCAATCAAACTCTGGTTGCCACTTAGTGCATAAGTGTGGGTGGTCGTAAGTCGAGGACTGTCTGTAAACTGCTATGACCAGGCCTACCCCAATCCCTCCAACCTCGTATGCCTGTTCTCCTGTCACCATATAACTACACAAACACTTTTTATAACCCCACTCTATATGTCAACCATGATAATCGTATGTTCAATTTTTGAATTGCTACGAGCCTCGGGTTGCCATTTAGGTGGACAGTCCAGGAATTGGCATGCGTGTTCAGGTGGCAGGAATTTATTTGTTCTGAGATCTGATATCAGTATCGTATTCAACTTTATAACAGTATACTGCCGTTTTAGAAACATGTCCAGGTTTTGTCTGGTGGAAAAAGTGGAAACCGTACCATCCACTGACTCAACCACTGACTCACCAAGCTGGAGCAACATGAGCTGTGGGTGCCGGCCAGCGAGCTCCCTCAGGGCCTACAGACACACACACAGCGAGCTCCCTCAGGGCACACACCCACACACAAAGCTCCCTAAGGGTACAAGGAGTGAACTCCCTTAGGACAGACCGACATAGTGAGCTCCCTCAAGGCACACACAGAGCTCCTTCAGGGTACAAACATATAATTCCCGTAGGGCAAACACACACAGTGAGCTCCCTCAAAAACAACAGCCGCTATTCGCCACTAAGTTGCGGTAACGTCACTACAGCACTTGTGCCAGGCCCACTCTGAGGCCACGTGAAGTGTCAATGGGTCGCTGACAGGTTACGGGACAGACCCAGGTGCCATTGGTTGAATGAGATGACTGGCAGCTGCACTAACTGTGCCCCCTACTGTGCCAACTTTCTGCATTTTGGCCACCTGGAGCTCTGCTCATTTATGTGAGCGTCACTCCTTTGCCCTCCATTGTTGTTGGAGGGCGACTGCCTCCAACTTCCCAGGAGCGTCCTTCACGATCCTCCTCTATAGAGGCCAATCTTGACACCACTGGTAGCAATCTTCAGCAAGTCCATTCAGTTCCAAATCCTCTTGTTCCGCATCAGTTCATCTTTTTTCCAGCCCATGTCGTGCCCGTTTAGCCTCCACTATCAGGCCAAACAGAAGCTGCTTGGGCATGCAGTGGCTGGGCATGTGGGCTATATGAACCAGTCAGCACAGCCTTGTCCACCGGAGGAGCTCACTGATGGGAATGTGTCCAGATCTTTCAAGGATTTGTGAGCTCCCCACAATCCAACCTGTTTAAACCCAGGATAGATCATAGGTAGGCCAGCCTAAAAGTTCCTAACCGGCTCAGATGTTCCATTAAAGGGGTCCACATATAGCAAAGATATAGAAAGGAGGGCAAGACTGTGGAAGAGAAGACTCGAAGCTTCTTGTAGAGCAACAGAGAAAGTAGCTTCCATACAGTGTTACGCAGCTAATAAGATGGCACCCGACTGATTCAGAGTTAGACCTCTGCTGTCAAACCAGAGCTGGTGATAAGCACACTGCCAAGGTATGGAAAACTCTCCACTCTATCCAGAACTTGCCCCGTCACTCATGGGGAGTTGAGGGGGTGGAGTGTTGGATCACACAATACACCAAGTCAGGTGCTTAGTTTTGGTGGGGCTGATTTTAAGGCCCCACCTTTTAGGGGCATGCTGCAGGTTCAGCAGCAAAACCTCCAATCCATTCTCAGTGAGCAGCAATTATCAGATCCGTTTAACACGTAGGCTTTCGCAACCAATATCATCCGTAACAAGGTTTTTTCATTTTCTTTGGCTGTCGCCTGATTTGGCTGGCGCCTAATGATGCTGGTTGTAATTACTGGCGAAACGTCGTACTCACCTTGTATGGAGTAGATTTACTTTCCAACACACCGGCATGCTGAACTAGTAACAAAATGGCATGTTCTACTCACGTGACAAACCTTACTAATTGGCGGTGTTGGGTGGTGGCAGGTTTTACGACACATTGATATTTACGTGATCTAGCCCCAAAAAAAACCTGTATTATGAATTACCAGATCGTCCGCATACGTAACATGGTTGACCAATATGGAGACATCCCTTGATTGCACCCGGGCATCGATCAACCTCCCATTGTATCTGTACCAGATAGAAATTAATCTGGTACAGCCATGGAAGAGCTTCTCAAACTACATGGTAAATAAGTAATATAAACATGCTTGAATTAAATGTACCGTACGAGTAATGGCAGAAGATGATGGCCTTACCATCAGCCCCATCAAAACTAAGCACCTGCCTGGGTATTTTGTACCATCGGACACTCCACCCCCACAACTGCCAATAGGTGATAGGGCAGTTGTGGAGAGAGTGGAGAGTTTCCCATACCGTGGCAGTGTGCTCATGATCGGCTCCGGTTTAACAGCAGAGGTCTCACTCCGAATCAGTCGAGTGGCATTATCTTTTCATCAGTTGCGTAACACTGTGTGGAAGCTACCTGGTCAATCACTCCGCACGAAACTTCAGGTCTTCTCGGCCACGGTCATTCCCTCCCTTCTCTACGTTTGCGAAACGTGGACCTCTCAAATGGAATATCTTCGCTGGTTAGAAACATTTAGGCTGGCCTGCCTACGATCCATCCTGGGTTTAACCAGGCTGGATTGTGTGAGGAGCTCACAAATCCTTGAAAGATCTGGGCAAAGTCTCATCGGTGAGCTCCTCCGGCAGGCAAGGCTGCGTTGGCTGGGTCATGTAGCCCGCATACCCAGCGACCGCATGCCTAAACAGCTTTCGTTCGGCCGGATCGAGGGGGCTAAACGGGCGCGGCACGGGCTAGAGAAGAGATGGAGTGATGTGGTACAGGAGGACGTGGAGCTGAGTGGACTTGCCGATGACTGGTACCAGCGGTGTCAAGATCGGCCTCTGTGGAGGAGGCTCGTGAAGGACGCTACTGGGCAGTTGGAGGCAATCGCCCTCTAACAACAACGGAGGGCGGAGGAGCGACGCTCACAACAACGAGCGGAGCGCCGGGTGGCTAAAGCACAGCAAGTTGGCACAGTAGGGGTCAGTTGACCCGTGGCACCTGAGTCTGCCCCGTGACCTCCTGCCAGCGGGCGTTCAACACTTCACGTGGCCTCAAGGTGCACATGGCCTGGCACAAGCGTCGTGGTGACGTCACCGCCACTTAGTGGCGAATGGCGGTTGTTGTGTAACTCCATGTGTGTCTGTCTAAAGTCGATATCTGTGTGTGTGAGTCGATATGTGTGTGTGTGCGGCGTTGTGTGTGTGAGTCTATGTGTGTGTGTACATCGATATGTATGTGTAACTCCATCTGTGTGTATCTAAAGTCGATGTCTGTGTGAGTCCATATGTGCGTGTGTGTGTAAATGTATGTGTTTGTGTGTGTGGGTCAATGTCTGTAAGTGTAGCGGTTAGCGCGCTGTGCTATGAACCCGGCGATCTGATTTCGATTCCCGTTCACGGCCAACACCAGTGACGATTATCTGAACCGGTCCTCGGCCTCCCCTCGGTCGACTCAGCTTCAAATGAGTACCTGGTGTTGTGTGTAAACATCGCCACTGGGGAGACAAAGGCGATCGGGCGCGGTGCTGGCCACCCACCCCCTCGTGTACCGTTCTCCGGCCTTCATAGGTGCTCGCTAACAACACTTGCCCCTACAGTCTGTCAAGGCTATACGGGGGATATTTGTCTTTTGTAAGTGTGTGTAAGTCGATGTGTGTGTGTCTTTTTCGCCCGGGCAACGCCGGGTACTTCCCGCTAGTAAGTTATAAAGCTCTTTTTCACAGATGTCCAGTAGGGGCAGGTCAGAAAGTTACAATAAAAAAACACAATAAAAGTGCAAAGTATAGGAAAGGTAAACAAATAACTTAAAATGTAAAAATAAACCATTTTTAATCTTACCAGGTAAAGCCCACTGAGGTATCAACTTATTTCATTATCATTATCAGAGTTGTTTTTTTTTGTTTGCATTTTGACTGCTTGTGTTGTGGGTATTGCAAACATGATACCTTGTATAAAGGTGTCAGTTTTTATACCAGTTTAAAGGGTTAAATCCTATTACTTTATTTTAACTTACTTTTCAGCGACCTGACCACAAATGAACCCTTGACCTCCTGCATACCAGGCGAGGAAGATAACATCACGCCACGTGGTGCCCCTTAAATAAATAACGTATAAGTTCAAACGGTATCACCAATTCCCAAGCTTCGGAAAGGCAGTCAAATAACAGCAAAAACAGTCCCAGACCACACCAAGTCCCTCAATAAAATTGATCATTAAAATTGTTAAGAATCAAATTTCCATATCACATTTGCAAATGTGGCTGTATCCAACCACGCCACTACAACCAAATACACTCAACCTTACCACACATCCACTAAACATAACCACACGCTTAAACCATACCATACCACACACACTAAACCTTACAACCAGAATCACACAACTAAACACCCTGCACGCCCTTCACCTCACTTACCACACAGCCGCATACACAGATACACATATAGATATACACAGCGACGTACACATAAACACAGACACAAAGATCCCCTGTATAGCCATAACGCCAAGCAAGTGCTGTTAGCGACCACCTTTGAAGGCCGTCAAGGCACACGAAGGGGCCAGTGACCAGCACCACGCCCGGTCGCCTTTGTCTCCCCAGTGGCGATGTTTACATCGCGCCAGGTACTCATTTGAGGCTGAGTCGACCTAGGGGAGGCCCTATGCCGGTTCAGATCATCGTCACCAGCGTTGACAGCGAGCTACCAATCACCACCGCAGTCACCACCATTGTGACTCTTCCACCCACTCGCCCGCACCATCCCGTCCCCCCACCTGCGCGCCAGCCGAGTCGGGGTCTCTGCAGGTCGCGAACATCCAATCGAGGGGGGCGCGCAATTTTGTGGGGGGGGTCTCTCCGTGCCCCTCGCCCAGCAGCTGTCGCACGAGCTCCAGGCCGATGCCGCGGTTGGCCCCGGTCACCAAGACCGCTAGGCCAGGGACAATGCGCGCAGCAGCCATCGGCGACAGACGCGGCGTCGCGTGTGGTGACGAGACGCAAATATGCGAGCCAACGAATCGATTCTCCTTTAAATTAGTCATGTTTCAGAAATCGATTCACTGTATCATACGAACCAGAATCAAGAAAGCGATTCAATAGGTGAAATAAGTCACGATCCGGGGTATTGATTTTTGTGCAGAATGAGTCGTCGCAAATCCAGAATCAATCGGATGATTGGGCTGGATCTCGTGCGTGGCATCGCCGGCCTGTTGACAGTTCACGTGACCGTTGCTTTTGCTGCTCCTCTTGTTTACTCCTCTTGTTTACCCAGGAAAGCAGCGCCACTGAATCTCAAGGCACATTTTCCAAGGAGAGCCCTTCCAAGTTTGCGCCTGTAGAGCCGATGTCAGCGTGTTATCACAACTGGGGAATTTGCAGTAAAGCTTTCAAGATTGGGATGTTTAGCCAATACCGGTTACATATCTTTTTTAATTATGGGAGGAAATTGGATAACCAGGAGAAACCCCATGCAAAACGCAGGGGGAGTGCATACGTACTCCACTATCAAAACAGCAACCGTAATTTCCCCGCTAATAGTCCGTGACGTCACGGCGCTTATGCCAGGCTAGGTGCAGCTTTAGACCACGTTAGGTAAGGCAGGTTCGCTGGTAGGTCACAGAATAGAACCAGGTATTATAGGTTCACCGATTCATATGACTGGCTGATGCACACTATGTGCTCCCCACTGTGCCATCATGCGTTCTATCCACCCAGCGCTGCACTCGTGTCGTTCCTCTGCATTCTGCTTGTCACGCGACACGAGCTCCACGCCAGTAGGGTGGAGGAACTGGGGAGAGCGGCGCCACCCGAGGCCTTGCCAGCCCGGGGTGGCCCCCACCTCGGGCAGTCACTCGTGCGCAATCTTTGCGAGACTCGCTGCCCGTAACAGGTCCCTGTGGGGTGGGCTGGTAGGAACGAACAAATGAATGGGGGGGTAGGGAGTGTATTTTAATGTAAAAGCTTAAAATTTAAATGTTTCTATTTAAAAACATGAGGAAATGTAACATTGTTAAACATTAACGCCCTTTCACACACGCGGGGGTACGATACGAAGGGAGAGTTAGAGGCC
>CM025641.2:9866930-9885957 GCA_014621495.2 Entosphenus tridentatus | reverse complement strand
ATGTAACATTGTTAAACATTAACTCCCTTTCACACACGCGGGGGTACAATACGAAGGGAGAGTGTGAGGCCTAGTTCTAGGCTTGAGGCCTAGTTCTAGGCTTTAGGCCTAGCTGTAGGCTTTAGGCTGCTGTGAGTTAATTTTTTATTTAAATGTTTTAATTATTTATGTAAAACTTTAAATTTATTAAAAACATAAGGGAATGTAACATTGTTAAACATTAACTCCCTTGCACACACGCGGGGGTACGATACGAAGGGAGAGTTTGAGGCATTCGAGGCTTTAGGCCTAGCTGTCGGCTTTAGGCCGCTGCGAGTTAATTTTTAATTTAAAAGTTTAATTAAAAGCTATCTGAGGGAATTATAAGGGAATGTTATACACTTGTTTCGACAGGAAAGCATCACTGAGTGTAAAGGTTTTTGTAGGGTCATGCCAAGTGTTTGCAGTAGGGGGCGATGTTGCTACACAGACGGACGGACGATATAATCTATTGTAGGCTGGTTCACTTCGTTCCTACCAGTATAACTTGACTCCCTGCCATGCCGCCTGGCTGGGCCGCAGGCCTGAGGGTTACCGCCCCCGGCCAGTCCCGCTCTCTCCTCGGTGTCCTCCTACCTGGGAGGACATCGCTTCTCCTGAGCGGGCAGGGGCAGCCAGCTTGGTGATTGGGGGCCGACTAGCAGTATGGCTCACCCCCTCGCCAGGGGGGTAGCCAAACCCCTCGGACTTTCGTCCACGGCTCGGCTGACTCCACGTCCAAGTCCGGGAGCGAAGCGTGGGGGGGTGCTGGAGGAGCAGCCCCGAGCCATACTCGCCCCAAGCGTAGCCCCGAGGGGTACTACTTCTCCCCTCAGAGTGCACTGGCGTACGCCACACACGTATAAGAGGTGTGTGCCTCTATGCGTGTATGTACCGATAGGTGGCCTAACCCGTGGGTGGGTACATATATATGTGTATCGCTCCACAGGGTTGGTGGCTGGTGTCTGTTGGCCCATCAATCAACCTTCATCTCCCGTCTCCCTGGCAACACCTCCGGTCTCAACGTGCACAACTGGTCGACCCCGTGTGCACCTGCTTCGCTCCTTACAACTGGCGGGTTGTCCGTGCAAACCTCACACGCACCTCAGTTGCCCTCGGTTAACTGTGCGCACCGTGTATTTCACTACTCTACACACGCGTACAGGTTAATAAAAACAATGATTATCACATGCTTAACACGGCATGCCACCAATTGAACTGCAAGATTAAGCATTAAACAGTTAACACCTCAACACCAATATTACCACCGATATGCTTGTCGTGTGTCAGGGGCAATCATGCCAAGGTCCACCAGTTATAACGCATAGTGTGACATGAGTTTGTCCACGTGCAACCCTTGAGGATCGTGTCACCTCCAAGCGGTATGATCTCGTGGTGTGTGTGTAAGAGTCAGTGTTCCTCTTCGGTCTTCTCTGTACTGAAAATACCTCAGGCCCAACGAGGGAGCGTTAATTAGTAGTCGCGTTTCCCTGCTAGGGTGTTGCGAGCCTGCGGCTTGGCGTCCACTCGGAGCTGTCTGCCTCTCAGTCTCAGTCCACAGTGGGAGTCTGCTTGGGACTCTCGCGTCAGCTCGCCATTGCCTGTTGTGCTGCACGCTAGCAGGTGGTCTGTACACCAGGCTCGAACGGCAGCAGGGGTGTGCGGCGACCACGCTGGCCTAGCACTACTAGCTCATCAGCAGAGCGACTGCACGTCACCACTCTTGTTGGCACATTGCATGGTCGTGATCAACAGCCGGGAGAGTAGCTGGGTGTGCGTACACCGATAGCATCTCCTCCTGGAAGGTCTCATGCGGTTAGCAACCTGCCGCCAGACCGCTGCCTCCGCTCATGCGAACACACACCAACTTTTCCCAGCTTGTAGCTTGGGCGCTATTCTGTGCACACTCAACACTGGTATGTGCCTCATGTCTCTACTGGTGAATGTTGCTTTATGCCATTACAGACATGTGCCAGAAATTTCTAGGAGTTATCCCCGCACAATAGTAGCGTAAGAAGGCGGCATAGTATGATCTAGCCACTTGAGCGCTTTTATCACCAGCACTTTCTTTACCACGTAACTTATCGCGATACTACAGGTCCTCGTCTAGGCAAGCGACTTCAGAACCAACGACAAGGAAACCAAAAGAAAGCGTCAGAGAAACCTTCCAACGATACTTGAGTTTGCTTTTAGCAGGAGCTCCACTCTATTATAGTGATGCAGATCAGAGACAGTAATACTTGGAGGCACCTCTTTATTATTTGCACACAATGGGGACTATACACACCCTACGTGGGTGCACACTACTATATGTAATATTGTCGGCGGCACTATATAACTAGAACAGTTGGCAGGCTGTCTAGCGAGTGGCGCCCATTGATGGTGAAGACGGCGGCGACGGCGACGACGGTGGTGACGAACAGCAGCACAGCGAGGGGATCCATTTTCAGCACCAGCCCTGAGCTCTCGCTTTCGCCCAGGGCTCCCTCTTATGCTCCAGGGCCGTGGCCTTGCTCCGCCCTGGCCATGGCCCCCCCTTCTGGAACCTACTAGCAGGTTCCAGGGGCTTCTAGATGGACCCCTTCCCGAGCTTTACCCTTTCCTCCCCGAATATACTGTCGCCTGCTGACGTGTGTACTGCCAGTACCACTTTCCGTCAGCAGCCAGCGCTATTACTCTACACTTTTGCCGATTACGAGGGCAAGTCCCAGAGCTTGCCAGCGCAGAACTGGTCTGTGTGATTTTTGTGTGCCATTATATAGGATTTTCCACCTTATCTAACGACTTTCCTAATGTGACTCTTTTGACTTCTATGTGCCTCGTGCTTTCACACCCCCGGAGCGTTCATCCGGCCAGCCTTGGTTGTTGGCCTTTTGTTCTGGATCTGCAGACATCCTGGTGCTTGGTATCATAAACGCCATCCTCCCTTCCTTCGGAGGTCATCCAGCTTGTGTGAGCACAGACCCACTTAATTACCCCTTGATGTGGTGTGTGTGTGCTGTCCATGTGTTTAAGTGTGAGACAGCCTTAGCCCCCCCCCCCCCCCCCCCCCGGGTGGGGGTGTATAGATTTATCCCTTCTCCTATTGAGCCTTGTTTCCCAAGTTCGAGTTCCACTCACAATCAACTTGGAATTTCTAGCTTATTTAATTAATTCACTAAGACACGTTAAAGCCCGTAGCTTCTCCCACCTTTGCACACGTGCATCCATCAGGTCAGCCTGAGTTCATCCCTGGTTCTGGCTCCGCAGACATTCTGGCACCTGATGTCATAACCCCTTTAAAACTCCCCTCCAAAGGTCATCCCACGATGTGTGTGGGCACAGACCCACGAAATTGCCCCTTGATATGGTGGGTGTTTGGTGTTCATGTTTTAAGTGAAATGGCCTTCCTCCCTCTTTAGGTCGACTTATTCTTAAAATGTATTCCTGCTACAGCAGCCACTGTGAAGACAAAGGCGGTCGGGCAAGCTCTGGTTATATTCCTGGAATATATGTAATTATGGTCGTGGAAAATTTACAAAATTTGTATTACGTGTAGTGACTTATGACGTCACTACCGTATTGGGTCTGTACACACACATGATGTCACTATGTCGGGTATGTATGAATGGCGTCACGGCCGGGTCGGGGAGTGTGGAGGCTGTCGGTCAGTGCCACGGGGTTGTGTCAGGCCGTGGCACTCTGTGTGAACCCGGCCGGACATGTGACTGGATCAAGGTGGGGGCCGAGGGCCCCAGGGAGACCTTGGGGGTCACGTGGCCAGGAGCAGAGCCTTCTCGAGAGTTCGAGAAGATGGGCGTGGCCTGGGTGTGGCCTGGCCACGCCAAGGCGCATATAACGGGGCCCCACACTGCGTGCGGGGCTGTTCGGGTCCGGGATGAAGACGCCTCACGAAAAGTGAAGAGAAGCCTCAAGTCGTCGTGACCAAGCGTCAGCCCTCCTGGCTTGGCCACGCCAGTTGTTACCCGAGTGTTAAGTGTTAGCGAGGTTAGGTCGGTGGTCACCACCTTATGTGTAGTGTATTACAGTTGCGTTAATAAATAGTGTTGCCTCCATACGAGAGTGTGTGCGCCTCTGTCGAACCATTACATTTGGTGTCAGAAGTGGTAATCGCTAGGTTTTACTTACCTAGAGTGAGGCAAGATGCTCACACATCATAGGCAACCTACCAGGCACTCCTTGGTAGAAGAAGATGATGACGTGAATTTCATTCCACCGACAGCCCCGGGGATGGCAGCCCCGGAGGCTTCGCCGCCAGCGGAGCAGCGCTGCGTGGTTCGGGCGGCAGACTCATCGCCGTCCGAGGATCATCGGGCTGCCAGCATCCGCCTCGTCGAGTTTCTGGGTGCCGCGAAGGAGTTGGTCTCCAAGCTCGACGTCGAGGAGCCGTCGATGGAGGAGATTGGGCCGGAGCCACGTGGCAACGGCGTTAATGCTGCCGCCGTCCGAGCGAGCGAATCTCCCACCACGCCGCCCGATCGAGTGGCAAACTTTTTGGTGGGAACGCGCAGCGGGGAGGCCGCCATTTCCCCCCACCCGCCAGCCGCGCCACAGGACGTCCTTGCGCTGCATCGCTGGCTCCCATTTGTGCGCGAATTGACGGCGGCTGGCGGGGATTGGGAGACGTTTAAACGCCGCTTCTCCGCGAGTTGTACTTTGGCGGGGTGGACGGAAGAAGAGGCTTTGAAGGCGCTCCCCACCTCTCTCGATGATGACACTTTGGCGCCGTTTTATGCTATCCCGCCAGCATGGCAGTCCACGCTGTCACTGGCGTTCAAGGAGATGGCCGCTGTATACGACCCGCCGTCCAGTGTTCAAAACAGGTTCGTAGAGAAAACCGAGACGCCCCTCACCTTCAGAAGCGTTCTTTTATCCCTGGAACAGGCGGCGTTGCCGAAGATGGAGGTGGCGGGCATTGATTCTTTAGTGTTGGACAAACTGTTGGGGCTGGCAAAAGATTTGAATGTCGCCCTACCTGCCTCGGAGGAGGATGATCCGACATCCCTCATGATTGCACACTGTATACAGTCTCACCTCGGCTTGAAGAAACGCACGGGGCTCATGGCGTATGCTGCACCGGCGGACGGGCACAACGGGTTGGGGGAGGATGAGCCCGCCCCAGTTTGTGCCGCCGTTGATGGCGGCAGAGGACAGGGACACGCTGTGGAGCTGCAAAGAAGACGCGACCGGCCTCCAATAAACTTCCCTCGTTCAGGGCTCCAGTCGCGTCGTCTGCTATAATTGCGGGCGGCCGGGATACGTCACCTTGGAGTGCCGGGCACCATGCCGAGGACACTTCGGACCACCATCCCCATCTTCCCGGCCACCATCGACTGCAAGGGGCCACAGGCGAGTCGCGGTGCACCACACATTCGGCCCCCATTCCCACCTCACCAATCTTACGATCGCGTAGACCCGCGTACTGCTCGCGTCAGGTTGCGGTGCATAAAGGGATCCTTTGCTTCAGGTGAGGGTTGGCCTTTCGGGCCTGACCAGTGGTCGTAATTAGCCCATCGAGTTGTCGCCGCGACCGCCGGGTCGACCGTGGTCATCGGTACCATACAGGTGTAGGGGTGTTACGTGGGGGAAAAACGGGCAGTTACACTGGGGTGTCTACATCCATGTCCGCAAACGGTTACCGCCCTGGGGGGCTGTGTGGGGGGGGGGGGGTGCTGTGATCCCACACAGCCCCGCCCCTCGGTGGCAAGTTGGTATATAAGGCGGAGAGCCAGAGAGCTCGAGGCAGTCGTTGGGTACAGGTCAAGATGAAGAACCAGTGAAGACTGAAGGCCAGCTAGCTAGACCTGGAACTCCCCTCTCTCGCTGTCCTTGTGAGGGCCGAGCAGGGCAAGCCAGTGGTGCGACCTCAGAGCAGCGAGGTCCGATGTCCTTGTAAGGGCCGGACTCGTGTGGCTGAGGGTCGGAACCTGCGCCGAAGCTGGGCCAGGTTAGGAGGAAGGTCTGGAATAGCGGGAAAGTAGGCAGTTAATGTGGGCATTAATTGGGGAGCACTCCTGATAAAGACCGGGTGAAGAGGCCGTTACCTCTTCAAGTGTTAGGATCGTTACCCTGTTGTTACTGTATTCATTTGTAATAAATATATGTTGCCTCCATCAACTTCTCCTGCGTCACATAAGCCCACTACACAGGGCATAGAAGTGCGGATCCTTATTGACACTGGCGCTTCCGCCACCATGATTTCCGAGTTCATATTTAACATTTTGCCAGGGCATTGTCATTCAATGCGTCCCGTTTCCGTCCCCTACTTCACTGCTAACAGGGGTTCGCTGGGAATTTTGGGCCAGATAGTGGCGGAGGTATCCATTGGGCACAATACATTAGACGGGCCCATTTTGGTTTCGGAGTCTTTGGCAGTGCCATGTTTGTTGGGGACGGACTTCCTTGGGAAGATGCCCCTCAAAATCCTCACAGACCAGAGGTGTTTGGAATTGCCCTCGGGGAGGCGGATTGCGTTTTTATAGTCGCCCGCTAAATTGAACAAGGTCGGTGCGACTGTACAGGCGCTTGTTACCGATACGATCACAATTCCCCCAGGAGAGCAGATGCTTGTCCCCCTGCGGCTGCGCAAGCCACTCGTTCGTGAGGCCACCGTGGGGGGGATCATATTGGCACCATCTAACAAAGCGGCCCAGGGAATGGCACTTGTGGGAGCGCAGACGCTGGTGGCAAGGGATCGGCAGCTCTTTATTCAGGCGGGTACGGAGCTCGCTCACGTAGTCGGCCACGACGGTTTCCTGGTGATGTGATAGGGGGCGTTGAAATTTTGCATAACGCGGGGTACATGCAGACAGACGATAACAGTTGGGCGGATGCACTTTGCTCCGAGAATCGGCACCTGTCTGGCGCTCAGAGGTCCGCGTTGCGTGCGTTGTTAATTGAATTCAGGGATGTTTTCAGCCAGAGTAAATTTGATCTTGGTCACACGACCCTCCTGAGCCACCGTATTGATACAGGTGACTCTCCCCCCATCCGGCAGAACCCTTACCCGTTAAGCCCGGCTGAAAAGGAACACGTACGTCTTGCGGTCGACGAAATGTTGGCCGCCGACAACATCTCCCCGTCCACGAGTCTATGGGGAGCTCCAATCGTGCTGGTAAAGAAGCACGATGGGAGTCTGCACTTCTGCATAGACTTCCGCAAACTTAACAAAGTGTATGTGGCAGATGCATATTCCCTGTCCTGTATGGATGATTCACTGAAAGCGTTAGCGTTTTTTTTCTCAACACTCGATCTACTTTCGTGGTTCTGGCAGTTACCCCTCGATGATTGCTCAAGGCCTAAGACGGCTTTCCGGATGTCGCAAGGATTGTTCGAGTTTATTAGGCTCCCGATGGGCCTACATTCGGCCCTGGATACTTTTCAAAGGTTAACGGAGCTGGTTTTGGCAGGACTCCAGTGGGACTCTTGCCTGATATATTTGGACGACGTTATTGTATTCAGTCGCACGTTTGAGGAGCACCTTGCCCGGCTGCGTGCTGTGTTTCTTAAAATGCGTCAGGCTAATCTTAAGTTTAAACCTCAAAAGTGCCATTGTTGCAGACGTCTGTACGATACCTCAGGCACATCGTTAGCGAATCGTGTATCGCGACCGATCGTGATAAAATTGCATGCGCACGTGGCCAACCCCCAAGTCGGTGGGTGAAGTTCGCAGTTTTATCGGCTTCGCTTCCTATTACCGTCGCTTCGTGCCCGGGTTTGCTACCATTGCAAAGCCCCTCCATGCCCTGATGGCGAAGGGGCAGAAATTTCGGTGGGGAGCGGAGGAGGAGGCCGCTTTTATTACCCTCCATGATGGCTTGGTGAGTGCCCCTCCCCTCCGATACCCAGATTTTACCATTCATTTTGAACACCGATGCTAGAAACACGAGCATCAGTGCTGTATTATCCCAGGTGGTGAACGGCATAGAGAGGGTGGTAGCGTATGATAGTAGAGTGCTCTCGCCGGCCGAGCAACGTTATTGCGTAAGACGCCGGGAACTACTCGCCATAGTTTTGTTCGTACAGCAGTACCGGCCCTATTTGTATGGCAGGACGTTCGAGGTGCACTCCAATCATGCCGCCCTCCAGTACGCCTTTCACGTTGAGCAACCATCGGGCTAGCTATCGCGCTGGATAGAAATTCTGCAGGATTACTCGTTTCAGGTTTCCCATCATAAGGGGACACAGCACACTAATGCTTATGCGCTGTCGCGACTTCACCCGGACGATGATTTCGCCTGTCTTTCGGGTTCGCTCCGCTGCAAGTCACCGGACATGCAGTCACCTCCCCCCATTGTCGCATCGGCGTCGGCACCTTCCCCTGAAGAGCGAAACGCTCCCATGGCTTGTGGCGCTACCCTGGGGTTAACCCTCTCCGAATGGGGGTGCCTCCAGGGAAAGGACGCTTCCCTGTTGAAGATGCGGCGCCGTGTAGGGGAGTTCTGTGATGACTCGGGCCGATGAAGGGTGGCCCCCGTTGTCCTCAAGGGGGGCTTATGGATGCATTGGGACGGTGGGTTGCAGCGCTACAGTATTGTTGTGCCTACGTGCCTCAGGGGCAGGCTGATTGTGGCCATCCATGAGCGGCTGATACATTTATGGGTGCCTAAAACCCTGGCCACCATTAGGCTCGATTATTTTTGGCCCGGCATGGCGGCGGACGTTAAAAATGACCTGAAAGGTTGCGTACAGTGTGCTCATCACAACCCACCACCTGTGAAGTGCTGCCCGCCCTTACAGTCGATTAAAGTGTCCCGCATCAACGAGCTGGTGGCTCTGGATATATTGGGACCCTTTCCCACTATGGCACGGGGAAACAAATACCTACTTTTCCCGCTAGCCTGTGGCTTGGCCGCTCCCAAATCAGTTGGCCACCAGTATCACCGAGGTGTTCCTGCATGGATACATGCTAGACAAAGGGCCCCCGGAGTACCTCCTTACTGACCAGGGTAGAAATTTCTTGGCTAGGTTGCTGAAGGAAGTGTGTGACCTTCTGGGCATGGAAAAGGTTCGCACGTCACCCTATCATCCCCAAACGGATTGGATGGTGGAGAGGCTCAATAGGACTCTGGTTGCGATGTTGAGTCAGTAGGTCGAAGAGTCACAGAAGGATTGAGATTTGAGTACCCTGGGGTAACTGCGGCCTACAGAATGGCCCCGCATGTTTCCACTGGCTACTCGCCATTCTTTCTGATGTATGGGCCCTAGTAAGCCTTAGTATAGGCCCTAGTAAGCCGAAAGTAGCCATTTTGGAACCTCTGCGGTTTATCCTTCAATGCGAATCGGGCAAGCAGTGGGCCCCAGGAGACAGGGCTTGGCTGCACTGTCTACAGGTGCCTGTCAGAATGTCCCCCAAGCTATACAGGTCTTGGTGGGGTCCGGTCATAGTGGTGTGGGCCGACCGGCCTCAATGTGTTAAGATCCTGTTTCGCCGCCGTACTTGGTTCATAGATCCATCATGACTAAAGCCATTTGTTCACTCCAGTCGCATTCACTCATCCCCAATCATCCCCGGGGGCCGGATGTCTGGTGTTCCGGGCGAGCTGGGGGGCGTGCCGGGAGGCAGGGGGGGGTAGTCCCTAAGGGTTGCTCTGTGGTCCTGCCCACAGGATCGGAGCTCGTGAACCCCTCGGCGCCACCATCACCCTCGACAGAGCGGCCGCAACCGTCCGCCAGCAGTGTCATTATCCCTGGACCTTCCAGGGTGCTTAGGCCCACCTCGCCTGGAGGTCCGGCTACACGGACTCATTCAAGGACAGCACGCTTCAAATAACATTCTTACACATTGCGGGTTGTTATTCCGGTTCTTTATTGTTATGTGCGTGCGTGATTTTCTTCCCCAAAAGGGGTTTGCCGAATGTGGTGGATTGGGTTGCGAGTTGCAGATTTGGGCAAGGTTGTGGTGTCGTTGATTCGCCATTCACGTTTTTTTTGGTTGGTTGTTTGGGGTTCTTCTGCATGTAAATATGTTACTCGCGTTATTTATTGATGGCCGATGGTTATTTATTAACGTTGCTTGTTGGGAGGCACAGTTTTTTTTTTAGTATGTCACAGCCGGGATGGCTGTATGTTACACAGGGGGGTGATGTAGTGACTTATGACGTCACTACAATTTGGGTCTGTACACACACATGACGTCACTATGTCGGGTATGTATGAATGACATCATGGCCGGGTCGGGGAGTGTGGAGGCTGTCGGTCAGTGCCACGGGGATTGTGTCAGGCCGTGGCACTCTGTGTAAACCCAGCCAGACACGTGACCGGATCAAGGTGGGGGCCGAGGGCCCCAGGAGCAGAGCCTTCTCGAGGGTTCGAGAAGGTGGGCGTGTCCTGGGTGTGGCCTGGCCACGCCGAGGCGCATATAAGGGGCCCCGCACCGCATGCGGGGCTGCTCGGGGCCAGGATGAAGACGTCTCATTAAGAGTGAAGAGAAGCCTCAAGTCGTCATGTTACCCGAGTGTCGAGTGTTAGCGAGGTTAGGTCGGTGGTCACCACGTTATGTGTAGTATATTACGGTGGCATTTGTAGTGGTGTTATGGTACAAACACACATCTGTTACAGCCGTTAGGGTGTTACGGGACAAACACACGTCGGTTACAGCTAGCACCCTTGGCTTACCTGCAGGGGGCTGTGGGCTTTGGATCCCCTGCGCCCCTCCCAATGGGTGGGGGCTGCAGGGTGTGCTGTGATCCCTCGGAACCCCGCCCCTCGGTGGGGAATTGGTATAAAAGACGGGGAGCCAGAGAAATAGGGGCAGTGTTCGCGAGCCGAAGTCTCAAGACCCAGTTGAAGACTGAAGTCTGGCTAGCTAGACCCTGGAACTCCTCTGACTCGCTGTCCTTCTCAGGGCCGGGCAGAGCAAGCTAGCGGTGTAACCCCAGAGCCTCAGAGCCGATGTCCTTATAAGGGCTGGGTCTGTGTGGTTGGTGGTCGGGATCTGCGCCTTGACTAGGCCAGGTCAGGTAGCCTCCCTTAGAGCCCTTAGCGGAGGACCTGAGAGCGTAGGTGGATAGGCAGGTAGCCTCGGGGTGTCTCCCAGAATAGTACGGGTGAAGGGGCCATTACCCCTTCAAGTGTTGTATACGTTGCCCTGTGTCAAGTGTTGAGTTACAAAAAATAGTGTTGCCTCTACTTCACCGTTTGTCGTGTGAGAACCCACTACAATACCATGAGGGAATATTTCCGGATATGGAGGCTCAAGCCAAATCCTCACAAAACAACAGTCACTGCATTTCATCTTGATAATAAGAGTGCCAAGCACACTCTGAAAGTGACCTTCTGCAGCAACGCTGTGCGACGCGACCCCATTCCAACCTATCTCGAATTGAAGCTGGACTGTATGTTAACCTTCCATGGCTGGACTGCACGCTAACCTTCCACCTGAAAAAGGTAGCCGCCAAAACCAAAACAAGGGTTAATCTGGTCAAGAAACTGACGAATGTTTTCAAATTATTTATATAACTTCTTATCCCATCTTTCCCATAAGAAAAATAAGTTATATTTATCTTTCGCGAGACAATGGAGACCTCACCAATTAATGTATTTTTGGCCTCGTATTCCACGCCTGGTGCCTCCCTTTTCAAGGGTAGATAGTATTTGTTTATCTTGACACAGCTGCGAGCCATTCACTTCCAGGTCGGAAAAAGGGGAGCTCTGCTCTCCCTCTCTGTGCCCAAATTAGCTCTCAGTGCTGTATTGTCTTGTGACTCAAAGGTTAGTTTTACTCTGGCTTGTGGCCCTAAGCCCTCTCAATTAAAATACATGTGCAAATTCTGTACAACCACAGCCATTAATGCACTATTACCCTGACCTAATGTTTTAATGGTATACCTGCGAGATTGCATATGCCAGCACGGTCCTGCTGGTAGTGCCACCAGCTGGCTGAACCAGCTTGGCCACCAACCTCTGGCAAGCTGGTACTGTCTAAAAATGTAAGTTGACCAGGTCTTGTGAGTAGAATACCATGGTCAATAGTGTCAAAGGCTTTTGACAAGTCAAGGAATAGTCCACAGCAGTAGTGGCCTCTATCCAGGTTCCTGAAGAAACAGTTTAAGACTTCCATAATCGCTGTGGTGGTGCATGAAAACCGGACTGTTTACTGTGCAGGTGATTGTGAGTTTTTAAGTACCAGTTTATTTGTTATTTAAGTGTTTTTTCAAATATTTTAGTAACGGGTTAAAAATAGAGATTGGTCTACAATTCCATGATAAATAGCTCTTTTTCAGAAGTGACCTGGCCACAAATGATAGCTAAAGGAAGTGGCTTTTCATGTGGAAATTTATCTAAACGCATATTTTTTTTATGTAGAGGGAAAAATTGGACACGGAGAAAAACCCACGCGTCACGGGGAGATAATGCAAACTCCAAATATACAGGCGTCAGGGTCGGGATCGAACCAACGACCTCCTGTATACCAAGCGAAGGAGTTAACATCTTATCACCACGGCGCCCCATAAGGCAGTCGAGGCAGCGATGGGATAGCCGAGTTGTAGATGAGGTGGCTGAGCAGGGGTGGAAGTGACCGAGTCACTATAGAGGTGGCCAGAGAGGCAGTCGGCGCTGTAGTGCAGCCGGCTGGCGCTAAGGTGTGAGGGGGTGAGGCTACCCAGCTCTCAGCCTCGGTCCCACCCTGGCATTGCACCCTGGTGCCCAACACCACCTCTGGAAGGTCGGGGTAGCCCCCCCTCTCGCCGCCATGTCTCTCGGGGTAGCAGTCCCACTGTGGAGCCTCCCAATCTGTCTCCACAGAGCGCAGGGTCGAGAGAGCAGCCCAGAGGGAGCGCCTCCCTGTGTTTAACATCAACACCCCTGCCGTGGCTCCCACTACTTTCCAATATTGCCTCAGCTCGACTTCGATTGAGACGCAGCTGCTATTCACAAGCTGGAGAAAGTGTCCAACAACCCAGATCCACCCCTCCACCTCGACATGGACAATATCCCACGGCGCTGCCTCACGTCTCCCAAGCCAGTCAGGCTCACAGATGTGTAGTGCTTGAGATACGCGTCACGCGCTGGGTTGGTATGCACGCACGCGGCGGACAGTGAGGGCGAATGAGGACACAGGGCGCTGATTGGCTAGCCGTTGTTGTTGTCCAAATTAATGTGGCGTAATAGTATAAAAATGTATATGCATAATACAATGTACAAAGTAATATATAGTATCGTAATTGTATAGTGAATATACAGCAGTGTGATATACATTAGGGTGGGTAGAATAATACATAGTGTAATAATACAATGTATAAGGTATAGGGTGGTTTATAGCAATACAGTATATAATTTAATGTTGGGCTTGTCTATGGCAGTATATAGTACGGTGTAGACTCGTGTGATGTAAGAGAATACAGTTTAGATGGAAGCATATTATATTTTTTATGACGTAGAATTGTAATGTATTACTTACTGTTAGTAACTCAGCTTATTGTAGAGTATATTTAGTATACTGATGATACTATGTAGTTTATACTTTAGTTGTTTACGTGGTGGTTTTAGTTACTGCAGCTACATACTATTAACACTTCTTCCCTTTATTAATGCTACCCCTATCCCCTCCCTGTGATGCTGCTAATCCTGCATAATGCACGGGCATAAGTAGTAATAATCACACACCTGCATTTCTCATATCCCCTCCCTTGGATGCTGCTAATCCTGCATAATGCACGGACATAAGTAGTACTAATCACATACCTGCATTTCCCATAAATATGCTAAATTCCTCTTGATATGCAAATTATTTTGTCAAGGCGCTCTTTCCCCCCCTTCCAACCCAGCTTATATATATGCTCCAAGCACGTGTGTTGTTTCATTCAGACGCTTTCGCCTCAACAGACCTGGTTTTCACCTGAGGACGGCTGCTTGCGTTGTGGCCGAAACGTCGTGAGAATTATTTTATTATGTTTATTTTTATTATTTTATTACTTCCCTTCTACGTGACTTTACCGAAAGAACCAATAAGATGGTTAAATTCAGTCACTCATGGTTCATACTCGGACAATGGCGAAAAGAAGCATGACGTCATTTTCTGGGTACAAAGAACTAAATCATGGAGGACGTGTTGGCTATTGTACGCTTGCCGAATTAAGTATATTTAGTAGGTACTCCATGATTAATACAGGTAGGAACAACAGCTTCCACACTGCCCACCAGGGATTATTTGTCTGTCTGTCGTGCACGAATGCGCTGTCCAACCAAGTTCCTACCTGCCCACTCCGAAGGAACGTGTTTATCCCTCCATGCTCAGAAATGACTGTTTGATATCTTTGTACCCAAAAACTTTTCTCTCTATATTATTATGTTATCGTAACATGATAAGAGTATAAAAATGTAATACTAATATTTAAAATTAATAGTTAATAAACAAATATATGTGATTTAAAAATCTGTCGATTGATATGACAGGAATAATAGTACTTACGTTTTAAAAATTCTTATTCGAAACTATCAAGCGTTTTTAATATAATAAAAATTGTATTTGCACTTCCTCTTCCTGACGAAGTATTATTCTCTATAAAAGTGTGACGTAGTTTGACTTCCGGTTCTTATGTTTAACATCATAATATAATCTATACTATAAATAAAAGGTGACCTTAATAAATTTCAATAAGCAAAAAAGTCATAATTAACATTTATCAAATTGTGTTGTTATAACAATTATATTTAATTAAGGAGAACGTGTTGCATCATAGGACCTCCTTTGCCAGTACCAAATATGAGAATAGGTTTTCCCCTTTTTTCTGGCAATAAAACAGGTGTTAAGATGTTAAAACACCAAACTGAAACCTTTTACAAGGAATCATGTCTGCATTAACCACAATACTTGTGGTCAGAATGCAAAAAAACATACTCTGATAATATATGCATTATCTTTGAAACTGATTGGTCCACACCAGAGACAGCTTTCTTCGGAGGTCCCATGATGTAGCTGCTCACCCCGAGCTCTCATTACTTTGATAGTGCTTGTCTTTGTGCTATACGCCTTTTGGCGTCCTCTGGTCTAACACCTTTTGAGACGAGGCTCCAAAGAAAGCTGTCTGGTGTGGACCAAAGACAATGCATATATTATCAGAATATGTTTTTTGTTTGCATTCTGACCACAAGTATCGTGGTTGTAAAAGGTTTGAGTTTGGTGTTTTAACATCTTAACACCTGTTTTGTTGCCAGAAAAAAGGGGAAAACCTATTGTCATCGAACGTGTTGTTTATATTTATTTAAAGTTGCGCATTTTTATGTGACGTCACATTTCTCAAACCGTCCCTCCCCCCTTCGTCACACATCGTCACAGATGTCTGACCTCTCTCCCCCCTAGGTGCGTGATGTCATTTATGGACGGCCCCTTGGGCATCTGTAGGTGTCGGAGAATTGTGAATTGCAGGACCCGTCTTAGGGGCCGTCCATAAATGACGTCACTCACCAAGGGGGGGGGGGGGGGGTCTGCCTTTTTATGACGCCGTGTGACGAAGGAGGGGGGGGGTCAAAATCGTCCGAAATCGCGTGACGTCATTTATGGACGGTCCCTTAGTATCTCAACGCTCTTGTTGTGCCGTGTCTGTTGGGCACGTAATTTTCTGAATCGTATGACTCAAAAATAGTCATATCACATGGTTGCGTAGAGACAAATGGAAGGCGTTTGCATTTTTTGTGATTTGATGGGGGGAGGAGGGGAGTGCCATCGTTGCAGGCGCTGGTTAGCAAGACAATTACCGTCCAGCCGGCGGCAATAGCTATGATTCCACTGCGTTATAGAGCCCCCCCATAGCTACCGCTCGTCCAGAGTCCCCTGTGCTCATTGTCATTGCTCAAGCATCCGGGGTTGTTGATCGTCATTCCCTGATAGGTGCAGAAACAGTGGCGCATAGCAACGAACGGTTGTTTATATAGGTCGTATATATATACAGGCAGCAGGGAAAGTGTATACTACTCTTTGGTTCTTTCGGTAAAGTCACGTAGGAAGAAAAAGAAAAGAAAACAAAAAAATATGTAAATAAAACAACAGTATATATTATTGTTTGTTTCATGTTATTTTATTTATCTACCTAAGTGACTTTACCGAAAGAACCATAGAGTACTAGCGATTAGTACCCGGCGTTGCCCAGGCGAAAAAGGCAGACACACATGTAGTTACACACGCAAATCGACTGACACGCACACATAGAGTTACACACACAAATGGACTCACACATACATACATAGACTGAACAACAACCGCCATTCGCCACTAAGTGGCGGTGACGTCACGACAACGCTTGTGCCAGGCTATGTGCACCTTGAGGCCATGTGAAGTGTCGAACGCCCGCTGGCAGGAGGTCACGGGGCAAACCCAGATGGGACAGGTCGACTGACTGAGACGACTGGCTGACGCACCACCTGTGGCCCCTACTGTGACAACGTTCTGTGCTTTAACCACCCAGCGCTTCGCTCGTTGTTGTGAGCGTCACTCCTCCGCCCTCCGTTGTTGTTGGAGGGTGACTGCCTCCAACTGCCCAGTAGCGTCCTTCAGGAGCCTGCTCCAGAGGCCGATCTTGACACGGCTGGTACCAGTCATCCACAAGTGGACTCAGCTCCAAGTCCTGTACCATATCACTCCATGTCTTCTCCAGCCCGTGCCACGCCCGTTTAGCCCCCTCGATCCGGCCGAACAACAGTTGTTTAGGCATGCGGTGGCTGGCCATGCGGGCTACATGACTCGGGCAAAGCAGCCTTGCCTGCCGGAGGTCACCGATGGGACTTTGTCCACATCTTTCAAGGATTTGTGAGCTCCTCACACAATGCAGCCTGGTTAAAGCCAGGATGGATCGTAGGCAGGCCATCCTAAATGTTTATAATCGGCGAAGATGTTCCATTAGGGGGGTCCAAGTTTCGCAAGCGTAGAGAAGGGAGGGAATGACCATGGCCGAGAAGACCTGTAGCTTCGTACGGAGTGATAGACCAGGTAGCTTTCCACGCAGTGTTACGCAGCCAATGAAAAGATAATGCAGCTCGACTGATTCGGAGTGAGACCTTTGCTGTTAAACCAGAGCCGGTCATTAGCACACTGGCAAGGTATGGGAAACTCTCCACTGTCTCCACAACTGCCCCATCACCAATTTGGAGTTGTGGGGGTGGAGTGTCCGATGGTACAAAATAGCCAGGCAGGTGCTTAGTTTTGGTGGGGCTGATGGTAAGGCCCCCACCTCTTGGTGGCAAGCTCCAGGTTCAGCAGCAGCACCTCGAACTCTTCCTCCGAGTGAGTTGCAATTAGCAGATCATCGGTATACATCACGTGGTTGAACAATAGGGTGTCATCCCTTAACCGCACCCGGACATCGATCAGCCTCCTATTGTATCTGTAGCAGATGGGAATTGTTCCGGTACAGGCATTGAAGGCTTGACGAACTACGTGGTCCAAATATATGTAAAATAATGTGGAAGCCAGAGGACATCCCTGTTGCACCCCAAGGTGTAAAGGGAATGGCTCTGACTCACGGCCACGTAGTTAGACGCGGGGCGGCTCACCATCATGAAGGTCCTTAAGGATGGTGATCAGTGGGTCAGGGACTCGGAAAGCACAAAGAGCAACCCAGAGGCCAGGCCTACTGATGGTATCATAGGCCTTGAGTAGGTCAATAAAGCACACGCATGGACTAAGATGCACACATGAACCTACAGACACGCAAAGAAATGGAGTTACACTGAGTAACATGGAGGCATGCACACACAGCGACTAACACACACCCACATGGACTGAGACACACACCCACATATCGACTCACATACACAAACACATCGACTTACAGACACACACACATATGGACTCACACACACATAGACATGCACTTGAGATACACACACATGGAGTTACACACACATATATGGATGTACACACTTTCAGCGACTCACACACAATGACTCACACAGCAATACGTGGACTCACACACACATTGACGTAAACACACATATGTACTTACACACATATGGACTAAGACATACACACATTGACTTACACACACACACACAGCGACTGATACGCACACAAATGGACTGACACGTACACTTGGACTGACACACACACATAAACACTTTGACATAAACACACACACGGGGCGTTGTCCGTTAGAAAAAGACAGACACACATGTGGAGTTAAAGACACGCATGGCTCTACACGCACACACATATGGACTCAAAGACACACACATCGACGGGCACAGCAATCCCCGATGATGGCACAGCTATCAGTATGGCAGTACTACGTATGAGGAAATAGCGTGACGTGAGCGATGGAAACAATATAAATTTATTAAAGAAATAATCAGAAATCACAGACTGGCAGTAGACCGTGGCAGCGTCATAAAAGACAGCAAAAAATTAAAAAAGAGTTTTGTGCACACAAACATAATTATTGTAACATGTCAACTTGTTTCATAATGGTAAAGAATTAACCTTAGTTGTTATCTGCACACAATATCTGGCAACGTATTTGTTTAATAATAATAAGCAATGAACGTGATTAATTATCTGCACACAAACATTATTATTGTAATGTTTGTCAACTAATGTGTTTAACAATAGTAAACAATGGACTTGAGTTGTAAGCGTAAGAAGCAAGGGACTTTATACTTACCATAGGCATGTTGAGGCCTTGTGCCATGCGTAGCCCCCGTCCTGGCCTACATTGGCGAGGCAGCAGAGTTGGCACGTTGCCAGGCCAGGGGCTGGGCCACTACTTCCCCTCCCCAGCATCCCCCGGGCGTGCAAGAATAATGCTATGTAAGCAGTAAAATAATATTATCTACGGAGTCTGTAGTATAAACTGGACGCATCGTGTTAAGGAGGGGGGGGGGGGCGAAGAGGACATGACACTGTGAATAAATATCCGTAGCGTGATGTGTCTATGTGTTGTCTGTAAAACGCGTAAAAGAAAATGTCCCCCGTGAGTTCGAGTGAACGCGCAGCACTTGGTAGGGTCCCCCCCCCCCACGCAATTGTCGTCAGTTGGTACGGTCGATGTCGTGCAATAAGTAAATAATGAATAAT
>CM025641.2:9815663-9866530 GCA_014621495.2 Entosphenus tridentatus | reverse complement strand
TATATATAAAAGTCTCCGTGCGCTCGCGCTTGCGGGGGATTTGGCTCTCGGACGGTGGCGTTTAAGACCGAACTAATTTGCCAGCCGGCACGCCCTAAGCCCCGTGGTGGGAATAGGCTATTCCGTTTTCCCATCCGTAAACTTTAAAGTAGTTTAATTAACACATTTGTGCAGTTTCTATTATTCATTATTTACTTATTGCACGACATCGACCGTACCAAGTGACGCCAATTGCGTGGAGGGGGGGGTGGACCCTGCCAAGTCATGCGCGTTCGCTCCAGCTCACGGGGGACATTTTCTTTTACGCGTTTTACAGCCAACACATACACACATCACGCTGCGGATATTTATTCACAGTGTCATGTCCTCTTCGCCCCCCCCCCCCCCCCAACACGATGCATCCAGTTTATGCTACAGAATCCGTAGATAATAATATTTTACTGCTTACATAGCATTATTCTTGCACGGGCAGGGGATGCTGGGGAGGGGGGGTAGCGGCCCAGCCCCTAGCCTGCCAACATGACAACTCCGCCGCCTCGCCAATGTAGGCCAGGACGGGGGCTACGCATGGCACAAGGCCTCAACACGCCTATGGTAAGTGCAAAGTTTCTTGCTTCTTACGCTAACAACTCAAGTCCATTGTTTACTATTGTTAAACACATTAGTTGACAAACATTACAATAATAATGTTTGTGTGCAGAGAAAAACTCAGCTTCATTGTTCAACATTATGAAACAAGTTCACAGATGTTACAATAATTATGTTTTTGTGAAGATAACAACTCAGGTTCATTGTTTACCATTATGAAACAAGTTGAGATGTTACAATAATTATGTTTGTGTACACAAAACTCTTTTTGGATTTTTGGGTTGCTCAATTTCCCCTTTTTTTGCTGCGCTTTTATAACGCTGCCACGGTCTACTGCCAGTCTGTGATTTCTGCTTATTTATTAAATGCATTTCTATTTTTTCCGTCGCTCACGTCACGCTATTTACTCATACGTAGTACTGCGATACTGATAGCTGTGCCATCATCGGGGATTGCTGTACCCGTCGATGTGTGTGTGTGAGTCCATGTGTGTGTCTTTGAGTCCATATGTGTATGTTGTAGAGCCATGCGTGTCTTTAACTCCATGTGGGTGTCTTTTTCGAAGAGACAACGTCGAAGTGTTTATGTGTGTGTGTTAGTCCATGTGTGTGTGTCAGTCGATCTGTGTGCGTGTACGTCGATGTGTATGTCAGTCCATATGTGTGTGTGTTAGTCCACATATGTGTGTAAGTCTATACATGTGTGTGTCACTCGATGTGTGTGTGTAATTCAATGCGTCTGTGTGTGAGTCCATATGTGTGTTAATCCATGTCTGTGTATCTAAAGTAGATATCTGTGTGTCACAGTCCATATGTGTATATGTGTGCAGGGCTATGTGTGTATCAGTCTATGTATGTGTAAGTTAATGTGTGTCTTAGTCCATATGTGTGTGTGTAAGTACATATGTGTGTTTACGTCAATGTGTGTTTTAGTCCACGTATTGCTGTGCGAGTCGGTGTGTGTGTGTGTGAGTCGCTGTATATGTGTACGTCCATATATGTGCGTGCAACTCCATGTGTGTATATCTCAAGTGGATGTCTGTGTGACAGTCCACATGTGTATGTGTGTGTATGGCAATGTGTGTGTCACTTTATGTATGTGTGTGTGTCGCTGTATGTGTGTACGTCCATATGTGTGTGTAACTCCATGTGTGCGTATCTCAAGTGCATGTCTATGTGTGTATGAGTCCATATGTGTGTGTGTCTGTAAGTCGATGTGTTTGTGTGTCAGTCCATATGTATGTGTGTGTGTCTCAGTCCATGTGCGTGTGTGTTAGTCGCTGTGTGTGCATGCCTCCATGTTAGTCAGTGTAACTCTATTTCCTTGCGTGTCTGTAGGTCCATGTGTGCATCTTAGTCCATGCGTGTGCTTTATTGACCTGCTGAAGGCCTATGATACCATCAGTAGGCCTGGCCTCTGGGTTGTTTTTCGTGCTTTCCGAGTCCCGAACTCACTCATCACCATCCTTAAGGACCTTCATGATGGTGAGCGGCCCCGCATCTTAACTACGTGCCCGTGAGTCAGAGCCATTCCCTTTACACCTTGGGGTGCAACAGGGATGTCCTCTGGCTCCCACATTGGACCACGTAGTTCGTCGAGCCTTCAATGCCTGTACCGGAAGAATTCCCATCTGCTACAGATACAATGGAAGGCTGATCGATGCCCGGGTGCAGTCAAGGGATGGCTCCCTATCTCTCAACCACCTTATGTATGCCGATGATCTGCTAATGGCTGCTCACTCGGAGGAGTTCGAGGTGCTGCTGCTGAACCTGGAGCTTGCGACCAACAGGTGGGGCCTTACCATCAGCCCAACCAAAGCTAAGCACCTGCCTGGCTATTTTGTACCATCGGACACTCCACCCCCACAACTCCCAATTGGTGATGGGGCAGTTGTGGAGACAGTGGAGAGTTTCCCTGGGCAGTGTGCTAATGACCGGCTCCGGTTTAGCAGCAGAGGTCTCACTCCCAATCAGTCGAGCTGCATTATCTTTTCATTGGCAGCGTAACGCTGTGTGGAAGCTACCTGGTCTATCACTCCATACGAAGCTTCAGGTCGTCTCGGCCACGGTCATTTCCTCCCTTCTCTACGCTTGCGAAACTTGGACCCCCCTAATGGAACATCTTCCACGGTTAGAAACATTTAGGCTGGCCTGCCTACGATCCATCCTGGCTTTAACCAGGCTGCATTGTGTGAGCTCACAAATCCTTGAAAGATGTGGACAAAGTCCCATCGGTGACCTCCGGCAGGCAAGGCTGCGTTGCCCGAGTCATGTAGCCCACATGGCCAGCCACCGCATGCCTAAACAGCTTTTGTTCCGCCGGATCGAGGGGGCTAAACGGGCGCGGCACGGGCTGGAGAAGAAATGGAGTGATGTGCTACAGGAGGACTTGGAGCTGAGTCCACTTGCGGATGACTGGTACCAGCCATGTCAAGATCGGCCACTATGGAGGAGGCTCCTGAAGGACGCTACTGGCCAGTTGGAGGCAGTCACCCTCAAACAACAACGGAGGGCGGAGGAGCGATGCTCACAACAACGAGCGGAGCGCCGGGCGGCTAAAGCACAGAAAGTTGCCACAGTAGGGGCCACAGGTGGTGCATCAGCCGGTCGTCTCAGTCGACCTGTACCATCTGGGTTTGCCCCGTGACCTCTTGCCAGCGGGCGTTCGACACTTCACGTGGCCTCAAGGTGCACATAGCCTGGCACAAGCGTTGTTGTGACATCACCGCCACTTAGTGGCGAATGGCGGTTGTTGTTGTTGAGTCTATGTATGTATGTGTGAGTCCATTTGTGCATGTAACTCTATGTGTGTGTATCAATGGATTTGCGTGTGTAACTACATGTGTCTGCCTTTTTTGCCCGGGCAACGCCGGGTACTAATCGCTAGTTTATATATAAGAAAGAAAAGAAAAAAAGATAAAAGATAAGAAGATGGATTCCTGCAGTCACGAAAGCTTCAAATCAAGATTAAAGATTATACTGTTCAAACAGGCCCAGACAGTCCTCGACTTACAAACATAATTAGTTCCTGGGACCCGTGTGTAAATAGAACGGTTCGTAAGTCGGAACACAATAATGTACTGCATTTAAATACCCATATTAATATGTTAGGGTTCAACAAAAAAGGGAAGCAAGCATTGTTAAACTCATAAATAAGATGAAATAGTGTACATTCGTAAGGCAGGTGTTCATAAGTCGATGGTTTCCTGTACTATACTGGCATGCGTTAGCCCCTTGACTGCTGAGCGCATGAATAAAGGAGATTTAACTCGTAGGCTTTCGCGACCAATATCATCAATGAAGGTACCTACCTTAAAATTAAACGCGACCCAACCAGCACCTTGTATCTCGGACTCGCTGTGCGCTGCGTTGCACCGCTAGTCGAGTAGATAAACTTGCGTTCAATAAACCCTCGGAGCCAGGATGAACGTCCGACTCCAATCGTCATTTATTGATTTTAACAAGGTAAAACTGGTGAGAAAACACAGATACAGCATGTTATAACCCGGAGACACCAACACAATGAACACCACAGCATCAGAACATTGTCTTAGATAACAATAGATCCTGGACGGACCAAGCCCCTACATTATCACTGAACAACTACACAAGAGCACAAGCCAGTGCGTCGCATAAAGGCACATCGTGTATTCATCCCACTGCACCACAAATGTACAGCATTACACATAACACTAAACTGTGGATGAGATACTTCGTCATCTTTACTCTCAGGATCGCAACATAGCCACCTGGGCACAAGTCTGACTCGACCTACTAAATCACAAGTAACATCCACAATAAGGAAAGTTGCAGGCTTCGTTGCTAACTAGGCCTCGTATGTACTACAACAACTTAACGGCACCATAAAGGCATTTACATCACTATAACGATCATTCCAACATTACAACAGCATTGCCAATATTATAAGAATATAAACAAACTTACAGACAATGCTTTTCAAAGTCCCACGATGGACAACTGCGTCTGGCTTCACTGAGACGCGATGGGTGCCGCCATCTTGACTTATCTGTGTAATGGCCGACGCCCGCGTGGTTCAGTGGAAGTCTAAAATCGTAACTTCCTGGTCACGTGACCAAAATTAGCATAAAAAACAGGAACTTCCTGTGTACATACGCCCCCCCCCCATCTGCCGTGCGGCAAAACTCCTGCCGTGAGACAGAACACCTTGGAATGTAAAACATCGGCAATCATTGCCAAATTATCAATTCCCAAGGAAGAGCAATGCCTAATCAAACCAAGGGCATCAAAACCACCAATACTTTATGGGCTACCAAAAATTCACAAACCTGATGTCCCACTAAGATCCATAGTTAGTACAATAGGCTCTGCCACGTACATATTAGTGCAATATGTAAATAAACAAATACAGCCCTCCATCGGTAGGACCTCTTCGTTCATCAAAAATTCTGAACATCTCATAAATATTATCAAAGATATTAAGCGTAACCCAAATTATATTCTCGTAAGTTTTGATGTGACTTCTCTGTTCGTGAGGGTTCCGGTCAACGAGTTAATTAAATTACTCGACACTGGTAACGAACAAAGGTTTAGCCAAAGATATCCCGAGACTAGCTGAACACTGTCTAAAAAACATCTACTTCTTGTGGAAAGATGACTTTTATAAACAAAAGGAGCAGCAATGTCCTTTCCTTTGTTTCCTATGATTTTGAAACAAAAGCAACAGCTTCAAGCGCACTAAAACCATCTGCTTGGTTTAGATATGTGCATGACATTGTTGGCCTGGCCACACGCCAAAAATACACTGAACGCATTTCTAAATAATCTCAACTCACAAAACCCATCCATCCAGTTCACCGTGGAAGTGGAAGCTGACAGAACTCTACCATTTCTGGGTATTCTGCTCGGATGGGGTCGAAATGGTTAAAAAATAACACTTTTACCGAAAGAAAACGCATACTGACGCCTATCTGAATGCAGTCACACCATCACCCTACGCAGAAATCTGCTCATTCATCGAGCTAAGAAAGTGTCAGATGGTGACAGTCTGAGAAGTGAAATTCAACATGTTAAAGAAGTGCTGCAAATGAACGGTTACAATGATGCACAAATCAACAGGGCATCGAATGCCAAAACCAAATCAAATAACACCAGCATTGAAACTGCCCAAGTAATTAAAACGATCAAAATACCGTTCATTGCGGGAGTAACTGATAAACTAGCCAGATGTTAGGAAAAACAAAACATCTGAGTCAGATTTGGCACGGTACATAAAATACAGAAATTAATATCTGGTACAAAAGATGTATTACCGAAGCTATTAACAGAAGGTGGGTACATGAATAACTGCACGTGTGGTAAATGTTATGTTGGGCAAACAGGAAGAATGATCAGCACGAGACTAAAAGAACATCAGAGAAATATTAAATTCTCCCAAATAGAACCGTCAGCAGTATCAGAACACGCGTGCCAACTACTGGCCAAGACTACTTCGATAATCTATCGAAATGTAAAGAAATAAAAGTTACTTTAACCGTTCGGATAGCTACCGCCTTAGTGCTGCGTGGAAGCGAATCATCAAATAATACATTATTTAAATGCTTGCCGACATAGGGATTACCGTTGGTACGGCTATTTTAATACACACACTAGACGGGAAAGACAAGTTCAAAGGGCTCGCATAATGGACGTTGACTCAGTAACCCCCCCCCCCCCCACGTGGCGCAAGAGCGCAGAAGCGTGGTCACCACATCTACGCCTCTCTATAAGGAACGAAACAGTAAGACTTCTCCACAAGTCTGGCTGTCTCCCGATGAAGCTAGTTGTATTTATTGGCGAAACGTCATACTCAGATTGTAAATGTTATGGCTTGGCTCTCCAACACACCGGTGTGCTGTACTAGTATACTACACTATACACTACACTATACACTAATGCTATACTAGTGACGAATTGGCATGTTCTGTTTACGTCACAACCCTTACGAGTTGGCTGTGTCGGGTGGTGGCGGGTTTTAACGACACATTTATATATTTACGTGATCTAACTCCACAAACCTAGATTATGGATAAAGGAGATTGCGAGGGGGGACGACTCCAGGCGCTGCTAAGAGAACGTGGTGATGTCTTCAGCCGGGGTTACATATTGTTTGGAACGCATCCCTCTAACGGAAGAATCGCATCGATACGAGGAGCGCTTCACCTCGTCGGCACCCCCCTCCCCCCCCAGGAGGAATCCCAGTCGGGTCATGCAGGAGGCGCTCAGCGACCACCGCTCCAGCCTCCAGCAGCCCGTGGGCGGCGCCGGTGGTCGTTGTAACGACGCCCGACGCTTCGCTGTGGTTTTGCGTGGATTTTTCGCTGCTGAAATAGTCACAGTGGCTGACGCCTCCCCCCTGCCGCGTACTGGCGACATCGGCAGGGGCGTCATTCACGTCCTGTGTCGTTTAAAATCAGAAAACGTCACATTATTGCGTTTTGGGCTCCTTAAACAGCGCGCAAAAATAGTTTTCGGATTTCATTCTGAAGTCAGACCCCGGGGGCAGTTTGTGTGTGCGGGTTCAGCTCTGGAACCCGTCAATCGAGCTCTCTGGGACTCTCTGTGTGCTGTGAAAGGGCAATGGCCCAAAACGTCGCCCGTAACGCCCACGGCGGGGGGACCGGATCCTGCAGATTTACGGAGCCGCATGGGGAACCGGATCCTTCTCACCCGCTAGGGGAACCGGATCCTCGCAGCCGCCATTTCGCTATCGCTTGGGCCTCGCAGCCGCTGCTGTCTTCGCGATGCTGTCCAACGCGCAGCTCTTGGATGAGCTGATGGGGCGAGACAGAAACCTCGCCCCCAACGAGAAGCGCTGCGATGTCCACTGGGACGACGAGAGGGTGAGGAGCAATGCGGCGCTTGAGATTCCCGCGTGTTTGTTCGCTGCTGCTGCTGCACGCGTGCGGCGGTGGCCAGGCCTGGGCCAGGCCTCGCCCCGCCGCCGAGGGAGCTCGCGGAGAGAGGTCGGCGTGGTCCTCGCGCCCCGCTGCGGAGTCGCTCCTGGCAGACGCGCCGTGTCTCCTGCGCGTGGTAGAGCCGTGGCGGCGGGGTGGTGGTTGGTGTCGAGCGGCTGGGGGGCGCCTCGAGTCGCCACGCGACTCCGCGTGGCGAAGTGCTGAGGAACTCCCGAGCTGCGCGTCGCGGCTGTGACGCTTCCATCAGTGTGATGCCAAACGGCACCCTTAGCGGGTATACTCAGGGTCGATGTGGGTTTTTTAATTGAGAAACGTTTTAATAAGTTTTAATAGCTCGGGGAACAGCCGATTAGGATGGAATCCAAAGAGTGTAGCGGTGCGAGGGAAGAGACAGAAGAAAGGTGCGTTGCGGCAGTTTAGTGGTTCAACCACTGGATGACGAAACGGGTAGACCGAGTAGTCCTCAACATTAGGAGTGGAATCGTTGACGTTTGCGAGGACAGTTACCATGGTAGTAACGATAGAAGAGATGAGGTACACTGGGAAATATGTTAATATACTGTGGTCGTCTGTGAACGTGTGCGCACGTATTAATTAGTAAATATGTATATAACATGGAATTTGACTGCGCGTGCCTGTAAACCTGCAGGGCATGCGTATACTGTGAAAGTATTAATCTATGTAAGCTTATACGTTTTGTCAATGTAACGATTTACTGATGTCGATTATCTAGCTTCATAGTGCGTTCAATATGTGTAACGTTTTTCGTTTCGTGTGTTCTCATCAATTGGGATGGGTTTACGTGACTCGCGACATTCACAATCCTAAATGGTCATTTTTGCAGATAACCAAATAAACTCCAAACTACCCCCTCTATTTTGGCAGACACAACATCTAAAATAGTTTTTTTTCCCGATGTTCATGATTTGGCGTTACTTCCAAGTCTGCACCATCAAAATCTCCAGACAACAACTGGACTAGCGGCCTGGCTTCAAAATGAGCATTGGATGTTTTTTCACCTTGTTCAAGTGACCCACAATTAAAAATGTAGGGTTTTTTTATTTTGCATAATCATATGCAACTAATAAATTGTGATGTGTGAATAGAAGTGGATTGCTTGAATGAACAAATTCAATATATGAAAAGGACGTTTGCCCTCGTAGCGAGGCGCGACCGTTCATGATTTCAAAAAGGGGGATACGAGTATTATTAAAATTAAATTAAAAAACACAAATGATGCCACGATTGGAATCTGGACCAAGTTTTTGAATGAAATCTTGAATTGTCACGTGAGATGAGTACAAAATTTCAGATCGTTAGGCTAAGTCGATCCGAAGATATTAAGCGTGAAACATGTCAAGTTAAATAAAAGTCGTAACAACAAGTTCGAACTTGTAATTTAACATCATCTCTGTCGATCCCTAGCTGGATTGAAAGTCTCCTTTCCCGTGTACGTCATGTAGGTTATTCGATTATTATTAATTGTGTTGGTCACTGCAGTGGTAAAAAGGTGGCAGCCCTAACCCGGTCCAAATCTCATTCGCCACTGCTCTTAGCCATAGCCGGGAATCGAACTCGGATTCCCGAAGTGCATAGCTGCGGTGTGCTATTAAAGCAGCTTAAACTCTCCACCAGCTCTCCCACACCAATAGTGGGGGGCAATTACAAATGTTTCATACCACCGTATACAGGATTAGAACACGTGCACAGATCAGGGTATCGCGCACATGTGCGTGATGATGTCGCCTACATCCCGCTGTTGGTCAGGGTTTGTGCGTGGTGACGTTACGCATATCCCCCACTTACCCTCCACCTAGGCCTCGGCAAGGTAAAAGTTTAAACAACGAGCCTACCTTTACCCTACATTTTACCTTACCACAATACAATCACTCTACCCTTACCTTTTACCCTTTAGCAGGTAAGGTAAAAGGTAAAAAGCAATGAGCCTACCTTTACCCTACCTTTTATCCTTACCCCATACAAATTACCCGATTACAGGGTACTTACTGGGGTACTACACATGACAAAGGTTTAACACGGTAAATGCTAGGTAGAGCGCTTTATTCATATAGAATACTCTCCATGATTCCAATTTTACACGCTTGTTGTCATTGTCGTATCCTCAAATCTTGTAAGTAAATTTTAACCCACTTCTCAATGTGGTATCGACTGCAAACTTAGTATACTTATGTCATACTGATGACAACACCATATTCTATCATAAAAAATAAAAAATTTTAAACAATCTTTTTAATATGTTATGTTTCGGCTTGGGTTTAATTGTCCACGCTCAACTGATGTTGGCTGTAATTGGCCACGGCCCCTTACTTCATGGCAAGCTTCGGGGCCACTTCCTGGAGTCGTGGAGTTTTGCATTACTCGTACATTTCATAAAAGCGTGTTAAAAATTTTTAAATATTACTTATTAAATGGAGGCCATGGACTGTGCCACGGAGCTTTTAGCGGTTAACAAGGCACCGTATTTACCGGGTAGTACTTCGCGCTTCCTTTACCCTACCGGGTAATTTTTCCGAGCTACCTTTATCCTACCCTTTACCTTACCCCTTGGTATGTCGACATCTTTACCTTTTACCCGGTAAAAAGGGTAAATAACCTTACCTTGCCGAGGCCTACCTCCACCCTGGCCGTATATGAACCTCATGGCCCGGGGTCCCATAAGCCCCCGGCTCTCGCATAAACTGTGTTGCGACGTCATTTTATGTCTGTTGAAGGCGAACGATACGGCAATCTATTCCTCTCGATGAGCTCAACACGATGCGCTAATCAAAGTTTCAAAGTTGTATTTCTTTCTGCGCATTCGTCCTCGCTGCGCTTGGACGACATGACAACAGAATGTTCCGCACCAGGTGGGTTGCGGCGTTTATGTTTGCGGTGGGACGGAGTCGCCATTAAATAATTACGATTTTGACTACCATTTATTCGGGAGCCCGGGGTCACGCCATAAGGTTCATATGTTGCGCACATGCGCTACCAGGCCTAGTACAGTTTAATATAGACACTCTTAATAGCTGTCGATACCCTGTTTCTGATGGAAATCCAGGCTCATAATGATCTTTTCTCATTTGCCAATGACTGCCTTATGGTAGCATTGTTTTTTACAGTCTTGAGATATGGTTGCGTTTAGACACCCATGTTTTATTGTAATTGTTACACTTGGATTGTTTTCAGGTTTGCAAGCACTATCTGGTTGAGTACTGCCCAGCAGAGCTCTTTGTGAACACTCGAGCTGATTTAGGTAAGTTCAAGAGTTGAAACCTACCTTGCAGGGAGATGAAATGCACTCAACCCGGTGGTTTCCAGCTAAAATGAGATGTTGATGTTTTATTTTAAATATAAATTGCAAAATTACGTGGAAAGAATATTTAAACTGTCTCATCGGTGAACCTTCCTGATCAATGTAACCCATTATTGTTTGTTTAAACAAGGTAAAACCTGAACCCATTTGGTGCTCTCTTTGTTTTGTAAAATAACACTTGAATAATCCTTTGGATCATGATCATATCTGGCCGAGTACCGCTTTGTGGGAAGTCAAGATTTGCTCATCCTGTGGAGGTAGTTGCCTCCACTGTTTGACTGTGTTCAATTGCTGCTACAGGGTTTCCATTTGAATTAAGGACAGCACAATCGTTTAGAGTCGGGAGATATTTATATATTTTTTACATATGAAAGTCACCACATTGAAGCTTTCCAAATCCTTGCTCTTAATGTAAATTTACCTGATAAATGCTACCCAAATGCTCATCTGAGCATGGATATACTTCATCTCCATTTAAAGGCTGTTAAAAACGAATATTGCAATGTTTAAAAAGTACGAATATTGCACTGTTTAAAAAGTTATAAGTCTGATGCTGTGAAATGTCACATGGTGCAATACCGGTGTTTGTAATAGTTGTTATGCTTGTGTTGCAGGTCCATGTGACAAAATCCATGATGAGAATCTAAAAAAATTGTGAGTTTCGCATGCACACATGGTATTCTACCAACAACATATCACTGTTTTTGCAGTGTGTTGATGGTTCCATGGCCAGCACTAGGCAACCGCCAATGGCCTGCTGTTGTAATTATCACAGTATTGGCAGCCTTCGCTTGGAAAGTGGGTCAGCGAGCATCACAATGGGCAACATAAACTGGCAAAATATAGAATGCACGGATTTATATATCGCAGTTCTCCTGTGTATCAAATTTTAGGCTTAGAAAGTGTCAATTTATAGTTTCGTGCTTTAAATATTAATGTTTGCAGCCAAAGTTGCACAGTATATATTAATAAGTATACAGTAATCCCTCACCACTTTGCGGTTCAAGTTTCGCAGCCTCAGTGCATCGCGGATTTTTCAAAAATATTCATCGAAAAATAAAAATTACCGCCGTATCGGCAGCCGTATTGCGGAAAGCAGCGTTGTTTCATCGTGATGCGCGAGAGAAACGTTTTCCCAGGATGCCAGACAAAGAGAGAAACTCTCTCAGAGGCTTTGTACATACTGTACCCACGGGCACTCAGACAAGGCATGTGATTGGTTCCCGGCGCGAGATCGACGAATGAGAGCACGAGTGGATGTACAGTATCCCGTGAGCTGATTGGCTGCGCATCATCGCGTATCTTAGTGTTGTGTTCGAAATTAACTGGTGAGTGTAGAACACCATAATACGTATCGTATGAGAGAGAGAGTGAATGTATAATATTAAGGTTTTATAATTAAATAGATTTAAGTAAAATATATGTGAGTGAGTGAATGTATAATATTAAGGTTTTATAATTAAATAGATTTAAGTAAAATATATATATAAAGTATAAATATACATATTTTAAACATTCTGGTACCCACACACACATATACGGAAATTCCTAGGGGGGCCAATCCTACTTCGCGGATTTTCACCTATCGCGAGGGGTTCCGGTCCCCATTAACCGCGATAAACGAGGGATCACTGTAATGTTAAAATGTTCCCACTTTTGTGTGATGACATGCATAATCATAAAAACGTGAAGAAATATGTACCAAGTTTTAATTTATCAGGAATATTTGGCATTGCACATCTCCATTATCCTTCCAGTCACTCATTGAAATTCCATGTTGTTGTGGCACTCATCTCTATCCTTAAGTTACATCCATTGTTGACTTCCCACAAAATGTAACTTCCCTCCGTCATCTTACCTGCTTCAGCAGAATGTTTGTTTACCCCAGCTGAGTTTTTAATGTGTCATTCTTGGATCTTTACTGCTAGTTCAACTGATCTATACGTCCCTGACTTCATAAGAGTGTGACAGATGTATATGGCCAGGCAGTACATCCATCTCAATCATGGTCATGAGTGAGTTAATTATCTTTAGCCTGGAGTCAATAGAGCAATGACCATTTAGTGGGATGTCATTTGAGTGAAAATTATGACATGCCTGATAATGATAATTAAGTTGATACTATTGCCTTCTATAAGAGTGGAAAAGGAGCAAAAGCCTTTGACCAGATTTTGGAATTCAAAAGCAAAATAAAAGAATATGCCAGAACAAATGTAGTCGGCATGCATTGACATGTGGAGTTGTGTGTGTGCGTGATTTTGCACATACACTGAGCAGTCATGGCTTATGCACTGTTACATTCCTGAAGACTTGGTTTTTTTCTAGCCATGTAGTATCTGAACCTTTCCTTGGCTTAACCATAGGTTCTCAGCTTTAAATAGACATGCAAATAGCAAATGGGAGACATGTGGTTAGACAGAGTGCTAGCCACACCATTCACCTTGTGCGCAATGTTCATATGAACATCACTTTATTCTTGTGGTCTATGAGGTTAAGAGGGGAATGCATGTGTTGTGTGTGCATGCAGGTACGAGAAGAGCTCTCGCTTCATGCGCATGGGCTATGAGCAGGACTTCCTGCGCTACCTGCAAAGCATCATGGCCGACGTGGAGCGCCGCATACGAAGGGGTCACGCGCGGCTGGCACTTGCGCAGACCGGGGGGCCGATGGTTAGCAATGTAAGGGGCTGCTCCCTCACACACACACATACTACAGACAGCAAACACAGCCAGATGTGCACATACACACATTACAAATAAGCACTGAACACCCCTGCCATGTGGCTCGGCGATATTTCCAGCAGATTTCAATCCGGAGGTTGAGAGTTCAAATGCTTTTGTTCTGGTTGTTTCTTAGCCATTGGGTAAACTCCTCATTCCAAGTAAACTACTATTTTCTTCTTACAAATGTGAAAACTCATTATATCCACAGAGTGTTTATGGGTTTTATTAGCTCAAGTAAAAATACCTACCTTAACTTACCGAGCATTGAATTACCAAAGAGCTATCAATTTCTGTTAAAACAATATATGGGGCTGCAGTGTTTGTTGGCAGTGGTGCACAAGCACAACACATTTTCATGAATTTTTTTTAAGGCAGTATTATTGATGAACGTTCAGCGTTATGTTAATTTATAACTTGTGTGCGAAAAGGGTTTTGTTAGTGGGATCTTACAGACTCAGGTTGACTTCTCATGATGACTTTTGTTATTGGGTTGCTAGATTGTAAACTGGTATCTGTTTTCAGAATTGATTACAGGGTCCAAAAGTCAGGAACGGGTAACTGTTTCCGGTGGTATTTTAGTTATGAATGTACCGATTGAAACGTGCACCATTGTTTTCAACTGTTGTGCCTGGAGAGAATTGAACCTGCGAGCTCTAAATTGCAAATGCAGTACGATTCATTACAACATGGCAGCATTCTGAATTCTTACATTTATCAGTATAAAAGCAGAACATGTGTCGTTTATTGCTTCAGACATTGGCAAATCCGTAACAGGTTTTTTTATTTCTACTCTTTTCTCCTGCAGTTTAAAACGTAGGCTTTCGGGACCAATATCCATAATAACGGTTTTTTGGGTGAGACTGCGTAAATAATAATGTGTCATTATGCCTGCCACCACAGCCAATTGCTCGAATTGTAAATGTTGTGGGTTTACTCTCTAAGACACCTGTGTGCTGAACTAGTTGACTAATTGGCATGTTTTGTTTACGTGACAAACCTTACTAATTAGCTGTCGTGTGGTGGCAGGTTTAACGACGCATTTATATTTACGTGATCTCACCCTAAATATCCTTATTGTGGATTTTCTCTAGCGGGTTACCGGTCACGGACAAAACCGATTTTATCAACCTTACATGTTTCTTATCTCAGCCCGGAGGAACCTCCATGACCAAGAATGACGAGAAGATCAAAGTCCTGACGGAGCGCATTGAGGAGCTGCTGGACGACGTAAGCTGCAACGTAGCAGTATTGTCGCTCTACATTTTGCTTTGTGTTTACAGTTTAACGTCAAATGGGACAGTTGCATGTGGCAATTCATTTAACTGTCAGAGATGCACATTTGAAAGTGACAATTAATTTGCCTCTGCCGAGTAAAGTTGAAGGGTGACAATGTGATAAACAGTTGACTGTGACGGCTAATTGACATGTGTGAGCTATGTGGTTCATGTAACAGTAAAACTGTGAGGTAGACAGCTGTACTTGGCATGGTTATTTTAAGTGTGATACATATTTGACCTTGGCATGCTTAATTCAGCGGCCGCATACATTTATAAATTACTGTGTGATGTGCACTTTAGGCGGAGGGTTGCGACATTTATAAATAACGCGATCTAACCCAAAAACCTTTATTATGAATAATATTGGTCACCAAAGCCTACGTGTTAAACTGATACATATTTACAGTCTGTTCTATAATACCACATGTTTTCATAATAAAAATTGAGTAAAACGCGATTGAGTGAACAGAACTTCGCCTCGAAAATAGGAACCAGCAGTTGTACGGCTGCCTCGGTGTAGCATCACTCAAGGCATTCGGATGCTGCTGGATGCTTCTAGATGGTAGCCACGCATCTCAACCTTTGTTCAGCCTGAATACGCACCTCGCGTGTTATTGCGAATTGTCCTTTACTCTATGTTATTTATTACAACACAATCATTCAATAACAGTGTTTTTCAGGAACACAACTATTGTGTTATAGCAGAACAGACTACATACATTGAACATTGTCTTTGTCTAGATAAGGCTGAGACACATCTTGTAGATTACACAATATGTACATTTAATTGCTCTATGGCAATAAATAGTATGAAGAAGGATCAATGGGGCCATGTAACATGACTGGGAAAACAGTTTGGCCGACAGAGTTTTGAAACGCACCGATTAAGGACATTTAACGCAATGACATATAGCTGCAAATACCTAATTCTAGGAACTCAACGACTGACAAATGCCTCTTCCTCCAACTTGTGTCTGTGTTGTTTACAGATAGAGCAGATGGGCTGTGAGGGACGCGTGGAGGAGGCCCAGGGCATGATGAAACTTGTGGAGCAAATCAAGGATGAGCGTGACCAACTACGTGCCACCGCCTCTGTGAGTGACCCTCTTGCCGTCAGGCCCAGACTCCCTTCCTGGCGAGGCCCTTTGCCAGCCTGGAGGGAGGTGGAAAACCCCCTGGCAGTCAGACTAGGCCTAGGAATGGCCCAGTTTTCATTCTACAATCAGTGCTACAGTATGTGTCCCCGAAGGTTGTGAGCCATGATCCTTCATAGGGTTGGCCCATCTCAAATATAGAGCTAATGCTACAGGTTACCTGTTGAGTTTAAGTGTTCTTCACACATATTCACGAGTTTTGGCCTGCCAATCCGCAACAAATGTCCACATTAGGACCCTGCCTACACAAGTCGTTGAGGCTCGCAGAAGCGTTCGGAGCTGATGGGCACACCTGGGTTTGGTTTCCACACAGACGATCGAGACATTTGCGGCGCAGGAGAAGCAGATGGAGGTGTGCGAGGTGTGCGGCGCATTCCTCATCGTGGGCGACCCACAGTCGCGCATCGACGACCACCTCATGGGCAAGCAACACATGGGCTATGCCAAGATCAAAAGCACTATTGAGGAGATGCGGGTATGCAGCCCTTTCTTGTTTGCACCCTACAAAACAAATATGCCAATGCAGACAACTCAAATAGTTGTACACAACACACAAAGGGCGATAAAAACATCTTTCCGTAGTTTGTATGCCATATGTTTTCGAAACAAATGCACCATATGTTCTGTTAAATTTGTTCTAACATTGGGGGGGAGATTTGTTTTTAGAGTTGATTCATCAATTAAGTCTGTTCATTGACTGAAATATATACCGACTCCTTTTTTTATGGTCTATTATTGGGGCCCCTTTATGAACGACATCCACCCCCACATTTTGAGCAGCAGGTTGGCACAGCGGTAACATGTGTGCATTGCAAGAAGAACCTGGGTTTGATTCCGAATTCAGGTTCCGTTGTGTGCTTGTCAGTTTATGTTCTCACTGTTCTTTGGGTTTGCTTCAGGGTCTTGAGTTTCCCCTCCTCTAAAAACACACAATGTAACTGGTGTTGGCCAAACATCCCAATGCTAAAGGATTACCTGCAAAGTACTCAATTGGGAGTATGTATAGCAACACTCCCTACTGCGAAAACTTAAAGGATGTTGAGAATCGGTGAAGCTTTCCTGGATAAACAAGCATAAATCAGTTGTACGTTAGCATGAGCCAAGGTATCACACCTGTATGGACACACTCGCACGCTTCTCTCCTAAATAAAGGAGAAGCTCCGCAAGAAGTATGAAGAGCCAGAGAAGGAGCGCGAGGAGAAGCTGAAAAAGGAGCGTGAGGAGCGCGAGAAAGAGCGTGAGAAGGAACGCGAGAAGGAGCGCGAGAAGGAGCGCGAGGAGAAGGAGAAGCGGGAGAAGGAACGTGAGGAGAGGGAGAAGCGGAGGCGAGAGGAGGAGGAGAAGAAGGAGAAGGAGCGTGAGAAGGAGCGCGAGGTGAGACATGGTGGCTGGGGACATGGTGGCCAGGTTGTTTTGGAGGCTCGAAATGGCCTTGTCTGAGCACTGAACCAGCACCACAGATATCCTGAGGGTTTGCAATGGTAATGATCTGATTGGTCTCATCTGGTCATCAATGACTGCACAATTGACCATCCTGTTAAACTTGATTTTCTGCTGAAGTTACCTTGTTTCAGGTCCTGTGGACTAAATATTTAGTTTATTTACACGTGACAAACACTTTCCTCAGGTCATGTGTGGGCACTACATAGTGGTTAATAAGAGGCTATTTAAGGGACATGACCATCTGTCCCTCCCAGCTGAATAAAATTAACCCTATCCATCTTTTTCTTGCCTAATCGGTGCTGTATATCCAAATATATCCCAATGTCTCACTTTGTCACTTGTTTCTCTATTCCTCTGTCCCCTATTACTCTCTCTGTATTCTTCTCCTCCCTTCACTGTATCTCACCTACTTCCCTCCCCCTATCTCTCTCCCTGTTTCTCTCACCCTTGCTCTCATTATTCCTACCACTCCTATTCCCATCTAAATATATCTTCTCCCTAATAATCCCACTGTCGCTTTCCCTCGCTCTACTTTTTTACATATTACTCTTCCATTTTTGTTTCACACCCTTTGACTCTCTCCCTGCCCCTCTCTCCTTGCCTCTCGGTATCTTCTGGACATCTTTGAAAATACTGGATATCAGTGAAAAAGAGCTTTATAACCCATTGGATTTCTCCAGTATAAATACATATTCTGATTCTTCCTTCTATATCCCTCCCTTCTCTATCTCCCTCCCTCACATCCCTCTTATCTCCATCCCTCACTTCTCTCTCTATGTCCTTTTTCACATTTGCATGGTATACATGGCCTTAGTGGAAGGTGGGTTGGGGAGGAGTACTGATGTCAGTGCATATGACTGGACCCATCACTGTGGGATGTGGGTGACATCATGCGGATGTGCGCGGTGATGTCACCACCGCATGCGCATTTGGTCATGTGCGAGCCAGAAATCCAGGCAGGAACCTAGCCAGCAAAACTTTTTCTAATATAGTATTAAAAGTTGGAAATAATGAACCATGTTAGAAAAAGTTTTATGTCTGAATCCATGGTTGGATTCATCGCGTGCCCAAGTATTTGTGCACGATGGTGATGTCACTGTGCTCATCTGCATGGTGATGTCGCGCACATCCCACACGGTTGAGCCGGGTTCCTGCATGCTGACATCACGCTAACCTCACCCAACTGCCACCCCAGATGTGTATCCAGTGCACATACCAGAGAGGAGAGGGAGGTGAAAGAGGGAGGTGAGAGAGGTTGTCAGAGGGAGAGATGGAAAGGAGGTACAGGCAGAGGGTGAAAGGGTGGGAAACAGAGGAAAGATGAGAGTGAGGAAAAGCGACAGTGGGAGGATTGGGAAGAGGCAAGTGAGATTGAAACGGGAAAGGGAGAGGTGGGAATGAGGAGAGTGAGAGGTGAGAGAAACGGGGAGAGAGATGGGGTGGGGGGGTTCAATTGGATGAGATAGAGTCGAGGGACGATAAGAATAAAGAGGGAGGGAGAGCTACAAGTGGGAACATGGGAATAGAGAAACGGACAAAGCGAGAAATCGAGATAAATTTGGATATACATTGTAGAGAAGGTAAGAAAAAAGTAGAGATAAATGGTCAGATAAAAGTTTTGCTGGATGGGAGAGACTGAGAGTCACATCCAAAGGAAGTTACAGTTCCTACTTTTTAATATAAATAAAATACATTGTTATGAAGATAAAGAACACCTTAGATTTTAACGTTTTTTTTCGTAAACCTTTATTTTTGTAAGGTGCTTGATTTTGTGTTCCATGTCCCCTAAGCTGGTTGCAAATTCTTACCTAGTTCGCCTGCTTAATTGACATGCATTGAGTTTTTTTAAATTTGTGTTTTTTACAACACTGCCAATGCAATATCGCCAAATAATCTGTGGCATTTAGGGGAGCGTCATGGACCGGGCTGCCCAGACATGAAGGGAGGCTGGAGATTTGTTTGCCAGTGTCGTATTCATGTGCTTTGACAGTAATGGTTCAATAATCTGTATCTGTGTTGCAAAGCGGCGTTAACAAAGCTACCGAGTGGAACCTAGGCTTCCGTGCAGCATGTTTGAAGAGCGTTCTTCACGGCTCACGTGCTGCTCTCGTCACGTTCCTCATCTTTCGCTCGTGTCGTCCGCCACAACACCGCCTCCATTGCAGAGGGACAAGGACCGGCGGCGGCGAAGTCGGTCGCGGGGCCGCCGCAGCCGCTCGCGTGACAAGCGATCTGCACGCTCCGGGGAAAATCGGCGTTCACGCAGCCGCGACCGCGACCGCCGGCGCAGCAGGTGACGGCCGCTGCTCTTCATTCACATAGACCGACTCGAAATAGAAAGATCATTCAGATGAACAAGACTGATTGAGACGAGATGAAACCAAATCTTGCATTTACCTGGAGAAGATTGAGAACAATCATAAGTTTCTCGGTCTTTTTTTGGCCCCTCCCAAAATGTTGGTGCAGGCAATGTGTTCATTTAGAACTTTTTAATGGCTAACTCCAAATGGATAAAATTTAAAAAATCTGAAAATCATAATCTTAGGTTTTGTGACCTGTAACGATTCTGAAAATAAATACGTTTTTTGGTTTTATTGACTAAAAGTTTGTTTCAGGAGGTGCTGATCCCAATTATAAAATCTGAATTTGTTTGGTTAGTTTATAAAAAAAGTCTGCTAAATTCAAGATAATTTTCAAGTGCACTATCGATGACTCGTACATACGGGCGTGTTTTAAGTCTAATATAAGTGTGTATGTTTAAATTATTTTGCGCCGTACATAGCCAACCATGCTAATTGGAGGTATGGGGGGGAAGGATAACAAACGGAACACAAAAAGCAGTTTTAGATTTAAAAGTGCATGGCTCCAGTGGCTTTCTAATATCCGAAGGAAGAGCGTTCCAGACGGCCACAGAAGCGCATCTGAAAACGCGCGATACAGTGACCGTCTCTGTTCGATGGCTCGCCAAAAGTCTGATTTGGGTAATGTGTTTCTAGCTAGAACATCCCCTCGTGCAGTACTCATCTTAATAGGTGCTAACGAACAACACGCAGCCTGTAGACTAAACAGGGGAACGTGTGTGTGATTGTGTGCATGCACGTCCTGCAGGAGCAAGGACCGGCGGAGCAGCCGCAATGATGACAAGAAGCGCTCGCGTAGCCATGACCGCAAGCGGCGCTCGCGTAGCCGAGAACGGTCGTCGCGCGACGTCGACTTGCGCAGCAAGGACAAGGATCGCGAGCACAGCAGCAGGGAAAAAGATCACGAGCGCAGCAGGGACAAGGAGCGCAGCAGCAGGGACAAGGAGCGCAGCAGCAAGGACAAGGAGCGCAGCAGCAGGGACAAGGAGCGCAGCAGCAGGGAAGAAGATCACGGGAGCAAGGACAAGGATCGCGATCGCAGCAGCAGGGAGGAGGAACACGAGCATAGTAGGGAGCGAGGCAGTGGCAGCGAGAGGGGCAAGGATGGCAGCAGTAAGGAGCACAGTAGTAAGGAGGGCATTGTCAAGGAGGAGAGTGCCAGCATGAAGGAAGGCGGTGGCGGCAGCAGCATCAAAGAGGAGGAGAGCAAAGAGAGCGAGCCGGAGCAACAGAAGGGGAGTGAGAACCTGCCGACAGAAGAACCCACGGAGAAAGAAAAGGAGGAGAGCTCCAAGGATAAAGGTGCTTTTACATTCGCTTATCATAAGTGTCATGAATGCCGGGTGTCAAACTTGGTTACAGGTGAATAGTGCCTGGTACTTGGTCTACCCCTTGTCATCCCTGCCAGTGGAGATGAGCACTCCCATATTGCTGAACGAGGGAGGCAATGAGACTGGACTACATCTTCAGAATTATATGATGGAGACAGAAGCACTCATTTGTTGTAAATTACACTCCTTGCTCTTAATGAGCATATGGAACCAATTATCAGGAAATTCCTAATTCCATAATTGGTGGCCGTAACCCCCATGGAAAATTTACTGTTGACTTCCAACAAAGTGATATTAATTTGAATCACCTCCTTTGGGTGATGGGCTCAATTGAACAACCCCCATTCGTTTATTTGAGCTCACAAGTTTCCACTTCTGCATCACCAAATAGTTATTGTATACGCTCGTGGACTATGTTATCATGGTGATACTTGTATCTTACATCAATAACTTGCCAATACATATATCTACAGCATGTATGCCTACTCCACTTGGGTTTGTCACCTCTACATAGTTAGTGGACCACATGCTAATGAATACATTTTATTATTCAGAAAAGGCTCACTAAGTATTACATCTATTGCAGAAGGTGCCTTCAATTGGATGTTTGGCAAATTTCAAAAGTAATTTGTGGAGGTGTCATACACCCCTTCCACGGTTCAGTTACAAGTTTAAATTACATTTCACGAATCAATGTTTTTTTCTTTGCTTGTTGCATGTATAGTGTATAAAACGCTGTAAATAGAATACCCTGATCCCTTTCACCTGGTTAAATAAGTAAATTTGAACTTTAGTTCTTCCATGCACAAAGATGATGCATGGATCATCAGCATAATAATTAATTAATATTGTTATATGTGGGAGGAAACCAAAGTACATCAGAGTCCCTTTTATACAGATGGGTCATTAACCTACTTGCCTTACCCCTGTGTACCGGCCACTTCACAAGTCACACAGTTTTGGGTTTCTGCATGATCCACGAAACCCCAAATGCCTTATTTTGAGCACGACAACACTCCCCGTTGAGCGACCATTACACGCTCCCCTTAGCAGAAGGATGCATGACGTCGGCTGATGGAGGTTTGTGTTTTGTATGCATCTCGCAGAGACGGAGAGCTCTGGGGGGGAGCTCAGGGACGCAGGCAAGAAGAGGCCCCACAGCGAGAGTGCCGGTGTGCCAAGCAACAGCGACGTTCCGTCCGACGCCAAGAGAGTGTGTGTTAACGGGAGTGAGGAGGAGACGGAGGCCGCCCCTGAAGGTGACACTCACCCCAATTAGACAGTGGTCTGAGTAGCTCTCCCAGACCGCCGGCAGGGTGAGTGCTTTTCATCTTTTTGCTTTACCGTTATCACTCGTGTTTATTTTTGCTTAATTTGTATTTTTTCCACGCAGTTTCTTAAGAATGGGGAAAAAGGAAAATAAAATTGGTGAAACTTTTTTAAATAAAAAAACGACTGGCTTTGCAAAGTGTAACCGAAGCATTAATCAGCGTTTTGACCAAGTAAATACTTAAACTTGGGTGCGATTTATTCCACTGAGCCATTCATATTTACAAAGGTCCTAGCTTCAATGCACCCTGCCTCTGATTTTTTTTGTGCGCCGGAAGATTTGACAGCGAGCAATTGGTGGTCCAGCTGCTGCTTACATGCCAGTGATGACTACCTGTGTGGGAAGCCAACTTTCTGCCTGTGGTCTCTCCTGAAGGTGAAGCACAGAAGGGAGCGTATCAGGCCTGCCGTGGCACAAGCTAGACTTGTCTAGAGGGTTTGAAGATTCTAGGTACCTGTCATGCCCCTCCTGTGTCATCCATTTCTAAAAAAACACATCACTCAAAGCATTGCCTCCCTTCTGCACTCCCCAATCAGTGTTGTGTGTGTGTGTTTGCATCAGTGTTTGTGTTTTTTATATTTTCTTCTTGCTCTTATTTGTTTTTGTTTCTGTCCAGTAACGTTGCAGTATGTTGCACTTTTCTGTAACCACCAAAATGTTTACAGTGCAGTTTTGTTTGCACACTGCTCGCTACAGAGCATTACACTATCTTGTTGCTTTGTTGGCCCAACATAATTTAAAATTATAATTGAAATCTTAAAATGTTTGAAATAACGATTTGTAATAGCACACATATATAAAAATTTGCCTACAATGGCTTTGTCTATTTTCTCTTATCATTCCCCCCTGACTTTAACGATGGCAATGAACCCAGGTAACTGCCTAGTTAGGTGAACTGTACCAGCATCACGGCTAGAACCTTTACTGTAATCAGATCACCAAAGGTACGAGTAATCCCACATTGCTTTGTTTTCGGTGTGTATTCGGTTTTCAATAATTTTGCATGTACCGATTGATTATTTTCTATGATTTCATTTATTGAATACTAGGAAATAATTCCAAAAATTATATTAGGTGAAATTATCTTGTCAGCAGCTTGAGTTGATGCGAGGACAAGAGCAGACATCAAGATTACACAGCATAGCCACATTCATAATTCTGTTTCCATGGTTTTATCATAAAATAAACTACATTATTATGTTTTATTGCAAAGTACAGCAAAAGCTCTGTTATCTGACATCCATGGGGGAATGGAGGGTGCCAGTTAATAACATTTTTGCCAGTTATCTGACAGTTATATTTATGTTTCGATTTAAAGCTTTCGTGACTGCAGGAATTCATCTTCTTGGTTATTTCGGTAAAGTCACGTAGAAGGGAAATAATAAAATAATAAAAATAAAACATAATTCAATAATTCTCACGACGAGGTTCATTCAGACGCTGTCTTTCCGACAGACCTGTTCTTCACCTGAGGACAGCTGCTTGCGTTGTGGCCGAAACATGAGAATTATTTTATTATGTTTTATTTTTATTTTATTATTTCCCTTCTACGTGACTTTACCGAAAGAACCAAGAAGAGTTATATTTATGGTTCACATTTTCCAAGCACATGCAACTTTTAAAGAAAAAAACTAAGCCTACATTTTTACCATGATATAAGAAAATACTATTTTACAGAGGTACTCGCTAGTCAGTTGTATAGCATTCTACGTTTTATTTTATTTTTATTAATTTTTATTTCATTTTTTACCTACATGACTTTACCGAAAAAACTAAGAGTATGAATCCTTGCAGTCACGAAAGCTTCAAATCTAGAGTTCATTCTACGTTTATTGTAGAGAAGCAGTGGGGCCGTTTAGAGTACAGTATACCATGGTACAGTACTGTCTGTACAGACTGCTGCTCCACTAGCGCCACCACTTGGCAGCCACATGAAGCTTCTGTAAACGACAGATCTACAATAAGTGCATGGCAAGATGCCAGTTGGCTGTCAGGATTTTTCCAGATACGTGAAGGAAGATTTGTATTGCCTTCTATGACAGACGCCGGTTAATAGAGCATTCCGAATGGCAAAGTGCTGAATAACATAGCTTTTGCTGTATATCATTACATTCTGTCTGAAACTCCGAATAATTGGTTATCAGAAACTGGAAAATAATTAAGTCACCCAACACTGACTCTTGTCCGGTTGCATCACAACCCGTTTTATTGTTACATTACATGCCACGTTCAGCATGGATGCTGAAGAGCTAAAGGCTCGAGCCACCAGAGAACACTGTCTTCCACTTGAGAGTGAGTCTTGGGGGGTCTAAAGTTGAGTCCTGCAATGCTGAAATTAATTCAACATGTATAATTTTGTTTTTATACACCTGATTCTGATTGTTTCTGGCAGTTAATGGACTGGCCACTGAGGTATCTCACAGCAAGGGTTTTTGGTGGGTCAGATATTTTAGGACACCCATGAGATCTCTTTTTAAATGTTACCATCTGCTGGAAATCAGACATGAAGACCCCGGGTAATTATGAGCAGCAGGACACTTAATCACAACTCGAAAGGCAAACGAGTATATGGTGATGCTTAATTGTATTGGTGGCACTTGGCCAGCAGTGGGAACGCCACATTGCCATATGTCACCATGGCATGACTAGTATTGACTTTATGCAAAGTACGAATTTTATCAACCGTAGGGGGGATGATGGCTCGAGTCAACCCTTGACCGGGATTTGAATTCAGGATCTTGTGATTGTGATTCACGTAATTTAAATGTGGCCATCTTGGCTGTATTTTAACCCAAGTTCTCAAAATGTTGAGGTTGATACATTTTACTCTTAAGTATAAAAGTCAAAACGCCACTTTTAACTCTTAGGTTAATATGTAATTCGTGCAAATAAGAAATCCCCATCACCCAAGCCGTCAAGACAGTGATGTTCACATCTGTTGCAATTTCCATTTAAATCTTGAAAATACTCTTTAGAAATCCCATGCAAGTGAACATACTTGCATATCTGGCCATCTTCAGTGTCGACCCATGTATTTTAATTTAACTTCACAAAAAGTCAGCATTGTAGTGATGAGGCATCTCAAGTGATTGCACGATGAAGAAGTTGTGTTTTACACAACATTGCTAACTGTTACGTTGTGTGCGTTTGTTTTAATCCTTACAGCAGTTGATGTTATTGTGAACAAACGTAGCATCATTCAGGCCTGACATGTTTTCATGGCGTGCTGCTCATTTCCTGGCATAGATTTTGCATACATTTACGGTGTGCTTGGCTCACACTCCCTGCTTGGTTATAGTATAGAGTCAATGTGTCTCCATGCTCAAGTGAGTATTGAGGGGCACTGTTCTCTGTTGGCAGCCCTTGGCCAGCATTAGAATTTCCACATCATGGCAGTGGCCATTCTCATTATAGGGCACCTCCTGTTGACTTCCCACAAAGTAGTACTTATTTGACTGATTCTGGAAAAATAATGAGCTAAATCGACATGACAGGAATCACGACCTTCAAATTGTTGATCACTTTACCAACAGCACCACTCAGCTGGATAATGGTCAAGTATTCGATCAGTGGTGGAAGTGCCTTATTCCTATAGCAGTGACCAATCCAAGGTTCAATTTTATTCACCTAGCTGTAAACACTTCTGCATTACTCCCCAGTGGCAGTCTTTTGTCAGTTATGATTTTCAACTCCTGACCCGGCGCCATTTGTCTTGCCCTGAATGACCCGTTTGTGAACAATTTTCCACTGCTAGGGGAGCAGTTGCTCACCAACACTGTGTGTCACCACTGAGACATTGTTGTTGATGATGATGCTAATGATGATCCTGATGCAGCTGTGTGTCCTGCTCAAATGCGTTTTGATTTTCTTTACGACTCGGCCTGGCAACTGTAGTCACCCCGGTAAATGAATAATTTGCTTGGCCCCCCCACCACGAGCAGCAAGCCTTGTGCATCGCTCGCGTCGATGTGAGCAGCCCGCAATGTTAACAAGATACTCTCTGTGCAGGTATTCCAGAGGTACCCGTTTATAAGTCTATCCCGCCGTACGCCTTGTGTTGAAGCCCAGCTCAGTGTAGCTAGTGACAGAGCCGCTGCTTGTGTGTGTGGTAGCCGTGTTATTGGTTTCTTATTTTTGTATCATTCCAGTGGCCTTCGGTGACCAGTTAGTTGATTTGTGAAAAGACCTCTTGAAAAGGCACCTTGGTGCAGTGGTTATGCCTTAATATATAGTGCATTACTGCATTAAAAGATACGAGTAAATAATAATATATTTTATGCGATATGCATTTTGAGTATTTCAATTATATCAAAATAATTTGGCAGATTTAAATAATATAAGGAATGATAGCTGTTGTGTTTGGGAACTGGAATGTCATTGTTTTTTCTGGCAAAAGCACGTTTGTTAACTGTAGCTTAATTCTTTTGAATGTCAAAAACTTTATTACGCTACTTGGGAAAAGGTTGAAAAATAATCCTTTAAAGAGGTATATTAATAATTACAGTACTTGCTAATGCATGTGCATGTTGCAAATCACGTTGATAAATTAATCAATTCCTCGTTACGATATTATTTATAGGCTTGGGAATATTATAGATTGCTTTGGTGTTTATCCACTGGGCTCTACCAGTCAATACTATAATTTGCTTCATATGTGACAGTGGTATGTTATATTTGTATCTACACTGCAGCTAACCCCGCCAAACAATTGTGCTAACTGACTGGCAGATGCAGCGGCATCTGCCAAAGTAAGCGACCTGCCAGGCGTACCCAACAGAAAACCAGCTGGGAAAAAACGTGGTTTTGCCAGAGCCAACATTTATCTCGGAAAGCAGTCACAAGCGTTCGGTTCTAATTATCCAGCGCTTCTGTGTTTGAACAGCGCACGGAGTGGAAGACTCGCCCGACCACAGCTCGACGCTTAGAAGATTGCCTCCTTCCCCCATCAAGCCTCTGCCCACCGGTTACGAGGTGACCACAGATAGCCAACCAGTCGTCGTTGAGTGTATTTGGCGGACGGTGCATATCGGGTCTGATACATTAGACGTGCCCAGTAATGCTCTAAAACCGTCAACCACAACAACCTATCACCATATAACGTCCATTTCACCCCCACTTGCATCGGTGCATACGCTTGAAGATTTGGGGCTAAACTGGGTTTGAGTTTATAGATGCAGCAGTGAATTGTTATGACTTTTGTTAATTTTTAAAGCCTTTTTAATTTCTATTACCAATATTGCAATTCACTGATTGTAATGCAGGAGCCTGTAGACCTGTTCCTCCCACATTAGGGGCTTGCTGAACAGCGCTGCTGTTCACTAGCGTAGGCCTCTTGGTGCCGTTCAAAGTCTCGCCAACCGAGGCTGTCGAAGGGCACCCTCGTGGAATCTGGTGTTTGTCGATTCACCATAGAATCTGGTGTTTGTTGATTTGTTATTTTTTGTTTTAATATGTATCATCCACGATGTGAATAAATACCGTTTGCAAAAAATATAATTTCTGTTGTACACAGAGGTGGTGTGTTTATTGTGTAACCAGATGCGAGCCTTTAGAGATGGTTTGTCTTTTTGCAAGGTATTCAACAAAAGAGCATTGTTGAAGTGGCCTCATGTTTACACAACTGAATGGTGATCATCAATGAAAATCAATTTTAACGTTAATTATAAATGCATAAAATAATGGGTGAGAACCAATTACTGTAAACGATCTGTATTTTGTATAATTTTACATGACGCCTGTGGCCACGAGGTGCTATAATGTACACACCATGTTAAATGACTGGATTCTTGATCTGAATTGCAAACACCACATGACAATTCATTCAATCGCGTGGCAGAGAATTGCTACAGGCCTACACAAAAGCGTGCCCATCTGTTGGTATTTCTGAGCCACTTCTGGAAATTCCACGTATCCAATATCGACACTGACAATCGGTGTTGGTGGCTTTACGAGTGCCTTTTTGAACGTGTATTCCAGTAATACCCAGATGTACGTTTGGGGGCCCCCCCCCCCCCCTTTTACGCTGTTTCACAAATATCATCACTTGATTAATACCACGACGCGATTTGTCGCCTCGACCCACACGTCGCTGACATCGTCCTTTCTCGTGTCCAGCGCCTTCAACTCTACCTACCCTGTACACAAACTACTTTGCGTCGCGTATAAATAAATTGACTGTATATTACAATATATTATTTGTGTACAGTATTTTGGGGATTTTTTAAAATATGGTACTGTATCTTAGACGCTGTATAATTTGTGTTTAAGTTTAGTGCTGATCTACACTAGTGTTGAGTCATTTAATGTAACGTGGGTACGTGATCCTTAAGCATCACACCTCCTAAGCGTATTTTAAGTGACTGATGTATCTGTGGCTAAGATGCAGTGTAATAGTGTTACCGTGGAAGTGAAATTTGATGTCCACTATTCGGCACTGCCGGTAAGATGAGAGACGCACTTGCGTGATCCTGTGAGTATGTGTGTACGGATCCGAGCGTGTGCGTGAGCGAGTGTGTGAGAGAGCGAGTGTCTTTGCCTGCACCTCGCCACCTACCCAACAAGCGAAGACAGCCCCAGTACCAAATGTAAGAATAAAATTACTCATAGTATTTAAATATGAATATAACTGTCGACCAAAAAAAGGGTAACAGATACAAAGCAAAACGTGTGAAGTGGCGACGTTAGGACCCCCCCCCCCCCCATTCCATTGTTTTGAGAAAATACTTGGAATTATGGCGTTTTGATATTCGTCACCCTTCAGGAGCGCATCCCTGACGTAAACCGATATATTACTGTACAATCAAATTTATTAAAGTAATTTTGAATATAAAGACGTGTGGACAAGTTACGGCTATAATTTGATATCGTGGGGGAAATGTTGGAAAGCATATCTGTGAAAGGCTCGTGGATACAGCAGACGTGATTTGAGTAACATACAGTTGCAAATCACAGTGGGTCTGTAGGGGAGAAGCTAACCTGTAAACAATATCGCATAATTTATATGTGTTACATATTTAATGCCGGTAAATCATGTCCTGAAGGTAATCAAGGGACAGAATGAGGGCGTAGCCAGAGGGCGGGGGAAAGACCCCGCTAGGGGGATAAAAGGGCAGCGTGCTCCAGCAAAAGGGGGGTCTTCATTGTGGGTGGGTCGGGTCACGTCGTCGGACTGGGATCTTGAATCACCTCGTGTGTAAGGGGATTACATAGTGTTACATAGGAGTAGTTACGTTTACACCAATTATAGAACCCGTCCCGTAAGGGAAGTGTTAAATAAAGACTCGCCTCAACTCGCGTAGTGTGTCTTTATTGAAGCACTACAGTGACTACACCCATAAAAGTAACGCGCTCAGACACCACATCTGTATTTTTAAATACAGCGCTTATACTCTTAGGTTTTTTCGGTAAAGTCAGTAAAGTAAAATTAAATATAATTTCAAATTAACATTTCATTTTTACTAGATCATCTTAACCAAACGTGTTTTACCATAGGCCCTGAATTTGTTTTCATGTAATTTATGTTTACTAGCGAGCTTAAAATATGAAACATAACGCCGTCCTAAATTAGGGGCCGTCCATAAATGACGTCACGCACCTAGGGGGGGGGGGGTCAGACATTTGTGACGAGGGGGGGCGGTGAGAAATGTGACGTCACATCAAAATGCGCAACTTTAAATATAGACGTTCTACTTAATTAAATAGACTTTTTTAATAAATGTTTTCTCCAACAGAGTGCAGGCCACAAAATTCGCACTACAATGACTAGTTTAAAGCGATTTGAAGCATGTTTTGTTTGGGGGAGGGGGTGCAGAGCTTTGTGACGTCCTATTTGAGGGGGGGTCTGACTTTGTGATGGGGGGGGGGGGGTCAAAAAGCGTCCAAAATCGAGTGACGTCATTTATGGACGGCCCCTTATCTCCAAATTATGTCATTGTTTTTAATTGAACACTGAACTTGATCATGAAAGTTAACACCAATGTACCGTTGTCCAAATCGTTGCGTATTGGCTACTATGACTTGATTCAGATGCACGGTAATGATCAAAATATAGAACTGAAAATTGCATAAATAAGCATGTATGTACGCAGGTTAAATTACTTCATCCAAACTTAAGAAAAGTGGGCTTCGACAACACGTCGTGAGATGGGATAATGGCATCTGGTCGTGAATAATAACTGGAGTGGCATGCTAAGAAATGGAACGCATTGGAGAGTACACCCATTGTTACATCATCGGATCGTGAAAGGTGGCGGCAGCTTGAGGCATTCATCCAGCAGTGGGTTGATAATTGCTCATGGTCATCTTGCTACCCCAGGTGATATTTTCATAATGTGTAATGCACTTTGAAGTACTGTAATGCATTTTACTTTGGGAAGCCTCATTGAGTCAATACTTTATCAGGGGGTCCTGCTACATTTGGATATTTGGCCAATAATGACAGGTTGGCTTCGTGTAGGGAAAACAACTATAATAAGAAACCCCTTCACAGACAGATTCAATAATCAATTTATGTACTTCCATCTTCTGGCAACCTCGTAGTCAACCTTAACACCTGACCTTAAGAAACTCGTCATTGAAGTACTAACCAAGCTCAACCCCAGCATTGTACATTCAAATCATTTATCCAGAGGATAAAGGTATGTGCCCATCCCAGCGTCTGGGCTGCGCCAGCTCAAAATCTCCCAACAGGAACACGTGGATAAGAGAACACGCTGCTTAATATGTGGATTAGAGAACACGTGGATTCGAGAACGGGTAGTTAACACGTGGGTTAGAGAACACGTAGGTTAGTTACTACGTGGATTAGAGAACACGTAGGTTATCCATAAGAGGTTTTATTTGGGTTAAATCACGTAAATATATAAATGTGTCGTTAAAAGCCGCCACCACCCGACAGCCAACTCGTCAGGGTTGTCACGTAAACAGAACAGAACATGCCAATTCGTCACTGGTACAGCACACCGGTGTGTTGGAGAGCCAAGCTACGAGTGACAAATTTGCATGTCCTGTTTACGTGACAACCCTTACTAGTTGGCTGTGTCGGGTTTAAACGACACATTTACGTGATCTAACCCAAAAAAAGCCTTATGGATATTGGTCGCGAAAACCTACGTGTTAAACTGAAATGTAGGTTAGTTATCGTGGATTAGAGAATACGCAGGTTAATTACAACATCCGAACTCATAAGGGGGTGGGGCGTGTGCAAAACACTTCGCGAAATGGGATGGCTGACGAAGGGAACGTGTCTGGGGTCATCCACCAGAGAGATGGAGCGATTACTCCAGTTCATTCGCAGATGCTAGGTGGATTAACATCGCAGGATCGTGAGAGGCGGTGGGCGCTTGGAATGGCTTTCGTCCAAAAGTGATGAAGATATCTCCCAAAGTCGCTCTCCCCCTTCAGCCCACACGGGACACGCACGCAGTGCCCTTACGTTCATAACGCGTGCACAACCACGCAGACAATCTTGTGCAACTTAAACGAAATAGAAAAATAACTCAATTGGAAATACGGAGCAGCAATCGTCGCACACGACTAGTAGGGACACTTGGCAGAACCGTCCTCAAATAGTTTTGAGGCGTTCCTGGAGAAACAATTATAAATGGCATGCAATCCCTGCGCTGTACTCTCCTGAGTTGTTGCTTGCTCCCAGTACAGAGTAAGAATAAACATGTATCCTTTATCTCAATTGTCATTGTTTCCGTTGTATTGGCCAATCCAGCCACTTGCCTGTCTATCATCGCCTGTGCATCAACGCGTTAACGCTTTAAACCAAGATGTGTGCATACACATTTAACTGCTCTACTTAAAAAAATAGCTTTACATGGTGACAATTTCCATGCGACAATATTGCCGAGAACAATGCTTTATGTCTTGCTCTGTGAGACACTGAGAACGACGCACGTTGCAGCGTTGGGGTCTGCAACTCGGAGGCTTGTTCATTCACACTGCAGCAATCTCATTTGGCCAGGTGGCCCGGCGGTCGAGTGAGCGGCCCGCAATCGGAAGGTTGTAAGTTCCAGGGACGTGTGGTCAGGGGAGGCAGAGACTCACCTGTCATACTCCAATGAAAATAGCTGTTACGAAAAGTAAATAATACAATAAATATTAAGATTGTTCCACTGATATGTTATAAATGTCATTTCTATATGATTCCAATCGTTTTTTATAGTCAAAATCGCCAAATTTGTGGAGCTTCGCTGCAAATACAGGGAGAGAGAGGTGAGGCAGCGACGCGCTCAGCCTCCCCTCTGATTACGCAACCCCTCAGAAACTGGATGGAGCACGGGCAATAAGCGCGTGCCTGTCACTATCTCTATGTCACCAATGCAATGTTTGTAGACCCCTTCATTACATGTCCTCGCCTTCCATAGTCCAGGTAACTTATTTCACGTATGTGTATAAAGATATTTAGGTTTCGCTGGTCTCGTCATAAAACTGCAATAAAAAAGCACAAGGGGAGGCAGCTATCACATCTGCCTCACTGAGGGGGGCGTGTCTTGAGCTGACGTAATTGACGCTTGCTCTCCCTCCACGTTAGCCAGCTCTAGCATAAAAATTCCAGTGGCTGCAAAAATGGAAAACGTTATATCTAACCTTATAAATTTCTCAAAATTGGACTTTCAATCAAAACAGGGAGTGATAAATAATGGAAGACCAATGCCTGAGCTTAAGGACCTATTTCAAACGAAGGGACAGAAAATAACACGCTCGTTTCAAATGGAGTGGTACCAACGAAAAGACTGGCTGTGCTACGAAGAATCGCCTTTTACTGCTTTCCCTGCCTTATGTTCTCCACTACCGACGTTTGGACTAACGCGGGATTTTGTGACTTGAAAACTCTACCAAGGAGCCTCAACAAACATGAAAAATCGACAACTCACATTCAAAGCCAAATTGCTTTAAAAACTTTTGGAGCTTCAAGGATAGATCTGGCTTTGAATGAACAGCGGAGATTAAATATCAGCATCCACAATGCTAAGGTAAAGAAAACCCGTGAGGTTTTAAAAGACCTTATTAATGCGACCTGCTTCCTAGCAAAACAGGAATTAGCATTTCGTGGTAACGATGACAGTGCAAGCTCTTCTAATCGTGGCAACTATGTGGCGCTATTACATGCTTTTGCTGAGAAAGATGAAAAGTTAGCTAGACATTTGGACACATCCACTGTGTTTTCTGGCTTATCAAACAGAATACACAACGATTTAATTTAAGCAGTCGGTGTGGTAATTATAAATGATATCAAAGAGGAGATTAATGCAGCCCCATCTGTTGCAGTTGAAGTAGACGAGACAACGGATGTCACAAAGCCCAGGTCTCTGTAATTTTGCGTTGTGGCTAAAAGTGAGGTGACTTGTGAGCTGAGGGAGGCGTTCTTGGGATTTGATGATGTCAGTGATGACAGACAAGCACCGGCTATTGCTGATTATGTTTTGGGAGTGTTGGGGAAATACAATTGCGTTGAAAAGCTGGTAGCTTAGACTTATGATGGAGCCTCTGTGATGGCATCAGATCTTAATGGGGTGCAGGCCAAGATTCAAGAAAAGGTAGCTGAAGCCACGTTTACCCATTGTTATGCACACAAATTGAACCTGGTGCTCTCGCGTTCAGCAAAATGTATGCCTGAGTGTAAAACGTTTTTTAAAACAGTTGAGGGACTTGCGACGTTTTTCAATAAGTCGACCAAGTGCACCCACCTACTGAACGATGTTGTGAAGCGACGTTCACCAAGAGCAGCGCCCACGAGATGGAGCTCAAATTCTAGACTAGTTCAGACGATCAGCATGTACCAATCTGATCTGCGTGCTGTGTTCTGGATTATGAGCGAAAATCCCGATGGTTGGGACAATAACACCTTGATGATGGCCGCCGGATATGATTCTAGATTTGAAGCTTTCGTGACTGCAAGGATCCGGCACTCTTAGTTTTTTCGGTAAGGTCACGTAGGTAAAAAATGAAATTAAAATTAATAAAAATAAAATAATAATAAAATCACGACGTTTCGTTGCCTCCGAAACGTGATTGTTTATTTTTTTATTTTTTTCATTTTTTACATAAGTGACTTTACCGAAAAAACTAAGAGTGCCGGATATAATCTCTGGCTGTCAAAAGCATCAACCTGCTTCTTCATAATGGCATATCAGGGCATTTTCAATGAAACCGATGCACTCTTTCGTGTGCTGCAGAATAAAGTAATGGACATTGGATTCTGTGACACAATGGGAGTTGTGGAACGGCAGGGACAAGAGTTTGACCGTTTCTATGATCGATTCGAGCAGAAATTCGTCACACTTGGCCTGACAGACAATGCGAAGTAAACAAGCAGAGACGAGAGGAAAATAATGTTTTATACAATTCTGGACAATATCAGTGTTCAAATGAAAGCTAGGTTTAATCATATCGGTGAGATAACTTTCCTTGGTTTAGTTGATTGCACGAAATTTTATGAAATGTCACATTTCGATGACACCAGACTGCAGAGCCTATCAAAATATGCAAGGTACTTTGACTTTGTTAGACTAAAGGCTGACCTTATCGGATTGTATAGTTCACAAATGGTGAGGAACGAATGCACCCGGACAGCTCCTCAGCTTTTTGGCCCAGAATGATCTGACGCAGACGGTTCCCGAGGCGACAAAGTTACTCCAGCTGGTGGTGCTCACTATACCAGCTACAACAGCGTCCGTTGAAAGGTCGCTCTCTGCTTTGAAACGACTCAAAACATACAGTCGGAATCGGACTGACCAAGGACGACTTTCATCCCCGGCAATCATCTCTACTAAAAGAGAATAGAGGACTTCAACAAAGTCACTGACATATTTGTCCAGAAGGATAGGCGAATGGACTTAATTTACAAGTAAAGGTAAGACCATGCAATATATATTTTTATGTGTTGAATGAGTTGAATGAGTATGAATAGTGGAACTGCATTCGCCTATAAAACGTGAATCGAATACGTAACTTACCTGTCTGTATTCGTGTGTTGTAAAGAATGCTGATATGAAATATGAAACATACGGCCGCCTCACCAATAGTCATTGTGTAACCTGCCAATTGAATGGTAAATTTAAGCTACCTCTATCGGGTTCATATGTTTGTAAATCTGGCTCTGATACGAGCCAGTGCCTCCCCAACCATTGATCTCACCGCACGTCACTGGTAGGTCCCTACCCTGGGTTCAGGGGTCGACTCGGACCCATCATTCCCTCCCTCCGGGGGTCGGTAAAATCGGCACCACTTTGCGAGGAAGTCAACCGTGGGTGTTGTATGGATCGACTCACCCCCTGCCATGACATTTAGAAGTTTCAGCACAGGTTCTTTAGGTCTGTAATCAGGAGGCGCGCTAGTGCCCTCCTGCCCGTGTGAGCCGCAGCATCCAGGAGTATGTCTGACGTTTCGAGTTTGGCGCCACGTGGCGATCCGGAAGTGACGCCACCAGGAAGCGTCAGCGTGCAGTGACTCGGAGTCTCCGTGGCGCGGGAGGTGATCTCGAGGTTATCTGTGAGTAATACCGACAGTACACACACTACAGTACTACAACTCACTACAGTACACGCACTGCAGTACTACTACACACTGCAGTAAACACTACAGTATATTACAGTACACACGCGACAGTACTACAACATACACACTCAGGTGTGCAATATTTGCTATGGACCCTGTTTGTTCTCTGCAATATTGGTCGATTTGATTTGTTGCTGTGTTCACGAATCTCCCTTGTAAAAGAGCCAGGGAACTGGGAAAAGTTAATCCGTGTAACAAATAAATTCCAGCACAGTACAGTACTCGCTACAGTACAATCAGACTACAGTACACAATATACAGACCACAGTACACACACGACAGTAGTACCTACACGCCAACTACCGTGCACGTATAGTACGACAGTACACGCAGTCTAAAGCACACACATGTGCAATAATGTACACGCAAACTACAGTGAACGCAGGCAACAGTACTACAGTACACACGCTGCAGTGAACGCAAACTAAAGTATCGTACACTCAAACTACTGTACTGCGGTACACGCCAACTACACTACGCGCCACCTACACTACGCGCCACCTACAGTACGCGCCACCACAGTACGCGCCACTACAGTACGCGCCAACTACAGTACACGCCACTACAGTACACGCAGGGCGCAGCGAGACCTGCGGGCCGAGCCGGGCGACGGGAACCCGACCCCTGCAGCGTAGAGTCTACAAACTTCTCACATCACTCTCCCCTAACTCTCCACTCTCCCCTAACTCTCCACTCTGCACACGGGATTCTCTGCTTGCATATGATGGTAGCGATATGGGTTCAGGAGTTGAATTGCAAGTGCTCGCCACGAGAGGGCTTCAGGACAGAGTTTGTATAGTTTCGCTGCTCCTCCATTGAAGGAGCACAGATTAAAGTAAGTCGTGATATAGTTAATGGTTTGGGTTGTTGCATGGTCACACACTTAGTGGGTCTTAGGGTTTTCAATATGATACACAGTTTGTGTTGCATGGCCACGGTTGCATTCCTGCGGGAAATGTTACACATCAGCATGTCGATGTAATTATGCAATCGATTGTTACATCAGTATCTTCGAGGAATGTCAAAGACAGGTGGTAACTGTATGATCTTTGGGTCCGGCGTGAGGGAGTTGTTTATTCTGGACGTCCTCGTTGTACCACTCTCTTTACTGGCATGCTTCCAGATCTACGTTGATATTCTAGGATGGTGACAGCAGCAGCTGCGACGCGATCCTAGGAGATTGGGAATTGAGTCGCGGCAAGGAACATTTTTGAGGTCTTGGTTGATGATGGGTTAGTGGTCGTTGGCAAGACATCGTGTAAACTCTCATGCCGTTTGCACGTCTCTGCAGATATGTGGTGGCAGAATGTTGGTCAGAACAGGCAGCCGGAGATTGGTTTCCGTGTCCGGTCGTGTTGTGCAATGCGTTTTTGCGCATCCAGCAGTTTTGTGTATGAGCTCCCAGAACACGCGGGAGCGCAGTTTTTTGCCACTGAGTGGATCAGTGAGAATCCGTAAGTTTACAGCACAGCAGCTGAAACGCCCCAGGTCGTTCCTGTAACTTTTTGTAGCTTGAAGGTCATGGTGGCGAGATGTTAACTGCCTCAGCTGGTATACAGGAGGTCGTAGGTTCGATCCCCACCCTGATGCCTGTATGTTTGGAGTCCTCATGTTCTCCCCATGGACGCGTGGATTTTTCTCCGTGTCCTCCGGTTTTTCCCTCCACATTTAGAAATATTTAGAGTATTTGGCTGCTATAAATTTCCACGTGATAAGAAACTTAGTTGAGCTATCATTTGTGGCCTCGTTTCTGAAAATCATCGATTATCCGGCTCCCAACATCCGGCGGTCCCGGACCGATCTTCCATAACCCTTCTAAAGGCTGTAACCAGTCCGGCGATCGGCACCATGTGCTTGACAAAAAAAGTAGCTATGCTTGATTTCAGTATCAAATATTATATACACTACATTCACTACATTCAACTTCTTATCTTACCTATAAACGTCACTTTTTGTCTGTCCGTCTGTCTGTCTCTGTGTCTGTGTGCACGCAACTTGTGAAGGATTTGTCTCATGAACCGTGAGGTTTACTGTTTTAAAATGTAGCCGGGTATCACGCCGTAAACCCCGTGGTGAGCCAGCGCTATTCCGTTTTCCCATGCGTCAAATTTAATGTAGTTAAATTAACAATGAAGAGAGATGCTTCATTATTAATTTATTTCCTTGAGCCTCGAAACCAGCCCGGGGGTTGCCCCTAACAACGCACACGTGTCATCGGTGGAGGGGGGGAGGATTTCTTATTCGCGTTCAAAATACTTAAAAGAATACACACAACGCTGAGATAAATGAATCAAAGGGTCATGTCCTCTTCTCCCCCCCCCACCCCAAAGTGTGCACTTACTACTATAGGGTTGGTAGATACTAATATTATAGCGCTTAGATAGTATTATTGTAGCGCAGACGGGGGAATGGTGGGGGGGGGATAGCGGCCCAGCCTGCCAAGGTGCCACCTTGGCCGGCTGGGCAATCTAGGCGAGGCTAGGGGCTCTGCACGGGACTAGGCCTCACCACTCTACTCTGTTCGGTGAGTACTTTGTGCTATAGAGTCCATATATACTGCTATAGTCAAAATGTACTACTGTAGTGATAGCAGGTAAGGATTAAATAACGTATCAACAACTATAAGGGAAGAGGGCCAGGAGTACAGCAGGCTCAGAGAAGATAATCCCAGAGATTGATGGGAGGGCAGCAGAAGAGAAGGAGCAACCTCGAAATTAGCATTTGCCAAGCAGTGCTTTCCACAGAAGGCCTTAGTTGCTGGAGAGGAGGGAGGAGGTGGAAGTGAATCGAGTAGGTAAGGTAAGAGGGGAGAGTAAGTACGGGTCCACATGTTTAATATAAATCCACACAGGTTTCATATAAATCCACACAGGTTCTAAACGGCACTTGCTGCACACCTCATCCTCACATATTGTCATGGCACTTCATCCTTGTCATTTGGGTTGATGACATGGCCCAGTGGCCGCGCATTCACCGCTTGTTCTAGAGGTTCGTGATTTGACTCTGGCTCTGGTCATTACTGCGGGTCGATTAACCATAAATATGTTAGCCATAAATATGCACCCTCTGCTTCACAATGGATGACATTTGAGTAGGCCATCATGTGCCAAAATCACAGTCCATATTGAATTAGCCTTAAATTTCTCAATTGGAATTAGACAAAGCAACATAACTTCCTACTGGCAGACTATACCCATCTACTTCCTACAGCAGACTACAGTTGTCTATGAAACGTAATGCCTTTGGGATAGCCCTGCAGCATACGAACGGAGTGCACACCAAATGTACTTAGTTGCAATGATTATGACAGCCGCTCCTGTGTTTCTTGATCTCGTCAGCTCAGGGGCCATCATGAAGAAGCGGTCATGGCTGCGCATCTACACGGACGGCCCTGTTGACACGCAGCAATGGGACGTGGACCGGGCTGTTGTCGCCTCGGGCCTCTTCTTCCTACTGCTGGGGGCGGCCGGTGCTTCTCTGCTGCCCTTCCTGCCCGTCTACCTGAGCGTGCTGGGCCTCGCACCCCTGCACCTGGGGCTGGTGGCGTCCTCGCGCGCGCTGGCGCACATCGTGTGCGGCCCCGTGCTGTCGCGCTGTGCCAAGCGCAGCCGCCGGCGCCGCCTGACCATGCTGCTGGCGCTCGCATGCGGCGCCACGGCTACCCTCGGCCTTACCGCGGTGCCGTCGGCACAACCGTGGTCGCTCTTCCGCGGCGGCAACACCACCGTGGAGCTCGCAAACAGGAGCTCGTTTGGCGACGGCGCCACAGACCCCGGCATGACACGAGCGGCATTTGGCAAGGCGATTATAGGCAGCACGCACAGAGTAAGCACCGGCCCTGCTGTAACATCGTTTGGCACTACCTCACAACCTTTCAATGCTACCACGCCATCTGTTAATGCAAACTCGCCGTATTTCAACGTCAGCTCATCACCTTCCAGTGCTAGCTGGTCATTTTTTAGAGGCAAAGAAACCCGTTTGCCTTCTGACGGTGTCACCAGTGGTTTTGTGAGCTCCAGCACTGTTCCTTTAAATGCCAGGCCGGCTCCTCCTGACACCATCCTGCCAACTTCTGCCATGGTTGAAGCTCAGCTGAACCATCTTCCAACAACCCCGACTGGGTCAGCAGCGTCACCTGGGGTAGACGAGAAGCTAAAGGCAAACTGGAGCTCGACGTTGAGCTCCAACACCGGTTCTACCACTCTGCTGCCCAACGCCGGCAGTCACGTGTCGTCGACGAGGTGGAGAGAGTCTGAGGAGGAGGCACCGCCAACGAAGTTAAAGAGCTCGGTTGACGATGGCGGAAAGGACAAAGAGGGGACGACAGTGATGGTGGCGATCAAAAATGAAACATTTCTTCCAGGTTGGAATGTTTTCATATTTTAACTTTGTTCAAGTAAACTTTTGCGTGTTTAGAAGCAGTGTAAAGTATTGTGAGATTGGAATGTGGGTCTTGAAAGGATTAAAGATGGAAATTTAACCATGTTACGGGGATTCGAGGTATTTGCTCTAAAGTTTCAACTGCCGCACCAGAAGATGGAATCTAACTGGCAATTTCCGTATTGCATTTCCAGTGTGCGAATCATTGCGCCATGGCAGCTCCCACGCCGTTTGTGTTTTCTTTTTTTGTCCAGTCGGAGACGAGAACGGCAGCCGAGCGGAGCGTGCGATATCTTCGAACGACCTTGTCCCAGGCGAGCTCGCGTCGGTCTCGCCGCCACCGCCTATGCCACCAGTGGCGAGGCCTGCAGTGGCCACGCTACGCCCAGCCGTCGCGCTGTCCGCGTGGCGCACGTTCGCCCTGGTGCTCGCTGTGTCCACCGTTGGGGCGGCGCTCTCATCACCGCTGCACTCGCTGGCCGATGACTCCCTCTACGAGTACCTGGACCAGGTGGATGCCACGGACAGGTGAGACTGTGTCCTGGCTTCCCGAGATTCCAATTGAACGCTTGGGCACTAGAGGCCACCGGTGCTGGGTCATGACGGCCACGTGGCTCGAGGGAACTCTTAACAGAAGCGTTGACATGGTGAGCCCGTATAGCTCAGTTCATGGGTTAAATGAAGGTTTCAGCCACTCTGGAATTAACAGGGTTTCCACTGTAGCATCACTACGGATTTGCGATTGTTGTTGATGCTGTGGTTCCCTGTTGAGACTGAGTTGTATTGATGCTGTGGGTACAGTTTGAGGCAGTGGGTTTGTATTGACACTGGGTGCAGGTGGAGGCAGTGGATTTGTATTGAGGCAGTGGGTTTCTATTGAGGTTGCACTGACACCTCGCTGCATCTGAGTGGCAGTGAAGGGAGCCTGGTGGAGGCGTCCCTGATATCCACTTAGGCACCAAATAGGCATGCAAGGGCATGTCCCTTTTAGCGGAAGTTAAGTATGTGTAAATCACACATCCAGGTTTAAGTATGTGAGCCATGTGATAGCTTGGGGAGAAACGCGACTCATACTGTCTAGTCCGCTGGAGAGTGGGCGTAGAATACAGCTGATAGCGATACGGTTCATCGTTTGGTTCGGTTGGCCTCAGTCACTCACTGTGGGTCATCTTTTATTTCCCATTTATGGAAGAGGTGTGTGATGCGAGTGGTCGCTGTTTTCAACCAGTTGGTGGATCCACCACCACAGTTTTCTTGGCCGAACGAAGCGGTGCGGAGCAGCGGTAGGGTTCTCGGTGAGGCTTTTATTAGCAACCTCGGCAGAACTCCGTGGGGTTCACCCAACGGTCTTCAGTTGACCTCCGCTTCACCCAATTGTCTCGCTAGAATTCAAATTGGTTTCGGGGATCTCGGGCAAGTAACGGGAGGTCTACACCTCCTGGGATTTTTTCCAACTTGGGTTTGATGTTGTGGGCTTCCTGGCAGGGCAATGTCACAGAAAGTCTCGTACACTGGAAATTTCCAATGCTGCTAGACAACCTGGGCCACCACTCGGGTGAATTACGTCAGAACAGCTGCTTTTTGTTTGGAATGTGTCTTTCTTAGTCCGTGATATTATTTATTTCTTTGCAGGTTCCCATTGTCAGTCCTATATAATAAAGTATGTTCTCCTATCACGCGGTAGTTGCTTCCTGAAGAATACCGTATGATAGAAAAATTGCGTTATAATAAATAATATGTAATATAGGGTAAAGCACAGTCCGTGATAACACATGAGATGCGTATGCAGGCTGAACAAAGACTGAGACGCATGGGTACCATCCACCTTATGTGATGCTACATCAAGGCAGCCGTATAAACTGCTTATTCCTATTCTGGCGATATTGTTCTGGTCACTCAACAGCGTTATATCCAATTCGCATCTGCATTATAAAAAATGTGTTCCATAATGCATTCAGCATCTCGTTATATCCCATTCGCGTTATGAAAACATGTGGCGTTATAGGAGAACAGGCTGTACTGTATTGTCATTTATTTATCCAGATACATTTTAAGGGGAGTTCCTGGCACTCTGAGATCCATAGTTTAAAGGTACCATATCAATCTAAATCATTTTTCATTTCATTTATTTCACATCATGCAAATTGGATCTCAAAAAGGCTGTAGAATTTGTAATGTGCACTTTGGGAAGACAGCCAAAACTGGTGCCTACAATTGCCAAAGCCTCTGTGGTATTACATTGGGATTTTTGGTCAACTATGTTAATGAGTCTTTATACATAGTGGGTTCATATAGATTGGATCATGAACCCACTTGCTCACTCCCCACAGGATTGAGTCTATTTTACAAATCAACACAATCCACCAACCCGATGTCTTGAAAAGGCGGGATGACAGGCATGCACGATCACCAAACACGTGGAGTCTCGTCAGGATACTGCGGACTCATAAATCTAATCTCACTTATATTTATAGAGATTCTTCACTCAAGGCACTTGACATAGCTTACAATACGGTGACAATAGAATGATGAAGATGGCAGGGGCGTACAAGGATTGAGAAATGAGTGATAGAGGGTACTTAGGGTTCATGAAAGTGTAAGGGAGGGATGGAAAGGAGTGGAGGTGGGGGGGGTTAAGAGGAAGAGAATGAGCAATAGAGAAGAGGTGAGGCTTTAAGAGAGGAACGGAAGAAGGTTAATGATGGGGGCTGCTTAATGAACAAGGGGAGTTAATTCCGGTGTTGCTGTGGTAACATGCCCCACGCCTCTGTCCTGGTGCTGCCTGTACAGGTACGGGCAGCACGAGCTGTGGAGCCTGCTGGGTGCGTCGGTAGCAGCGCTGGGCGCCTGCGCCCTGTCCCAGCATGTGGATTCGATGCTGCCACACTTCTACACGTCGTCCGCGCTGCTCGCGGTCGCCCTGCTCGCGGTGCTCGCTTACCCGGTGCATGGCGCCGTGGCCCCCACCGGTCCCACGGCCTCGCTGCGGCGCGCCCTGCGACGCACGGCATGTGGCCCTGACGCCGGCACGCTGCTGTGCGCGCCCACACTGTTTGTGCTGGCCGCCACCGGCGCCGTCGTCGACTGCTTCATCTTCTGCCGCATGCGCGAGCTCGGCGGTTCGGAGATGCTCATGGGAGGGGCGGTGTCGGCGGCCGCCGCTGGTGAGCTGCTGCTGGCCTGGCTGCGTCGCGGCGGCGCCCTTGTGCGCCGCTGCCAGCGCTGCCCCATCGACTTGAATGCCGGCGTCACGGCCGCGCTGGGTGTAACAGTGTTCGCTGCGCAGGCACTCGCGTACTCGCTCCTGCGCACGCCGTGGGCGCTGGCGCTAGTATACGCGGCATCGGGTCTGGGGGCGCCGCTGGCATGGCACGCCGTGCTGCGGCGCGTGGGACTCGAATGCATGCCGGGCGTCGGCGAGCGGACCGCGCGATCTGTGGCGCGGGCGCTGGCGGTGGGGCTGGGTGCGGGAGCCGGCGCTGCGGCTGGCGGCGCACTGGTGCAGGAGGTGGGCGTGGAGCGGACATTCCAGGGCTGCGCAGCGCTGCTAGCCATATGGGCCACAGTGTTTGGACTGGCGCAGGCGCGAGCGCCCAGGCCGAAGGGCCTCAGCTACTCCCGGCTGCTGTCCAATGAGAGCGACGCGTCGGACTCGGGGGACGAGCGCACGCGGGACTGGCTTGTGCAGGCGCTCGAGGATGCAGACAAGTGAAGGCTGCACCGCTGAGAGGTTTTACTTTTGTCCAGGGGGGGGTGGGTTTGTGGTTGTTGTTGTCATATTGGTCATTTATTTTGTTTGAGCAGTGTGGGTTAAATAATTTTAAAGGTGAAGTGGGACATTGCTGTGATTGCTGGGTAAAATACTTAGAGGTTCGGCGACCAGGAGGAAGACCTTAATCCACATGGTCTTGTTGATGAGACTATAATAATACACCTTAGAGGTGTGGGGTCAACAACTTCAGCCGTGACAATGTTCTGCTGTTTCAAGAGCGACTCGGCAACAGATAACAGCGATAGCAAAGCATTACAAATTTCCAATTAAAGTTTTTTCTTAAAGATAATTATAACAATATTATCTTTAACACAATTCTATGAGTGTGAGCATCCCAGTATGCATCGGTCACTCAAGGTGATTATCATTTATTTTGCTCCAGCAGGAAGTTGATAAAATAAATCCCCCCCCCCCAACTCACCCACCCTATATCTCGAACACCAACGCTGAGCCAGTTCAGGCCAATTAATTATAATAATTCCCTTTATCCATGAAGCCTCACTCTTTTTCATGATGGTCCTATCTCATCTCTTATTTGGCGATCCTTCAGGTCAATGATGGTCTCTTTCGCAGGTTTTATTTTACATGTGTCCTTGGGTGACAGAAGAGTTCAATCCTTGGAAAAGAAAACTCGTTGACAGACATTGTAGGTGGTGTGGGATAGGCAGAGTTGGGCCTTGTTTGCCACAGGACAGTTTTCTGTTCTTTATTTCCTGGCGTGTTTTTGCGACCAGGGCGAGGCGATTTCCCTCAAAAGTAATTGCCACATTGCCCCGTCTTGTCCCACTGTCTCGCAGTGTGTGGTGCCGATGCCACATCTCTTGATGTTTGTCTTGAGGGTATCATTTGTTTTGGCCTCCCCGCTTCCTTTCTACTCTGATTTGGGCATACAGCCGGTATTTTGATGAAGCATACGCACACAGTCCCCACTGCACTCAACTGGTGCTAGGGTAATCGAGGCTTCAACACTGACGATTTTGGCCTCCGTGAGGACACCGATCCTATTGCAGCAACGATCCTTCCAATTGGTTTTGAGAATCTTCCGAATTATTGCCGGTGCTGGCGTTTTAAGTTTTTCAGGTGCTTTCCTTAAGTCACCCACGTCTCACAGCTATAGAGAAGAGTTGCAATCACCAACACTATGTAAACTAAACATCTAGCGTGTGTTCTGATGTCGTGGTTGTTGAACACCCAGAGATATAGTCTGCCAACGACCAAGCTGGCACAGCAGATTCTGTGCTGAATCTCAACAACCGTGTTTGCTCACTGTGAGAGGTGACTGCCAAGGTAGGCAAAGTGTTCTATATTTTTCATTTCCTCTCGGGTAATGTATATCTCCCTTGCTGGATATGATGGTTGACTAGGAGCAAGCTGATGGATAATTTTTTTGTGATGTTCAGGATTAGCCCTCAGCTTTTGTGAGCATCAGAGAGGCAGTTAACAGCTGTTTATAGATCCTCCTTTAAACACATCACGGTCATCTGTCTCCTGGAGATTGGTGATTGTAGCTGATGCTACGTTCTGGCACAGATGCGAGAGAGGATAAAGAGGTTGCCGTCAGTCTGATATTGAATGACAATGCCCTATGGCAGACACTCTTTGATTAACAGTTTCATATCTGCTTGGAAAATGGAGAAGAGTGTGGGTGGTACACAAGCTTGTTTTATGCCCCAGTTAGAATGGCAATGGGCTCGGAGGTATAGAGCTACTGCACAGGATGGAATCAGTCGTCTGGTTGTGGAGGAGTCTCACAATGGTGGTTAATTTGCTTCAGCAGACAAACTCTGACTTGGTTTTCCACAGAGACCTCACGGTTGACAGAATCAGAGGCTTTGTCAGATTGATGAAGTCCATCAACAGCTCTTGGTCTTGCTCGGACTCTGGGAGTAATTCCTCTGTTGGAACGAGCAGACCAGTCTGTACGAGCCTCGCAGGCATTTCACAAGCGATGGAGAGGATGGCAGTGCCTTGATAGTTGCCACAGTATCGGCCTTGTCTACGTTTTTTAAACTGGTGACGATGTTAGCGCTGCGTAAGTCAGCAATGTTCTTCAGTGGACCACGAGCATGTTTCTCCCCCCCCACTTTCAGTACTTCAGCTGGTGTACCATCAGGACCTGATGATATTTCTCATGTTAAAAAACGTTGTTCAAGAGTGGAAAATGTTGGGACTGAAACGTAGGTCAGTTTTTAACAATGGTTAGGAGTCAGTGGGAAAACTATTTTAGTTGCTCAAGTTTTTGCTTACCGAGCTTTTGTCGCAGAACGTATCTCGCTCGTGAAGTGAGACGCGCCTGTAAGTTCAGCTCAAGGGTCGTTATGCAACTGGCCAATGAGGTAAATCGTGAGAACTTGTGAAGCGAAGAGGTATGTGTATCCTGTGCTGATTTACTTAATGTGTATTCTTCCTGTGAACTAATTTCTGATGCCAGCTGCATCTGTCATGTGCAATGTCTGTATCTTGGTTGGCCACTAAAGTAATTTACAAGCAGTGTGAGTTAACTTAAAGCATATCCCTTATATTTTGGTACTGCAAATAACTGCCATGCAGACTTTATTTTATTTCTTTCATTTTGGTTCAATATGTGTATACATATAAATATATATGATTGAGTCTGAAGTTTGTTCATGGGTTAATGTTTACAAGTTCTTAGAGGCATGCCAAAGTTACTTTTACGTTTTTAAAGCTCAGCTTAAAATGGCATAAAATTGGATGTTTTCATTCTTAGAAAATGTATATTATCTGGGTACTGTATACAGCATTGATTGCTCGGTTTACAAAGTACATTCCCAAGATGGTACTTAATGAATGTGCTTGAATAATAGCCTTGAACAAATTTTGAATAAAGTCTTCCTATTGACAGCAGGCACGTAGCAATATCTTCTTTGGCTGAAGAGGTGCAGTGTTTGTTAAGACTTCGCATGTGCACACGTGGCATGGCACGTCCAGCTAGGATTTGAGTAATGCTGACCAAGCAACGATGTTAGAATGCCAATTACTTATTTATTTAAGAGCAGCCTGGATTGAGATGTAGCAAATCCCTTTGGTGCATTGTTTAACTACAGATCGGAGGAAACCAGACTACCCAGATAAAACCCAGACATTCAAAACCTTTTTTTATACAAACTTTTATTTTACGAGGTAAGTGCCCACTGAGCTATATAGCTATTTTTCAGAAGCGATCTGGCCACAAATGATGGCTCAACGAAGTGTCTTATCGCATGTAAATGTGTAATGAGTTTCTGGAGACACTTGTAGAGGTAACTTCTTTATTACGATACCACACTCCAACAGTCCTGATACTCTGTTACAGCCTAGGGACACAGCCTAGGGACACAGCCTAGGGACAGAGCCTTCTCCTAGCGTGCCTAACACTGGCTACACTCTCGGGTCGTCCGGCTACAATTACCCTAGGGAAGGCTACCTGACCCGACCTAGCCAAGGTGCGGGTCTAGACTCTGGCTTCTTCGGAACTCGCCCTTACAAGGACGTAGAGCCGGGAGTCCCAGAGTCCCACCACTGGCCCGCACAGCGTCCCGGCCCTTACAAGGACAAGCGGGGCGAGGGGGTCCAGGGTCCTAAGCTGGCTGGTCTTGGGTCTTGAGCTGCGACTGGTCCCGATCGGCTGGAGAGGTCCTCATTTATGCCCCTTTGCCCATCGAGGGGTGGCGTTGCGTGGGATCATAGATCCCCCGCAGCCCCCCCCCCCCCCCCCCGTTGGTGGCGCCGAGGGGATTAGCTGTCTAGGGTCCCCATCGAGGAGTGGTGTGTGGGATCGTAGATCCCCCGCAGCTCCCCCCCCCCCCCCCTTGGCGGTACGAGGCACCCTTGCAGATGGACCTTGTCTGACACTGTCGGTAAGCGTGGCCCATCTACGCCACTACAAATGTATTGTAGCCAAATACTCTAAATGCGTGTTGATTCTAAATGTGGAGGGAAAAATCGGAGGAACTGGAAAAAAATACACATGACCACAGAGAGAACATGCAAACTCCAAATGTACAGGCATCAAGGTCGGGATGAACCCACGACCTCCTGTATACCAGGCGAGGTAGTTAACATCTCGTCACCGCATCACCCTTGAGTATCACTCAAAAGAGTGTTATTTGCCACTACTATCTCCTGGCTACTACCTTTCAGCCCAACACCCACAACATCTGGCAAGCCCTGGATTATACTTAGGTGGTCACCCACCCAATCCAGGCTCAGCACTGCTTATCTTCTGAGACATGATGTGACTGGGCACATTCAAGTTGATTTGGTTGTATGTGCCTTTACACTGAGGTGCTTTACAGAACATTCTCAATGAGAAGCCTCACTGAATGAAGGTTTGTTCAGAATAAGAACAATGTAAAGTCTCGTTGAGATGCCTCGCTGCAGCGCTTCATTGATAATACCCGATAAGTGACTTTAAATAGAAACCTTGAGTTGGTGCTGTAGAGTTTCTCCTCTCCTGTGTGGCATGGCCCAGGGCGTGAGTTCAGGTTAACCCCATCCCTCTACCCATGTGGCTACTGCCCCGGACCTCCTGGCTCCTCCTCGTGCTGCTCCTTGTACTCCCATACTTCGTGCTGCTGCTGCTCCCTGTCTGTCCCGGAGCTGTGCTGCCGCACGTAGCACAGGTAGCAGGTCCACAAGAAGGCACAGACGCCCACAAACACTGAACGCGCGTACGGAGGCACCAGCGTGAAGTTGATGGTCTGCAGAACAGGGGACACGGCATCGGTAACAGCAGCTTGCACACTTGGCCACCTAACAAACTAATTTCCTTATTCGGAAAAGCTTCACTGAGGAGGCCCGAATTCTTAGAGATGGCTTGGCTCAGGTTTGGGTTTGGCTCAAGGGAGCAAGTTGAACACCCTTACACTCAACTTGAGCCAGCTCTGAGCATGATCCCAGCCGTACTTAAGATTTCTATCTGCTGAGCCGAGCCACGGCTGAGTATATCACTCGTGCATATTTGACAGCAAGTGAGAGGCTTAAACCCAAGCCGATTCTAACTAAAGCCGAACCACGACTAAGATCATAGGTTTTAGACATTTTCAAAAGGATCCTGCATTAGCATGTTTGGCAACTTTCTTTTTTAAAGAATGGTTAATATGCAGGATAAAATTAATGACCATGAAAACCCAGAGCATAGACACAAACGAGAGACATCTATTGACCCCTGAGAAAATCTGTGGCTATCGGCAGGACACATCGCTCGCCATTAGGGATGATGGCTGATTGTCAAGACCGGTGATGGAATGGGAACCTAAGAAGGGGTACACACCCCAGAGGGTAACTACCACAGAGACAACAGGATGAGACTGGCTCATTTGCAGGAGCTGAATGGATTGTTCCCTTACGAGACTGAGGTTTGGCAATGACTTGGAGATGCCTTCATTCAGCAGTGGATAGATCATGGTTGATGATGAACACTCAACAAAATTCAAACGGATGGGTGAATGAACACGCCATACTGTAGAGATAGCGTGGTTCGCAGGCATAGCCCACCACACCCAGCACACCTGATACATGTGTAGAGGAGTGAAATACGTGGTGCGCACAGTTAAGCGAGGGTAACTGAGGGCAAACAGGTGTGCGTGTGCAACATGAGGTTGCACGGCCAAACCGCCAGTTGTTAAGGGGGGAAGCAGGTGCAAACTGGGTCGACCGGTTGTGTACGTCCAGGTGTTTCCAGGAAGATGGGAGATAAGGGTTGATTGATGGGCCGACAGGCGCCGGCCTGGCTAGAGCATAAAGCGACGCATGAGAGGTCTCGGATAATTAGCAGAGGGATATAAGGGTGTGTGCATGAGCGGAGAGGGAATTGTTGCCGGAGTCGAAGAGTGAAGACATCTCGTCGCTGCCGCTCCAGCCGTCAACGGAACCTCAACCCTCACGCCGTCGCCAGGCGGATGTTGGCTGATCCCCCCGCCCAGAACAGATGGGTGAGCGGGTCTAAGGGAGCGTAGGTGAGGGCAGCGGTGGAGATGTAGAGTTGCTGTGTGTGGAGATTCTGTGTGCGGAGACGCTGAGAGCAGAGCTGCCAAGTGCAGGATAAGTGAGGTGGAAGGTAGATAAGAGTGGGGAGAGGTTACACATAAGTAACCGTATAGATAGTTATAGGAGTGCCTACAACTGGTACAAGAATAAAGTGTAAACAGGTGACTTGTTACAACGTGTCGGTGTGAGTAATTTTATAAAAGCCACTACACATGTATCACGTTGCATCCTAACACTGCTGCCATCACCAACACTGCCTCAAAACACAAAACTACACAGTAAGGCCAGTGGCTGTTGGAATTTTCCCTTGTTAACAGCAGTAGAAAGGGACTCAGTTGGTGACTCCTTAGAATTGGTGCATTATGAACAGGAAACATTTATAAAGATGTGATGCATTATACATTTTTAAGAACATGTAAACACATTCCTGCAGAGGGAGCTGGTAGGAACGTTGGGTTGCTCGGTCAATGGCCAGGGTCAACGGCGGCGTGGTATATTCCGCAAATATGCCCGACTGTGAGGGCGGGCACAAGCCGGCGTGATGTTAAACGTTGAGTTTTATAAGGGCACCATGGGGTGACCAGCCCGTCCCCACCCAGCCCCACCCCTCCCACCCAGCCCCTTCCCACCCAGTCCCTCCCCACCCAGCCCCACCCAGCCTCTCCCCACCCTCCCCTCCCCACCCAGCCCCTCCCTCCCCACCCA
>CM025641.2:9790421-9809932 GCA_014621495.2 Entosphenus tridentatus | reverse complement strand
CGTACAGTCCTCGCCACGAGCGCCTGCACCGTCGCAAATGCCCGACGCTCAGTAGCGGGGGAGGACAAAAACATCGTACGTCGGCCCGACGGGAGTTCGATGCAACCCTGGTCGATCAATATACGGATAGGCATTTTGGCCAAGAAATCCGTCCCTAACAGGCACGGAACCGCCAGCGAGGAGGAGACCAATACCGGGCCGGATAATTTGATGTCCCCAATACAAATTTGCGCGCGGATCTGTCCAATGATGCCCAGCGAGCCCCCGTTAGCAGCATAGCATGGAACCTCAACGGGGAGCAAAGGACGGCTTTGAACGGGAAGGATATTATAAATTAAATCGGATATAATAGTCGCCGATGCTCCCGTATCAATTAAAACCCGCACCTCAACCCCATCAATGTGACCGAGCACGACCGACGACCCCGCCGACGCGGCAACAACACGATGGGCGAGCTCCGACCACTGCCCCGGTTGGAGCGCCCTCCGCATGTCGGAACACTCCGACGCAACACCCGGTGATTTGCGACCCCTGTTCGTTGCAGTGAGTGAGTGTGTGACAGGTGTGTGCCTAGGCCAAACATGTGGGGTGCCACGACTCGCCGGATTCTGCTGCTGGAGCTTGGGTAGAGGCGGCGCGGCGTCCGGACGAGGCGTCGCTCCGCGCTGTCGAGGAGCCCGGCATCCCGAAGCCACGTGGCCCTGAAGGCCACAGTTGTAACAACGTGTGAGCGCCCCAGACGGCCTGGGCTGATCCTGGCGGCTCGGTCCGTTCCGAGCTTGTGGTCGCGCGGATCTCCACTCCAACGGCCGCTCCACCGCGCAGACCTCCTCCGATGGGAGGGTGGTTGCCGCCATGGCATGCCCGGCCACCGCCTTGCTGGCCTTGCGACGCAGGGACCACAAACTTGCGTGGATGTGGCGCGCGGCCAGCAAGGAACACATCTCTGTGTCGTCTTGTGCCAAGACGGCAACGTCCAACTCATCCGCCAGCAGCAACAGCTTTTCAGTGACCATGGCGTCCACTCCCTCCTCGTCCATCCGCGGAAAAGCTGCCTTCGCCAGGGCCAGGAGAGCTGTTCGGAAAGCCAGGGGCGATTCCTTGGCGCCCCGATGGCGATCGTGAAACAACTGCCTGCAGTCTGAAGGCGGCCCGTAGACAGCGGACAGAAGCTGCAGCGCCAACTGCAGCGTGGCGCGCTTTTCCTTTGGCGCCGAGGTGAGGGTAGCCAGGGCGTCATTGTCGAGCATCGCCGGCAGCGCGCGTAGTGCTTCATCGTCCGTCCAATTCGCCATTTCCTGGTGAGCGAGGAACCGTCTTCTGAAGCCTCCCCAGTCCCCGTCCTTGCCCACGAACTCTTTGAGGGGCGGTAGTCGCTGCTGTAATGCGACGTCCGTGGTTGTGGATCGCGCCCCGTTGTTCCCGGCACTCGGTACAGTGTGGGCGGGCAGAGCGTATGGCATCGCCTGTCGCTCCGTTGGTGACACGCCGGCCGTTGTTGATGACGTTGCAGCTTCAGCTTGGCAATCGGCGGTCACCTGATGTGGGCCAGCCCCGCCCTCTGCTCCCACTGTAGCGATGGCGGCAAATTTGACTGTTGGCCGCGTTGAGACGGCGGGAAGCGGCGCTGCTTGTCGGCCATCGTCGGCCCGTGCAGCTTCTCCAGCCCCCAGCCGCGTGATCTCTTCCAACGCGGCGGCTGCAGCGTAGAGCAGCTCCGCCAGGCGGGAGTGAGCCAGCCGAAGTCTCTCAGCCGACGCTCCCCACCCTTCCTGGCGTTGTGGAGCGGGTGTACTCGGCCCTGGGCGCTCGGATCCGTCCTCGGCCATCTCGGGCGCCGAGTCGGCCGAGGTGTCCTCCATCTCCGGCTCCCTGGTACGAGTCGTCCCTCGTGTGTCCATCGTTGAAAGACCACTTCCGACACCAGATGTAGTAAGTTGCAGGAGGCTTGGACGACGTAGTTGGAGGCACACTTATTTATTAACACCAACGTATTTACAGAGACGGGGATACACAATACTCGAAGGGGTATCGGCCCCTTCACCCGTCTAACAGGGAGACCCAACGTCTAACCCGGCTAACCTATTCCCAAGTCCTCCACTCCAGAGCTAGGGGAGGCTATCTATCCCAGCCCTGGTTAAGCCGGGATCACGGCACCCTGAGTCTCCAGACCGGCTCTTATAAGAACATCGGTCTGGGCTCTCGGGGCCACGCCACTGGCTTTCCCTGGTCGGTCCTGACAAGGACAGCGAGCCAGGGGAGTTCCAGGGCCTATTCTAGCTGGTCTTCAATCTTCACTGGTTAAGCTAACACTCAACCCCGAGCCCTCCGGCTCTTCACCTTATATAGCAATCTCCCCCCGGGGGGGGCCATGGGGGATGGCAGGTGCGGACGTTGATGTACGCACCTTCTCTGTGTACGGACATAACCACGCCCCTTGTGTTTGTTTCCCATCCGTACCAATACACCTCTACACCTTCATAGGTGTTCGCTAACAACATTTGCCCCAACAGTCTTAAGGCTACACAGGGGATCTTTGTCTGTCTGTGTGCACATGTGAGTGAGAGAGGTTTTGCTGACATCGCGGGTAGCAGCAGCAGGAATTCGGACCCTGCGTTCGCCCTTCACCCCCTTCGCCCCCCGTCCTCCGCTACTCATCCCAACCCCCAGTGGTGCAGGAGGGCTGCCTCTGGGCTACATAGCAGAAGATAGAGCCTGATCTCCACACCAGCTGCTACCCCGCACTTCAAGGTTGAAGGTCCTGATGAAAATCTGGGTTTCCCAACGAATGCATTGCTCCACTCGATGTTCTGTATTCACGTAAAACATTGAAAGGACGAATAAAGAATGGACACTTTTTAACGTTTTCCATTTAAATAACAGCTACGCACGCTTATGTATGTACGGGCAGACCTTACAAAGCGCTCAAGATGCGCTCATGGAGAAGTGAGCCCGAATCGGCGCTAAAAGGGGTAATTATTCCATAATATATTAATGGGGATGCAATAGCGCTAAAAATAATACAGATAATCATCATCATTACGATCCATGGGCAGATAGCCCGTAGGTATCCACTACACATTTCTTTCTTGTTTCCAATTTCCTCTGTCTCGTGCCTTTTATGCTCAAGTAGTTGCCACATCTTTCTGGCACTAATTTCTGATGTCGTCGTCGTCAAGCCATTCTCCGTGAGGTCTTCCTCTCTTTCTGGCTCCTTACATTTTTCCGGACAACACACTTTTAATTTTCCTGTTGTCCATCCTACACATGTGTCCAAATTGTGGCAGTTTCCGACTCATCACTGCCTGCATCATCAGGTTGTCTACTTCTAAGTGCAACCGTTTTCTCACTTCTACGTTGGTCACTCTTTGGGTCCAGTTTAGATCCAGTATCCTTCTATGGCAATTCATTTCGAATGCTAATATCCTATCTCTGTCAGTCTTTTTCAATGTTCAAATCTCACAGGCACACAAAGCTGTACTGAATACGCATGTTCTAAAGATGTTCAGTTTGGTCTAGTAGCTGATTTGCTTGTTCCTCCAGATGTTATTGAATCCTGTCATTACTACTTTTGCCTTTGCAATCCTCGCTCTTCTATCTTCCGTGCAGTCGTCCCATGTCAGTAGACTTCCCAAGTATACACATTCCTTTACATTCACAATCTTACTGCTTTCTAGTATTACTTCTTTCTCAATGTCCTTCATCTTTGTCTTTCCCACGTTAATCCTCAGCCCTGCATCCTTTCCTGACTTATTCACCGTATGAATCCCATCAGATCTACGTCGTCTGCAAATCTCAGGTTATTTAGTCTTTCTCCTTGCACAGATATTCATGTGCCATTGTCCTGAATAGTAAACATTATTTCATTAATACAAATTATAATTTATAAGAATATCACTAATTATTATGTGCTGTACTCACAAGTGCATTCTACTGTATAGGAAATCCCCGTTTAGCGTGCGTTCACTCTCCGAGTTTTGGTTTGTGTTAAGCGTTTTTTCTTTGATGGATGGGTTTTCGCTTGACGCACACCACGCCCGCTATCGCCAGAGGCGCTTATCAACAATTTTCCTCGACCACGTAACTCATCACAACACGACTTCTCGGAGTCCATGATTCTACAAGTAACTCAAAATGTAAAGAAAACTATGAAAGAAAATAGTAGCTGCTTTCGGGGACACTAAGGGGTCTCCCTTAGCAAGACTCAAACTCTTAGCTCCTCGGAGCCTTTGCCGTTGCATAGCTCAAACTGTGGTTGGTTTGGGGCACCACTCGGAGTCTGCCGTTGAAAGAGTGATTAATATGATTTTCATCTATTGTTATATAGACATGTCTAACTTATTTCATTAATTCCCTAAGTCACGTCGGAGCCCGAAGCTCCTCCCACTATCACGCCCTCGAGCATCCATTGGGTGATCCTAAGTTTACCCCTGGACCTGGCTCTACAGACATCCCGGTGCCTGATGTCATAAACCCTGCCATACTTCCTCCCTTCGGAGGTCATGCCAAGACTTGTGTGAACAAAGACCCACTTAATTGCCCTTGTGATGTCTATCGACTCATACAAGTTGGCTCCTAGATGTGGTGTGTGTCTGTAGCTCGTGTTAAAGTGTGAAGACGGCCTCCCTCCCTCTCTCGGTGTTCTTGTCTTTGTTTGTCCCCTTACCTATTGAGCCTGGTTTGCTGGGTTCTGTTCCCACTCACAATCAAGACATTGGCAGTTATCTGAACTGGGTCCCCCCCCAGGACATCACGGATGTCACTGTGTGGTGCCGGCCCTAGAGGGGCACGGCGTGCGATGTACTCGCATCGCAGACATCACGTATGTAGCGACATCGTGTATGTCACGGTGGAATGTCGGCTCGAGCGAGGCACGGCGTGCAATGCATTGACATTGCGGACACCCCGTATGTGGGTATAGAACCAGCCCTAGGGGGGGCTCGGTGAGCACTGGGATAGCGCAATGGCACCACACATGGCATGCAGTGCTGACTCCTGCAGAAGGGAGTGTGAAAGTATCAGCCATGGGATGAAGTTAACCTGGGCCATGGCACTCTGGTTGACCCTGAAATGCACGTGACCAGTTAGATCTATACAAGGGCCCCCGGGTCGGGGCTTGGGGGTGGTCACGTGTCAGGGTAGATCCTACGGGAAGTATCGAGAGATGACCCGAGGTTTCTCGAAGGTGGTCGTGGCCAAGGGCGGGGCCAGCCATGACCCAGCAGCATATAAAGCATTGCTGCCGTCATCTGAAGATCTACAATCTACGTTCTACATCCAAGAAGAAGTCACCAACACGTGGATGAGGACTGCAGCCCGGGTCCTGTCCGTTGTAGCTACTCCCAGTAACAAGCGTATTTAGTCTGGTGGTCCACCACCATAGGTTATCTGGCTAAGGGGCAGTAACCCGTTTGTGTTATGTGTTGGTATTAATAAATATGTGTTGCCTCCAAGAAGTATGTCTGCGACTCAGTTGAATCCACTACACATATGTAGAGGAGTATTGTGAGTAATCAATGAGGGGGCGAGCAGAAGGAGGTGCGAGCGGGATGACAGTCAAGAATAACGTAACGTCACGGGCTACGTAAGGGGCTTTGGAGAGCACCTTCGGGAACATAGGCAGAGCCGAGCTGGGGGGAGGAGCCGCCCAAAGGCTTCTTAAGAGGAGCCCCGTGATGGAGGCGTGGTCGTCATAGGGAGTCAGGGTAAGGATCGGCTGGAAGAGGGTCTCTCTCCTCGTCGTGGAGCGGTGTTGGCTGAACCCCCACTCTGGGTAGACGAGTGGGATAACCAAGGGGATAGCCGAGGGTAGGGTCTGTAGGTATTCAGTAAAGGGTCGGCGGGAAGAGGGTCTCTCTCTCCTCGTCGCGGAGCGGTGTTGGCTGAACCCCCACTCCGGGCAGACGAGTGGGATAACCAAGGGGATAGCCGAGGGTAGGGTCCATAGGTATTCAGTGAAGGGTCTGCGGGAAGAGGGTCTCCCTCTCCTCGTTGCGGAGCGGTTTTGGCTGAACCCCCACTCCGGGCAGACGAGTGAGAGGACCCAAATAGTATTCAGTGTCCGGGGTAAAGGACCGAGATAGAGTACACCTACACAGGTGTGAGCGTCGGATGTCGAGTGTAACAGTGTTTTATTAAACGGCAACAGCCTTTATAGAATTCCTTGTCTCCGCGTGGTTCTCCTGCACTACACATATAAATATGTTGTTGTCCTGAATGATCCTTAGGTTCAATACTTCAGCATGAACTACCATAATTCCATTACCATTTTTCACATGCTTAACCTAGACCTTATGGTATTTATGTATGTGTAGAGGAGTAGTGGGGATGTCACGTCACGCTCGCCCTCCGAGAGAGTAAGGGGCAGAACGTGATGTCAGGCAGACCTCGGGGTGACGGTGACGGGAGGTCCCCCGGGGGGGGAGACCGTGATGTAACCGGGGTCGTCGAGGGAGCCAAGAACAGGAGACTGGTGCAGGGAGACGAGCCGAGTTAGCCGGGGTTGTAGGATTCCCAGTACCCTGTCCCCTGGGGAGTATAGGCTAGGGGGTTCTTGTTAGGCGTAAGCCTGTAACCCCTGTTAGGCGTAAGCCCTAAATAAACTCGGCGTGAGCTCCAACCAAGACCTGCCTCTGTCGTAAGTTGCACCACAACATATGGATAACAGTGATTTTTCATAAGCAGATGCAATATCATGGGACCTTTATTCCAGTATCAAAATATGAAAAATAAGAATAGGTTTTACCCTTTATGGCAATAAAACAGGTGTTAAGATCCATAATAGAGGTTGTTTGGGTTAGATCGCGTAAATATATAAATGTGTCGTTAAAACCCGCCACCACCCGACACAGCCAACTAGTAAGGGTTGTCACGTAAACAGAACATGCCAATTCGTCATTAGTACAGCACACCGGTGTGTTGGAGAGACAAGCCACAACATTGACAATCTGAGTACGACGTTTTACCAGTAATTAGAACAGCTTCATCAGGCGACAGCCAGATTTGTAAAGAAGTCTAACTGTTTCGTTCCTTAGGTTTTTACCATTTCAACTGGTACAAAACTGACACCTTTATACAAGGCATCATGTTTGCAATAACCACAACACACGCAGTCAAAATGCAAACAAAAAGAAACAACTCTAATAATGATATGCACTGTCCTTGAAGTTGATTGGTCCACACCCGAGACCTTAGAGCCTAGTCTCCATTGGTGTTGGACCAGATGACGCCAAAAGGCGTACAACTTTTTGTTTGCATTTTGACTGCTTGTGTTGTGGTTATTGCAAACATGATGCCTTGTATAAAGGTGTCAGTTTTGTACCAGTTGAAAGGGTAAAAACCTATTGCTATATTTTACCACTGGTAAAGGAGGTCTCATCGTGTTTCGTTCCTTATATGGAGGTGTAGATGTGGTGACCACGCTTCTGCGCTCTTGCGCAAAGTGGGGGAGGGGGATTACTGAGTCAACATACATTATGCATAAAGCGAGCCCTTTGATATTGTCCTTCCTTTATATTGTGTGTATTAAAATAGCCGTACCAACGGTAAACCCTATTGATGTATGCTGCCCTTTATAGGCATGCATTTAAATAATATATTATTTGATGATTCGCTTCCACGCAGCACTAAAGCGGTAGCTATTCAAACGGTTAAAATTATTTTTACTTTCAATTTCGATAGATTATCGAATTAGTCTTGGCCAGTAGTAGCTAGTTTTGCACATAACTTCAACATTATCAAAATGAATTGAGGGTCCTTGTTGGCATGCATGTTCTGCTATTGCTGACAGTTGTATTTGGGAGAATTTAATATTTCTCTGATGTTCTTGTAGTCTCGTGCTGATCATTCGTCCTGTTTGCCCAAGATAACATTTACCACACGTGCAGTTAATCCTGTACACACCTTCTGTTGATAGCTTCGGTAATACATCTTTTGTACCAAATATTAATTTCTGCATTTTATGTACCGTGCCAAATCTGACGAGGATGTTTTGTTTATCCAAACATCTGGCTAGTTTATCAGTTACTCCCGCAATGTACGGTATTTTGATCGTTTTAATTACTTGGACAGTTTCAATGCTCGTGTTATTTGATTGGGTTTTGGCATTCAATGCCCTGTTGATTTGTGCATTATTGTCACCGTTCATTTGCAGCGCTTCTTTAATATGTTGAATTTAACTTATCAGACCATCTTGCACGATGGTGTGACTCTCCATTCAGATAGGCGTCAGTATGCGTTTTCTTTCGGTAAACGCTGTGTAATTTTAGCATTTCGATCCCGTCCGAGCAGAATATCCAGAAATGGTAGAGTTCTGTCAGCTTCCACTTCCATGGTGAACTGGATGGATGGGTTTTGCGAGTTGAGATGATTTAGAAATGCGTTCAGTGTATCTTTGCCGTGTGGCCAGACCACCAATGTGTCATCCACATATCTAAACCAAGCAGATTGTTTTAGTGTGCTTGAAGCTATTACTTTTGTTTCAAAATATTCAATGTGTAGTGATGCACTCAGAGACACTAGGAATAGGAGACACTCTATTTATTACAGCCTTCACAGGGTACAAGGGGTAACTACGCTTCAGTCAGCCAGTCTGTTAGCTGTCCTGACTGACAACGCCGAGAAGGTGAAGACGGTGACGAAGACTCCAGCAGCCCGACAGGATTCCACTCCAAGCAACAGCCCCGAACCTTCGCTTGGGGTCCCCCTTTATCCTCCTGGCGTGGCCTCGCTCCGACCCCGGCTACGCCCCCCTTCTAGAACCGACTAGTGGGTTCTCGGCTTACCTCACGTGCCCCCTCCATCACCTTTGCCCTACATCTCTCTCTGCTTATCACGTGACCTGCTGACGGACAGGGCTACTGCAACTGCAGACCTCTTTCTCTGCCAGCAACCAGCGCTATGCTCCATATTGACCCATTTAATGTCACGACACATGTACAAATTCGCTATCACAGGAGACAAAGGAGAGCCCATTGCTGCTCCTTCCTTTTGTTTATAGAAGTCACCTTTCCACAAGAAGTAGGTGTTCTTTAGACAGTGTTCAGCTAGTCTTGGGATATATTTGGCTAAACCTTTGTTCGTTACCAGTGTCGAGTAATTTAATTGACTCATTGACCGGAACCCTCGCGAACAGAGAAGTCACATCAAAACTTACGAGAATATCATTAGGTTTCGATTTAAAGCTTTCGTGACTGCAGGGATTCATATTCTTGGTTCTTTCTGTAAAGTCACGTATTTTTATTGTTTAATTTTTATTATTTTATTATTTCCCTTCTACGTAACTTTATCGAAAGAACCAAGAATATCATTAGGGTTAAGCTTAATGTCTTTCATTATTTTTACGAGATGTTCAGAGTTTTGATGAACGAAGAGGTCCTACGGATGTATGGCTGTATTTGTTTCGTTACGTATTGTGCTAATTTGTACGTGGCAGAGCCTATTGTACTAACTATGGGTCTTAATGGGACATCCGTTTTGTGAATTTTTGGCACCCCATAAAGTCTTGGTGGTTTTGATGCCCTTGGTTTGATCAGGTATCACTCTTCCTTGGGAATTGATGACTTGGCAACGATTGCCATTGTTTCACGTTTCAAGGTGCTGGTTGGGTCTCGTTTAATTTTAATGTAGGTACCTTCATCGAGTAAATCTTTGATTTTATTACCATAGTCCTCACAGGACGAATAATCAGCATGATACTAAAATTATCCCAAATACAACTGTCAGCAGTAGCAGAACACGTGTGCCAACAAGGACACTTAATTGATTTTGATGTTGAAGTTCTGTGCAAAACTATCTCCTACTGGACAAGACTAATTAGATAATCAATCGAAATTGAAAGAAGTAAAAATAATTTTAACCGTTCGGATAGCTACGGCCTTATGCTCTGCAGTTCCTCCTCACATTCAAGGAACCGCGGGGGCAGATGGCCCGGTGGCTAACGCAGCTGCAAATCGAGTACAGGGCTGGGCGGACGCACGCAAACGTGGACGCCTTGTCAAGGCGACCCGCGGTGTGCGTCGAGATGAGGGCGGAGGAGGCCTGCCCATGCTTCACGGGTGACGCTGCCGATAGGCATCGGCCCCCCTGGAGTGCTCTGAGACTAACCCCCCTCCGCTGAAAGAAAGTGCCGTGTGTGCCACAGAGGTACCTGCAGAAGGAGCCAGGGACCCAGTGGAACGCCCGGCGGGCATGGAGCCCACACCCCGGGGCCCGACGGGCCGCTCAGCCCTGCCTGGTTGGATCCAAGAGGACGTCAGCTGTGCGCCTGGATGACGAGCAGCTGAGACAGGCCCAGTAGCGGGACCCGGACCTGGCGGCGGTAGAGGCGGCCCTGCGGGAGGAAAAGGTCGCCCTGCAGGGACCCGGGAGTGGTTTGTATGCCCGGTTGTGTGTAAAGAACTGGGTGGTGCGGGAACTAACCGAAGCCGGGCAACCGGAGTGTATCTGTGTTCCCGCCCAGGCGCGGCCCCAGCTGCTACGGCTGGTGCATGACCACAGGGAACGGCGCACTCGGGAGACCCTGCGTCATCAGTATCTCTGGCCCAAACTGGCACAAGATGTGGCTGCCTGGGTACAGGGCTGCCGCACTTGTCAACAGTGTGGGCAGAAACCGGCGCAGTATCAGGTGCCCCTGAGGACGTTCAATGTCATCCAGGCAAACCAGCTAGTTGGAATCAACCTACAGGGGCCATTCCCACGATCCCACTGAGGCAACCGGTATATTCTCATGGCGGTGGAGTATTTCACGCGCTATCCAGTGGTGGTGGCCATCCCCGATAAAACAGCCCTTGTGGTTGCCCGGGCATTTGTGGAGCATTACGTGCTTAAACATAGGATTTCCGAACGAGTCATTACTGACCAGGGTAGTGAGTTTGAGGCAGAGCTATTTCAGGCGCTGTGCCGGGAGTTTGGAATCCAGAAGGACCGAACTATGGCATACCACCCCCAGGTGAATGGTATGGTGGAGCATATGAACCAGACCTTAGTCGGGAAGCTCAAACGAATGGCGGCCGCCAATCAACAAGATTGGGACGAACACCTCCCCTATGCCCTGTTCGCCTACGCCACCACGGTACACACATCTACGGGACAGACCCCGTTCCTAATGATGTTTGATCGTGAGTTTCGCCTACCAACAGATCTGTTATTCAGCATTCCCCCACCGCAACCGGAGGAAGAGAGCCAGCCCGAGGAGTACCTGATGGGGACCCTGCAAGGGGTCTGTGGCCACGCCTATCAACTGGGAGAGGCCGCACATCAGCGGCAAGAGCAGGGCGTCTGGCCCCGTGTGGAGCCCCCCTTCTACTCGTCGAGCTCTAAGGTATGGCTGCACACCCCGCGCGCAGGGGCTGGACAGGTGGGGAAGCTGACCACCTACTGGCATGGCCCTGGACTGTGGTTTGGCACATCTCCCCCTAAGCGGTGCTGATCCAGGGCGGGGAGAGGGGCCGAGAGACGGTGGTCAATGTCCGCCAATTGAAACCATGGTGGGCGGCCTCGGCAGGAGAGGCCCCCGCCCAATCGGCGGGGGCCCGGCGAGAAGTGGCTGAGGAGGAGGGGGGAAAGGAGGTGGGCGTCAGCCCCCACAGCTCCGTCTCCTCTGGAACATCCCCTCTCTTTGTGTCTCCTTTTATACCTCCCAAGCCCTCTCTCTGAAAACGTATATCTCCCCACCCCCTTCAGCCAATCCTGACCTTTCCCACCAACGGTTCTCAACCGTCCTTCGAGAGTCCACTCTTGAGAGTCCACTCCCGCCTTTTTACCTTTCAAATATTTCCTCCAATCACTTTCAATCTTGCCTCCCGACCAATCACTATGGATGCCTCTCTGCACCAATAGGAGGCCTTGGCCTACTTCCTGATTGTTGGTATATTTGTGTCACGTTAGCGGTCTGTTATCTCGGTCGTAACAATATTAAAAACCTTTTGACCCTGGGCTGTATTGTCATGTAGTAGTACATCCTCTCAACCAAATTAATGTTAAATACCATGATGGTTAAGAATATTCATATGCGGTGGATATCATTCTGAACATTTCAACTCTCAAAACGCTGAGTGTGGCCGATTTCCTGCCATGGGCACAGTTAAAACAAACAGCAGAGTGCTTATTTATGGCCTTTTTGGTAATGTATGTGTAACTCAAGGAAGGCGTTACCCAGATGCTGCCGCTTGTTATCATCCCAAACCATCAAACCTATTTTGTTTGCCAACTTCCCACTCGTGCTAATTGGTTTGCTGCATCTATTTTATTCTAAATTTTGGTCACGCAATGGATACAAAGAACTGTGATGTTCAAAATATACAATATCACATTTTACAATTATTTTTGGAAAAGGAAAATAGACAACATCGTGGTCTCCTATCTACGAGTCCTTACCACTGATCGTGGCTTCAAAGTGAACCCAGGCTGGCAGAAGCACTGTGGGGACGTTCCAATCATTGGTGAACGGTGCCAATGATGTGTGAGCGAGTCGCTGCACGAATTGTGTGTGGTACTCAAGGCTAGTCCTGACAGTCCCTACATGGCTCCATGAAATGTACGTCCAACATTCCGCTTACATGAATATCGAAGGGAATCCGAATTGCAACAAATTACACCACAATTTCGAGAATTGCATAAGCCGTTGAGCACTCGCATTCCCAGGACAATTTAGAGCGAGTTGACTCATGACGCTGAAATCAGCCTTTCGAAGTTCAACTCAGCCTAAATGAGTCCTGTATCTGATGAGGTGGCAGTTCTACTAACATAATCAAGAGAGTCAAAGGCGAATAGATGGGTATTGTCAACCACATGACTGCCTTATTTGAAGTGCCAACATTAATAAGCGCTTGCTGGTAGTGTTGGCTCTTTATGTAATGTGTCGAGGCCCACACAGGAATCAGGAGGCACCACTTCTTTATTTGAACTTGCAGCCGAAGGTAACACAACAACTAACGCTACACCGACCCAACATTGGGGAAAGGGGAACTATCCTTAATCCCTTAAGGGGGTATCTATCCCTTATCCCTTCTAGCCGATCGCTCCCGGGCTCCCCGCTGCACCGCTGCCCCGATCGCTTTCCTCACCGGACTGAGCCCTCCGCTCTGCCCCCGTTCTTCCTCCCTCCCCGGAGCCTCGCCCCCGGCCCGCCTCCGGCCACGTCTCCTGCTCGGCCTCGAGGGAGGAACGGGGGCCAGCGTTACCTGTCCCCATCCTCTCACATCCGGGTTCCCTTAACTCCCCTGAGCCGGCCCCTCTGACAGGGCCAACTCCTGCGACGTCTCCGTCAACTCCCTTCAGAGGTACGTGCCATCACTCGTATAATCGTGGGTGCGTCCCACGTACACCCCGTAAGGATGCCACTCACGTCCCTACATCACCCCCCCCCCCCCCTTTGTGAAACTCAGCCGACCCAGCTGACAAATATAAAAGCACAACTGGGCCTCCAACAACGAACAGGGATGAACAACACGAAGAATAAATATAACAAATGGCAAACCCAACCCGAATATGTACATTATATACAGAATGAAGGAGTGAAGAAAACTTTGCATAAGAACACAACCAACATATTTACAATGGAAACGGGGGGGGGGGGGGGGGGGGGGGGGGGGGGGCCCAACCCCATTCATACAATACCGCACCCGAGCACGAGATGAGGCGTGTTCAGCCAACGGCTCATCTGGCCTGGGCTGCGGACGCAAACCCCGGTGTAGGTGCATGCAAGTCCCGACGGACGGTTATTTGATTGGAGCCATCCTTGCCCGAGTTCTCATCGCTGGAACGTCCAGCAAGGGAGGAGCCGATCCCTCGGGGGCAACGGACACCGTCGGACGATGGCCCGCTGGCCCTGGCACGTCACGCAGGGGGGTACCCCCTCGCGGAGCAGGGTCAGGTGACGGCGTCATCCTGTTGCCCTGCACCACTCAGCCGCAGCTGACAGCCGGCAGGGGATCCTCTAGACACTCGGACCCTGCGGAAGGAATAGCAGAACTGTCCTGAGGAAGGATGTCAGAAGACGTGCGCCCCAGCTCGTCGGGCTCACCGGACCCCCGGCCCTCACGAAGTGGGGATCACGAATCCGCGAGCGGTGGGACAAACCGTTTCAGGCGCGACGGGTAAACAAGCCAGTGATGGCGATTATGTTGGATCCGTACACATTGTGGGCTCTGCACTTCCACCACTTCCACCGGGCCCTGCCATGGCTTGTGCAGTTTGGCGAAATGCCCAGTGGGACATTAGGACAATGAAGCCACGCCCTATTGCCTTTAGCCCATACCGTAACAAGCAGCCGCTCATTGGCCGCCTAGCGCAAGGCAGAGTTTCCCTAACCGCCTCCAAGCGCTGCAGGACCCCCCGCATAGGCTCCGAAATCCTGGTACATTTGTCCAAGGGTTTCAATTGTACATCAATAGGCGGGTCACGCTCCCTGCTGTACACTAAAAAGAATGGGGAAAACCCCATGGAAGCGTGCGGGGTGGAACTGTAAGCTGCCAGAACACTCGGAATGTGTATAAATCCCAGTCAGACTGCTTCTCATCAACCCGATGAAAAAGCATGGACGACAGGGTCCTGTACAACCTTTCGACCATGCCGTCTGTCTGGGGGTGATAGGACGAAGTGCGCACCTTCTTGGTTCCCAAGTTATCACACACCTCTTGCAGGAGTTTCGAGGATAATTTTTACCCTGGTTCATCAGGAGACGCTCTGGTGCACCCTTATCAAGAACATAGCCTTGAAGGAACGCTGTAGTATGGCCTCCGCCGATTGGTTCGGTAACGGCTAAGCCTTAGGCCAATGCGATAGATACTCAACCCCTACCAATAAATATCTATTGCCCCTTGGGGTGGTAGGGAACGGGCCAAGAACATCAAGCGCGACCAGTTCATTAACTCGGGACACGCAAATATATTGCAGCAGTGGCTGGTCCATCCTAGGCAGAGGCTTCCGGTGCGCACACTCCGTGCACCCTTTTAAGACGTTATAAACATCGTCGGCCATGCCCGGCCAGAGGAACCGTAGCTTGAGAGTAGCCAACGTCTTCCTGACCCCCAGGTACATGAGCCACTCATGTTCCACCCATATCACCTTGCCCCTCCTGCTCGGCCTCGAGGGAGGAATGGGGGCCAGCGTTACCTGTCCTCAGCCCCTCGCATCCGGTTCCCCTTAACTCCCCTGAGCCGGCCCCTCCGACAGGGCCAACTCCTGCGACGTCTCCGTCAACTCCCTTCAGAGGTACGTGCCCTCACTCGTATAATCGCGGGTGCGTCCCGCTTACACCCCGTAGGGACGCCACTCACATCTCTACATTTAGATTAAGTGATGGATTTTTTTGGAGCACTAGAGTGTGTGTTTGTGTTCATTATTTAAATTTCCAAATGATACATTGCATGGAGTCTTTGGTTATTTCCAGAAACTATTCAGAAGGGACCTTGCACGTTTTACATTTTCACTTTAACAAATGGAATCTCTGATTCAGAAACGGTCATTCGCGGGGAAGTCAGTCACCCACAGGGAATTTCAGCAGGAGCATGGGGAGGCGATTCACTCATGAGGACATTAATAACCTCATCGAAACTAATTCTACAGCCTCATCAAATTTGCATCCTTCCTCCACTGTATTGTTGCCCGCGTTCCAGGGTGAGATTCTCAGATTTGTAGAAGGATATCAGCTTTTCCTCCAACGGAACGTACAACTTGTTACAGAATGTGTATGAACGGCTGTTATCAACTGTACAGTGAGGGAAAAAAGCATTTGATCCCCTGCTGATTTTGTACGTTTGCCCACTGACAAAGAAATAATCAGTCTATAATTTTAATGGTAGGTTTATTTGAAAAGTGAGAGACAGAATAACAACAAAATCCAGAAAAACGCATGTCAAAAATGTTATACATTTATTTGCATTTTAATGAGAGAAGTAATTATTTGACCCCTCTACAAAACATGGCTTGGTACTTGGTGGCAAAACCCTTGTTGGCAATCACAGAGGTCAGACGTTTCTTGTAGTTGGCCACCAGGTTTGCACACATCTCAGGAGGGATTTTGTCCCACTCTCTTTGCAGATCTTCTCCAAGTCATTAAGGTTTCGAGGCTGACGTTTGGCAACTCGAACCTTCAGCTCCCTCCACAGATTTTCTATGGGATTAAGGTCTGGAGACTGGCTAGGCCACTCCAGGACCTTAATGTGCTTCTTCTTGAGCCACTCCTTGTTGCCTTGGCCGTGTGTTTTGGGTCATTGTCATGCTGGAATACCCATCCACGCCCCATTTTCAATGCCCTGGCTGAGGGAAGGAGTTTCTCACCCAAAATCAAACGGTGCATGGCCCCGTCCATCATCCCTTTGATGCGGTGAAGTTGTCCTGTACCCTTAGCAGAAAAACACCCCCAAAGCATGTTTCCACCTCCATGTTTGACGGTGGGGATGGTGTTCTTGGGGTCATAGGCAACATTCCTCCTCCAAACACGGCGAGTTGAGTTGATGCCAAAGAGCTCCATTTTGGTCTCATCTGACCACAACACTTTCACCCAGTTGTCCTCTGAATCATTCAGATGTTCATTGGCAAACTTCAGACGGGCATGTATATGTGCTTTCTTGAGCAGGGGGACCTTGCGGGCACTGCAGGATTTCAGTCCTTCACGGCGTAGTGTGTTACCAACTGTTTTCTTGGTGACTATGGTCCAAGCTGCCTTGAGATCATTGACAAGATCCTCCCGTGTAGTTCTGGGCTGATTCCTCACCGTTCTCATGATCATTGCAACTCCACGAGGTGAGCTCTTGCATGGAGCCCCAGGCCGAGGGAGATTGACAGTTCTTTTGTGTTTCTTCAACTGTTGTCACCTTCTCACCAAGCTGCTTGGCGACCGTCTTGTAGCCCATTCCAGCCTTGTGTAGGTCTAAAATCTTGTCCCTGACATCCTTGGAGAGCTCTTTGGTCTTGGCCATGGTGGAGAGTTTGGAATCTGATTGATTGATTGCTTCTGTGAACAGGTGTCTTTTATACAAGTAACAAGCTGAGATTAGGAACACACTCTTAAAGGGAGTGCTCCTAATCTCAGCTCGTTACCTGTATAAAAGACACCTGGGAGCCAGAAATCTGTCTGATTGAGAGGGGGTCAAATACTTATTTCCCTCATTAAAATGCAAATCAATTTATAACATTTTTGACATGCGTTTTTCTTGATTTTTTTGGTTGTTATTTTGTCTCTCACTGTTCAAATAAACCTACCATTAAAATTGTAGATTGATCATTTCTTTGTCAGTGGGCAAACGTACAAAATCAGCAGGGGATCAAATACTTTTTTCCCTCACTGTATGGACGACTGTAAAGTGCGTGCGCTTCTGACATTTGTTACCAACAACGTGGGAAAAAACGCATCCACATGCAGTGGATTGGCGCCGATGCTAATGAACTGCTGTTGCTGATCAGCCTTTGCTACGGCTGCTGATACTGATGCTGAGATGATGATGCTGATTATTACGCTGCTATTCATGAAAGTCTGATGTTACTGCTGGTATTTTCTGTTGTTGGTTATTATTAAGCACCACCCCAATACGTCATTTCTCAATACAATACCGACGAGCATTCCATTGTAATCGTAATATCTGGGATGTTAGGTAAAATCCCCCCCCCACCATAGCATTTTCCTGCCCACGCAGCTCCTCCGCTCCCTGTGTAAACAATGGCATTTTTTACGCTTATCAACACAGAAGTGTACTCCCAGAGACTCTACCTGCCGTGGCACGGTCTCACGCGGAGAAGGGTTCGACTCCACGGAAGAGTTTAAAATTATATTGTTGTTTAATGACGTGAGAACTGGAGACGGCAGCGATAGTCTCATTATGACACGAACACACGCGGACCGTGGGAGCTGCTGGTGATAAAGGATATGCGCGTGCACAGGACCCACAGAGAGCCATCGCCAGGCGTACAAATCGCACAGCGCATGCGACTGATTGATCGGCGGCATCCACGCCTCTGACAGCCCAACCGGGTCCCGCGTGATGCCGTTAATTCTCAGTTGAAGTAAGAGGAAACACTAGAAAGGTGCAGCTCGGCAAGTGCTTGCTTGCAGGAAGGGCGTCCATGAGAAGTAGCTCTAGAGTCGAGAGGGTGTTCTATTCCAAGCTGTTTTGGATGACGTGGGTGTAACCACATTTTACCCCCACATTCAGTCCATCTGCCAATGTGGGCGGCCCATCCATACTGCGGCTGCTGGTAGAACTTACCCCATTATTTCAGCTGCAGCCTCGCTGGGAGACCCAATCGAAGCACTCCCTACCTCTGGATTGCAAGTCCAGCGTGATAACCATTATTACAAACATCGTTAATAAGTGGCGGTAACGTCACCACGACGCTTGTGCCAGGCTAGGTGTACCTTGAAGCCACGTGAAGTATCGAAGGCTTCCCTGCAGGAGGTCTCGGGACAGACTCAGGAGCTATAGATTGACTGAGGTGACTAGCCGATGCACCGCCTTTGCTCCCTCCTGTTCCAACGTGCTGAGTTTTAGTCGCTGAGCCATGCGCCGCCTATAATCGGGGATTCCCCGTGCCTCCGCATCGCGTCACTGGCTTAAATCTCACTGCGGCAACCGCACACACGCACACACAGCAAAGCAGCCGCCCTGTGCTTGTGTACTGACATGGAGGTGGTCATCGCGGTGAGCGTGGCCATGCTAATCGCCCGGGCTTCGGGCTGCAGCGACTGCACGGAGACGTCCGCGGGGTCGCTCGGGGTAAGTGCGGAGAGCGCGGCACCCCTCGGGCCAGGCAGCGACAGTGGGCGGTGGCTTCGCCTGTTTGTAGGAGCGCCTTCGCCGCGTTTTTGTTGTTGTTGTAGACGGTTTTACGGTTTGAATCCGGTGGCAGCCTTGGTTAATGCCGAGGCCGTGTTAACCGTAACCTATTGCGGTCTTCTTCACAGCGGACGTTAAAATATCCGGTGACGTCGTTCGAAAAAGTAGAGCCATCGTGTGCCGGTGGCAAGGCACAAATTTGGCAAATCTTAAAAATGACACCATAAATTACTCAAATTGGAATGAACCTCCTGCAAAAATAGTCTCGAGACTCAGGCTTTCCTTGGTCGACAAGCCATATATATTTAAAAAAACATAATCTCATGAGGGAAGTGCTGTCAGCGAGCACGTATCTTAACTCGTCGACTTAGGGAAGGTCCGGGACATGTTTTACACCTCTTGGTGTTTTCCGTCGTTAGGAATCGAACCCGGGAAGCCAACGTCTTAGCACAGAGCCCTCCGCTTATGAAAGGCCAATTGCTCAATTACCGTTGGGCGTCGATGTCGCTGATCGTGATCAATCATCATCGCTCGCAAGAGCAATGAAATGGGCATCGCTTTGTGGGAAGCTAACAGTGCTCATCAAGTGTCGAGACAGGAACCACCCTCAAATGAAATCGGAATTTCCACCACTTTGCTCAGGGCCACCAGTGGACCGGAGCACCGCACTCATTCCACTTTGGTCACGATGTGGGGCCAGGGTGGACTCCTGCTGCTAGGGGCCAGGGTAGACTCCTG
>CM025641.2:9779945-9790411 GCA_014621495.2 Entosphenus tridentatus | reverse complement strand
AAGGGGGGACTCCTACTGATATGGGCCAGGGTGGACTCTTGTTGCTATGGGCAAGGGTGGACTCCTCCTGCTAGGGGCCAGGGTAGACTCTTGCTGATATGGTCCAGGGTAGACTCCTGCTGCTAGGGGAAAGGGTGGACTCCTGCTGTTAGGGGCAAGGGTGGACTCCTGCTGATATGGTCCAGGGTAGACTCCTGCTGCTAAGGGAAAGGGTGGACTCCTGCTGCTAGGGGAAAGGGTGGACTCTTGTTGCTAAGGGCAAGGGTGGACTCCTGCTGCTAAGGGCCAGGGTAGACTCCTGCTGCCAGTCTTGTATGTCCACCACTGTTGAAACAAGAGTGCAGATAGCAACCACTGCTGGTGCGTACCTCACATAGTCATTGGTTGTGGTCACATTTTCCAATTTTTTTGTCAAGAGATATTTTAGTTGCATGCTTACACTCAATGTGCACGTCTGTGAGTTGCACCGAGTACAGCTCTTGAGAACTCTAACCCTGTTTTTCTCACCGTGCTGATATTGTATTAACTCAGTTTTGAATCAAATAATCAACGTGGTTGTATGGTATTTGAGACTAATATGTATTACTAAGTTTGAAAATACTTTTCTAATACGTCTTTACTGTAATATTAACACAAATATTCAACATGATATGTTATTAGTGTGCATGTTGTCCACATAATTTTCAACATCGCGACCTCCGAGATCTGCCGTATAACAGCATCCCGCTGTGCTCCTCGGTATTCCCCTTTGTCGCCTGATTCATAGAGACCATGCCAACGCCTGTATCGGCAACCGGCCAATCCCATATCTACACATATACGTTGCAACCATTGCAACGATTTTTACCTAACTGTATCTATAACACTCACCTGCCATGTTCTTTTACCGACGTCTGCATTGCTTCTCCCGTCTTGCCGCTAAATCTCCAATATCAGTCTCAGTCACTGTGCTCAAATGGCAGCAACTTAATGTGGATCAGCTTAGATCACCCCTGCCACATATGCCCATTTTATTGGCTTATGTAGAGCAACTATCAGAGATTCAGTTGTCAGTGATCAGCCATGTCATCTCTTTGTCTCAAAGTTGATGGATTGCAGATGCACCTACCCATCGCCTTCACGTGTATATTTGGAAAAGTGCGAAGTCACATGGTCCATGCTTTGCCATTTGTAGCTGCAATCGCACAGAGGAGAGAATCTCTGATGTTCTACTTGTGTATGAGGAGTCCTCTACTCATAGTCCGTAAGCCAGGCGGATCTCTCTCCCTGGCTGCCGTCATTGCGTCTCGTATCTCCCAGCGGTCAGTGACTGCCCAATTCCAGTAAAAACGTTGGAGTTCAGCAATGTTGGCGGTAGCAGGATAGCTGGGTGTCTCAGAGGTCAGAGCGCTGAGCTGACAACACTGAGAATGTGAGTTCTAATCCAGGCAGCCGCCTATATTTAAAACGGGTTGTCAAATGTAGCTACCGAGTTAATGGTCTCAGCCTGGTTACCAGTGAATGTACACAATACCATTATATTACATCTGATTTAGCACCTTGGCTATATTCCAACTCTGAGAATTCTAACTATCAAGTTGACTGCCATGCAAAAATCAATACTCTCTTTAGCATAGAAAGGTGGTTGGGAAAGTACTGCCCCAAGCCGTGTTACAGAGGTCACTTTAAGGGATCTCAGAAGTAGTTGTGATATCCGCTCGTGCGCGCTATTTCTTGTATTGTTCTGCGAGAGTTCCGAATGTATATCATGACACACAAGCAGGATAACAATGGGGTAATTGTGGTAAGACTGGCCTCTGATAATCTCTGTGGTAGAGTCGAAGCCCCACCCGCTACTGCTATTTCTTCATGACATAAACAGCAGGAGATATTAATGAAGATGAGAGAGTTGCACTCATAACAGATAGTGGAGAGACAGGTGGGCAATGTTTTCATACCGGAGAAGAGACAGGATGTCGATGCTATGCCAAGAGATCGATTGTAGAGATTAGAGAGTTGTGGACGGTGTTTATTATTTTACAGGTTTGTGTCCAATCGGGGACGGCTGCTCCGATTTTCTCTTTCCGTGAACTTCTATTCTGTACCTCTTCTATTGTCACATCTGCCGTCCTCACATCTCATTCTACCGCATCCTGCCCCCCCCCCACTCGGTCTCCCTCTGCTTCTTCTGCTCTCCACCTGTGGTATCTCCATGGCCCCTCTCATTGCATCTCCTTTTTGTCGCTTCTCGATGCATGACCAAACGATCGCGGCGCTGTCATGACCCATCGGTAGTGCATTTTCCGCTTGTTGCCGAGGTTCGTGGTTAGTTATTAGCAAGTTGCCACGGTTAGTTCCAAGGGTGGAGTAGCCGTGAGAAAATGCGCCGTTTGTTTCATTGTTATCCCTACAGATCCTGTGTTGTTATACGCAGAAAATAATTCCATAGTGTGTGGGTTCAATTGTAAATTTTTAGTTATTTCGCAAAAGTTACTGTATTGGGAAAACACCCTCCTGAAAAAGATTTTGGTAATCTAAGTCTTGCCTCCCTTACCTTCTCGGAAATATTAGTAATTCCTTCTAAATCTCGAACTTCTTAAATACGTGTCTGCTTTAGAGATTGTTGAAACCTCCATCTGACTGTACAGAGGGATAGTTTCTTTCACAAATCTGTCGTTTCGAGAACCTGAATGGATTTCAGAGGAAGATAACCCTGTGGCGGTGAATGGGAAATTAAACAATAGGGGGATGTGTTTCCGATAAGTGAAGAGGAACTGCACAAACGGCTCATTTCGCAAGGCGCAAAGGGAGCAGCAACACTTTCACTTTGAGCGCTCTCCATGCAAGAGGTGCTCAACGTGACCTCACGCGTGGCCAGCAAGCAGTCGCAGAAGCTTGGCCAAGTCAAAGTCTTTGCCTGCTGAAGCGGGCACTGGGGCCGGTGTAATCGTGGTGAAAATTCTAATTTATATGGCAAGGCCCAATCTGCTCATAGTTCAAGTTTCCGGTTGATTTTGTGTAACCCGGTGGTGAGAACTAACGAGAGCCAGGATGGAGTCTGAATTTCACCAGTGACCATCTGGGTCACCAAAATAACAAAAGCAATTACACAAAAGTACACCAATAGTACACAGAATTTTTAACAAAAACAATTGTCTTGTAAAATAAATAAATGTACTGCATAAACACATAAACAGATGTAAAATGTAATACATTTCCTGGAACAAAAGTGGGCTGAGACAAAATCACCATAGGTTGACCACGGTTGACTTTTTCACAAAACGGTGCTTATCGTATTCACCCCAGAGGAATGGTCAGCTGAGTCAACTCGTGACTACGATTGGAACTCACATCCTTTATGATTGCGAGTCGAGCGCTCGCATCGTCATCATCGGCGCGGCCTGTGCGGCGTGGATGACGGTGCACAGAACACGATGCCACGAGGGTTTACATTGCACCTCCTCGTCGTCACTGCAAAAAAGCACGCAAAGTTGGGGTCGGGGTAAATCTCAGCTAAAGAAGTGGTCATGTGCAAAAGGTTCGCTAAGCACTTGGAGATGTCTGTTGGAGGAACGTATGTATTTATGGATGGATGTTGAACTTCTTTCGCACCACCGTACGTAGCCAACTGTGCAAATCAGAAGTGCGGGGAAGGATGAAAAAAACCAAGCAGAAAACCGAATATGTGTAGCTTGGATCGAGGGTAGCCATTGAAGGTCGAGAAGACGACCTCGAACTCGTGACCTAGACCTAAGAAGCGTGACTTAGATCTCAAAACCCAAATGGATTTCCGTGAATGGCACATCGCCTCCTCACTTAGCGAGCGATCGTTCCTTGCGCAGTGACTGCCTGTACAGTTACTGGTGAGTGGTGAGTTAGGGGAGCCTCTAGTGAGGGTCAGGTGATTGGTTAGTTTGAGTGGGTCAGGTGAGTGATAAACGAGGTGAGTGGTGAGTGAGGGGCAGGTGACTGTCAGGTGTTTTATTGGTGAATGTCTGGTGAGTGTAAATTGTGAAATTATTGACTTTTTTTTATTAGACCCCATGCATGGGATGGGCTGCCCGCTAGCTTTCAACATGAACACTCTATCTTCTTGGTTCTTTCGGTAAAGTCACGTAGAAGGGAAATAATAAAATAATAAAAAGAAAACATAAGAATTTTTTATTTTATTATTTCCCTTCTACGTGACTTTACCGAAAGAACCAAGAAGATGAATCCCTGCAGTCACGAAAGCTTTCAATCGAAAAATGAACACTCTAGTGCGTGTCCTTTCAATGGTTATACACTTTTTGTGTGTGTGGAAGAATTAAATGTTACTGTTTTTATCTGAACTGATCTTGGGCCTTCCCTAAGTCTTCCCCTTAAACTGGTGTGGTGTGTAAACATCAGCTATGGGGAGACAGTGGCGTGATTATGGCTACCCACCTCTTTGTATGCTGTGCCAGCCTTAATAGGTGCTCCCTAACAGTACTTGTCCTAACCGTCTATTAAAGACTGTAATCTTTGTGTCAATTTGTGTTTTTGTGTTTCTATCTGAAGAGGCCCAAGAGAGACAATGCCGCCTGCCGTGACAGCCAATACCTGCACCAGGGCCGATGCTGTGAGCAGTGTCCGACCGGTACGAGTCCGTCATGCGGAGTCGTGGGTGGTGACTGGCATGGAAAACTGGACCCTAACAAATGCTGCCCATTGCCAATGGTCAACCCGGTTTTTATCGTGTCGGGAGTTGGAGGTCTCAGCCAGGTCACCAGTGCCTGCACATACATCTTGTTACACTCGTTATTTCGGTTAACTCAGTTTTGTCCAAATTTGCCATGCACAAACTCTCTTTCCCCATAATGTTCAATAATGGTCTTCTCATCATTTTTCTAAGGTCGATAAAATTGGTACTACTTCTTGGAAGTTACTATGGTTGTCACGTCGACACTGAGCTCTGCCATGGTAATGTGTAAAGTTCAGCACTGTCTCAGTGCTGCCAATGCACATGGCGACTCTCCCACGTCTGTTTGAACACGGAGACATTTTAACTTTGTTATGAGGGCTTTTCATACAGTATTTGCCAATCATCAGGTGCAAGCAAGGTTAATTTATTACCGTTTACCAAGTAAGACCCACAGAGCTGTATATCTCTTTTTCCGAAGTGACCTGGCCACAAATGAAAGCTTAACGGAGTGGCTTATCATGTGGAATTTATAGCAGCCAAATCTAAACGGATTTTTCTAAACGTGGAGGGGAAAACCTGAGGACCCAGACAATAATCTATATGACCACGGGGAGAGAGACATGCAAACTACAAATATACAGGCGTCAAGGCCAGGATCGAACTCACGACCTCCTATGTACCAGGCGAGGTAGTTAACATCTCGCCACCGCGACAACATAAAAAAACGCATGGGTAATAGAGTACAGACTGCAGACATGTTTATATCATCCTCATCATCATTTTCAGTCACCATCCGTCCACTGCTGAATGTAGAAGTCCTCGCACTGTCATCTTACCCCCTGCTCCTTCAGTGCCACAAGCCATCTCACTGCTGCCCATGGATGACCTCGTTGCTATATCTCCATGGTGGTGGTCTTCCCAAAGTCAACCTCTCCATTGGCTATGTTGTATATATTGTTTTGAAGTTTTCGTGACTGCAGGAATCTATACTCTTTGGTTATTTCGGCAAAGTCACGTAGTAAAATACAGAAAGAACCAAAGAGTATGTATATATTGTGTTGTGAAAAAATAAAAAAATATAATGAAAAATATAAAAAACTATGAAATTATGCAAATTTATGAAGTTATGCAAATTAGGCCAAAAAGTATAAAATCATGAAACGTGTGTGTATTCATGTTAATCGTGAGTGTAATGTGATCAATCGTACGTGTGATTAGATGAGTATAAAATATTAAGTGAAAATGTATGTATATGATGTGTTTAACACTGGTCAACAACTAATTTCAGGGTGCTGATTCCAAATCTGATCTCAGATTTGCTCTATCACATCTCATTTTTATGCTATCGGCATACCCCATTTTCATTGATTTTACCCGAAATTAACTCTGTCACTTATGATTGCAAGTTGTTGCGAGTCAGTGACTGCTTTAGTGTTAAAATATAGTGCTGTAATTTTAGGATAGTGTGTTTATAATATAATTTTATGTAGATATCCACATTTATTTAATATATTTCTTCTGCAGATTTTATTGAAAATGCAATATTTGATACAGTATCTCAAAAACTGATGCCAGATTTGGAATCAGCACCGCAAAATTACCTTAAAACCGTTGGAATACATGCCAGAAAAAGTGTGTTGACCAGTGTAATCTGTGTGTGTGAGAGTATTATTGTGTTTGTATTATGATCAATGTGTGTAGTTGCGTGTTTTTATTGGCTCTTTCGTTGTCTAGGGGATGTATTGTGCGTGTGGTTATTTGTGATTGATGTATGTGTGTGGGTGTGATGATTAGCTTCGTTATCTAGGGGATGTATTACCAATCGTGATAATACGTACTAAATGGACAGCCCCTAGTATGGTTTGAGTGTGTCCACGTACGAACGTGTTACCAACTCTTTGGATCTTTCGGTAAAGTCACGTAGGTATAACATAACGTGACTTTACCGAAAGAACCAAAGAGTATGGATTCCTGCAGTCACGAAAGCTTCAAATCATGAGTGTTAGCAACTGTGGCTCTGGGGTCCAGAGTCTGTGGCCGGCTTGCTCGAGGCGTGTACCGAAAATACCTCAGGTCCCCAGCAGGGGTAATTCCACACAACGCTCCGTGCTTGTTTGTTTAAAAGTCCAGTGTCCAGCTCTAGGCCTCGGCAAGGTAAGGTAATTTACCCTTTTTACCGGGTAAAAGGGTAAAGGTGTCGACATGCCAAGGGGTAAAGTAAAGGGTAGAGTAAAGGTAGCTCTGAAGAATTACCCGGTAGGGTAAAGGTCACGCGAAGTATTGTAAATACGGTACCTTGTTTACTGCTAAAAGCTCCGTGGCGCAGTCCGTGGCCTACATTTAACAAGCAATATTAAAAAAAAACTTTTTTTAAAACACGCTTTTATTAAATGTACTAGTAATGGCAGAACTCCACGACTCCAGGAAGTGGCCCCGAAGCTTGCCATAACGTAAGGGACCTTGGCCAAATACAGCCAATGTCAGTTGAGCGTGGACAATTAGACCCAAGCCGAAACATAACATATACAAAATAATGTTTAAAAATATCTATTTTTATGATAGAATATATTGTAATCAGTATGACATAAGTATACCAAGTTTGCAGTCGATACCACATTGGGAAGTGGGTTTAAATTGAGTTACAATATTTGAGGATACGACGACGACAACAACGACAACAAGCGTGTAAAATTGGAATCATCAAGAGTATTCTATATGAATAAAGCGTTCTACCTAGCATTTACCGTTATAAACCTTTTTCATGTGTAGTTCCCTAGTAATTACCCTGTAATTGGGTAATTTGTATGGGGTAAGGGTAAAAGGTAGGGTAAAGGTAGGCTCGTTGCTTTTTACCTTTTACCTTACCTGCTAAAGGGTAAAAGGTAGGGTAGAGTGATTGTATTGTGGTAAGGGAAAAGGTAGGGTAAAGGTAGGCTCGTTGTTTCTACTTTTTAACTTTTACCTTTTACCTTACCTTGCCGAGGCCTATCCAGCTCGTCCGTCCCCCTATGAGCAGGAATTCCACACAACTCCCCCTCTGCCTCCCCTGTGTGCCTGTGTCTCTCTCTGTCTGAGTCTCTCTCTGCTTGTGTGTCTGTCTGTGTGTCTCCGTGTCTATGTTTTGTCTCTCTCTAAAATTTAGCAATCTTTGGAAGAATGTAATCAACCAGGTGGGGTGTTGACTGTTTTGTTGGCGGACTCTGTGTTGTATTGCTTTCTATTTTCAAGTTTACTATGTTTGTTTTCTCATTCATTTGTACCTGATGATGGTTGCTTGTGTTGCAATTGAAACGTCGTATTCTATAATTATTAATGAAATTTCTTTCTACGTGACTTTACCGAAAGAACCAAAGAGTATGGATTCCTGCAGTCACGAAAGCTTCAAATCAAGAGTGTTAGCAACTGTGGCTCTGGAGTCCAGAGTCGGTGGCCGGCTTGCTCGAGGCGTGTTTCCCTGTACCGAAAATACCTCAGGTCACCAGCAGGGGTGTTGGGTCGGCGGGTGTGTGTGTGTCGGCACGCGGCGTGTTGTTCACTCGGCTGCGCGCACGTGTTGGCAGGTGTCGATGGGTCAGCCTCAGTCTGCAGCGGTGCTTACACGGGGGCCACGTCGCCAGATAGCGCTCGCAGCTTGCCCGCTGGGCGGCAGCGCGTCACCCTCTTGGCACCAGGCACGATTGATTGTGCATCGAGCTCGACCTTTGCTGGAGGGTGCTCGGGGCTTCCGAGTCAGCACGCTCGTGATTAGTCGTTAACTGCTGCGCTGCACGTTCGCAGATTATCTGCGCGCCCAGGTCGATCAGCAGTCGGAATGTCTGTGGCCACTTTGCTCCTCCTTGTCAGCAGCAGCTTGCTTCGCACGACCACCATTGGTGCCCCTGCCCTCCCTCAGGAGGGCTCCTGATGTGCGCTGCTCGTCACTGCTCCTCACTCAACTCCAAAATTCATCAAAACTCTTATCATCAGAATATTAGTCACTTGGACAACATAACTTTTACAGCCTATAGCTTGAGCAACATTTCATTCATTCTCGATATTAGTGTATAACTCCAATCTCCACTTAACTTCTCACACATCTTAGCTGATCCCAGTATTATATGAAAATGTCTTCGCACACTTCTTAGCTTCTCACAACTCTTAAAGCTTAGTGCAGTACAAGTTCTCACAGTCCTTGACTCTGCAAGAGACTCAAAACATGAGGGAAACCCTAGAATAAAACTTTCAGCAATACTCAGTCTGTCAGCGCAGAACTCAACACTTAGCAACACACAGCCCTTTGCCTCTGCAAGACTCGACACTTATGGTTGATTCTGAGGACCATACCCTGGAGTAAGACTCTTAACACTTGTCTGGTTACGGGCGCCTCCCGGAGTTTGCCGTTGCAAGACTTACCGTAGTTTGTGTGGATTTGGCTTCGTCGTTATATCCGATATTTCCTCCGCCTCTTGCATCCTTCTCACAAAGGCTTGGATTTTCCTTTGATTTTGCTCCTTGGCTCGTTATTGGTCATTTTTTGGTCTTTTGATTTTCTCTCACAAAGCAGCTGGTGTCCTTTTCATTTTGCTCACACAAAGCAGTAGCTGTGGCCATGAGGTTATGTGACCTTTCTGTGTCCGGGTGTGCGTGTCTTCACTGCCGCCGTGTCTGGTTCACGTGAGCAGCGTTCGCAGCACTCCTGTCGCGGTTGGAACTCTCGCATGGGACTTGATTCCCTGCTACCACGTGCTATGCTAGCTACTGGGAAGACAAAGGCGCTTGGTCGGGCTCTGGTTATGCCCCTGGAATGCATACTATTTGGTCCATGGAGGATTGACATAGTTCGTATTGTATATCTTCTGAATGATCTTAGGTATAATACTCCCATAATTGTTATTCGGTTTATGCTTAACCAAGATTTGTGGCACGTATGTATAGATGGTGGGTGTTAATAAACATGCAACTAGTCGTATTCAAAACCTCCTGAGCTACATCATCATATTCTTCTTGGTTCTTTCGGTAAAGTCACGTAGAATGGAAATAATAAAATAATTAAAATAAAACAAAATCAAATAAAAATTCTCACGACGTTTTGGCCACAACACAAGCAGCCGTCCTCAGGTGAAGAAACAGAGCTGTCGGAAAGACAGCGTCCCAATGAACACCGCCAGGCTTGACAGGGTATATTTAAGCTGGATCGGGGGGAGGAGAGCGCCTTGACAAAGGAGTTTACATATCAACACCGGAATTAAGCATATTGATGACAGCAGCAGAGGTTAGTGTAAATGCGATTGGTATTACCTTAGAGTCACGGCATCTCTTCAGAAAGGTGAGAGACTCGATTAGCTGAGCCTTCTAATCCCGGAGTTTGTTGAAGGATCTCAAAGTTATGTGAAATCCCTCCCCATAGAGGCGGTTAAATTTCGATTTAAAGCTTTCGTGACTGCAGGGATTCATCTTCTTCGTTCTTTCGGTAAAGTCACGTAGAAGGGAAATAATAAACAAATAAAAATAAAACATAATAAAATACAATTCTCACAGTGAGAATTGTATTTTATTATGTTTTATTTAGAACCAAGAAGAAGGTGGTGGTCAATCCAACTTTACAACTTTCCTAAAGCAAGCTTGTGTGGGGGCGAGGCAGCGGGGGTGGGGGTGCTCCTTTGGCCTTTGTTTTCTCCAGGCAGGAGTTCACATGCCTCAGTTACTGCGTTTTTTTAGAACTTGCTAAATCCAGATATACGAAAAATAAAGAACTATTACATTTAAATAGGCAATATCACTCTTAATATTGGTAGGATCTTCCTGGTTACACCAGCCCACAGGGGATTATTGTGTCCGTCCGTCG
>CM025641.2:9742249-9779545 GCA_014621495.2 Entosphenus tridentatus | reverse complement strand
CGGGCATATTTGCGGAATACACCACGCCGCCGTTGACCCTGGCCATTGACCGAACAACCCAACGTTCCTACCAGCTCCCTCCGCAGGAATGTGTTAGATACTGTATTTTTGGAAAAGGCATATATACAACAGCTGCCATTCCATCGGGAGTCTCATCCGTTGTGACCCACCCCAGCCCACATACCGCTCTGCCATCCCTGGACACTGCGTGACTGTTGTTGTTTGTTGTTGTGCCAGGGTATTTTGTGGAGGCCCACTGCACTGCCTCTGCTCAAACACAATGCAAGTTGTGCCCCGAGGGCTTCTTCCTGGAAGTGGCGTCGGGACGCGATGGCTGTTTGCGCTGTCAGCACTGTGACCCAGGTAGGAGCCGCAGTGCAAGCGGTGAACACAAAGTGAAGAGCGACCCTGCTCAGGTTCTAATGATCGTGTTCATCTGGGTGGCACGGTGGGGCCCTGATAACACTTGCACCTTAGAGCAAGAAGGACCTGGGTTCGATTCCCAGCTGCATTCTGTGTGGAGTTTGTATGTTCTCCCGCTGTCCTGTTTGGGCTTCCTCTGGGTTATCCCAATGCTGAGTATTTGCGAATCCAATTGGGATTGCACACAGCAGTAACATCGCCTCCTGCGACAACTTGGCAGGACCCTCCTGAAAAAAAGTCTTGAGAATCAGGGAGGCTCTCTTTGGCAAACAAGCAGAATAATAAGAGTGGGCATGTGTGTGTGTGCGCGCACACCTGTGAGCGTTTGTGTGTGTGCTGCTGGTGGGCAGCGGTGGCGGAACGGTTATCGCTACGCTGCGCTTCGAACCCGACGACCCAGGTTCAATTCTCGCTCACTGCCAACACCAGTGGCGATTGTCTTAACCCGTCCCGGGCCTCCCCTAGGTCTACTTGGCCTCAAATGCGTACCTGGTGGAGTGTGTCAACATCACCACTGGGGAGACAGATGCTTGGGCGTGGTGATGGCCACCCACCCCCTCGTGTGCTGTGCCAGCCTTCGTAGGCGCTCATCGCTGACAGCACTTGCTCCTACAGTCTGTTAAGGCTACACGGGGGAAATTTGTCTTTGTGTGCATGATGTGGTCTCAGTGGACGGCCTAGACGAGGCTGTCCACTGCTCCGCAACGTCGGACGCGCGCTGCCGCTGCCAGGCGGGATCCTTCTGCTCCCACCCGAGCGGGAGCAGCTGCCTCCTGTGCCGCCACCACTCCTGGTGTGATGCCGGCACACAGCTGCTGCGCAACGGTGAGCTCCACTACAAAGCGCTCACCACCACCACTCAGCACTCACCACTACCACCCAGCACTCACCACCACCACTCACCACCATAACACCACCACCCAGCGCTCATCACCACACCACCACCACCCAGCACTCACCACCGCTCAGCACTCACCACAACTACTGAGCACTCACCACAACTACTCAGCACTCGCCACAACCACTCACCACAACCACTCACCACAACCACTCACCACACCTCAACCTCACCCATATAGCCTTAACAGACTTTGGGGCAAGTGCTGTTTGGGAGCTCCGGCACGGTTCACGAGGGGGTGGGTGGCCAGCGCCACGCCCGACCGCCTTTGTTTCCCAAGTGGTAATGTTTACACACTGCACCAAGTACTCACTTAAGACTGAGTCGACCTAAGGGGGGCACAGGACCGATTCAGATAATCGTCAATGGTGCTGGTCATGAGTAGGAAACAAACTTAGATCGCTGGGGCATAATCTCCCTCCCCAATGTGCTGGGTAAGGTCCTGACAAGGGAGATTTAACATTGGCTTCCCAGGCACGCTGAGGAGAGGCTTGCAGAGCCCCAATGTGGTATCAGGCCGGAGCGGTCCACAAAGGTTGCAATATTTTCTGTCCATCTGCTATAGCAAAGGTATAGGGAACTTCAACTAGACGTTCATCTCTTTGGTTGTTCTTCGTGCCTTTGTGGTGCCTGACTCTCTGTTCACAATCATTAAGGACCTTCATGATGGTGGGCAGTCCTGGGTAAAGCTGCGTGGCCAGAAGTCAGAGCCATTCCCTGTTCATCTTGCATCCGTGCAACATGGATACCCTCCATGTTGCAACATGGATGCCCTCCGGCTACTACATTATTTAACATCTTTTTCGACTACAGCGATACCTTGACTTTCATCCACTTGACTTTAGTCGCTTTGCTCTTTCGGACGTTTTCAATTATAACCACATTTCAAATTTCGTCCACGTGCTTTCCTCTTTCGTCTGATTTCATCCAACCTTCCACGACGTTCGCGCCACGCCCCATCTTCTTCATTCAGTCTTTGAATAGAAGTCGTTCCGTGAGCATCTCTTATATTTGTGTTTATTCATATATTATTAATACTTTACTTGTTTCTGTGAATATACGGTAAACAATTCATGGCTCCCTATTGATAAACCATGTTATGTATGTTGATAATATGGTAATTGCTGCTCACTTTGAGAATATGTTAGAGGGTCTGCTGCTATACCTGGATCATGCCGTAAAGAGGTGGGGCCTTACCACCAGCCCCACCAAAACAAAGCACCTTCCTGGGTATTTTGTGTCATCAAACACTCCCATCGCCTCAACTCCCCATTAGTGATGGGCCAGTTGAGTAGACTGGAGACGTTTCTGTGCCTGGGTAGTGTAGTTCTGGCAGGTATCTGTCATGTTTTTTAATATTTGATTTGTCTACAGTATGTTTGAATTATATACAATGACAAGCCAACCCTATTGTCTAGATTCTTAGGCAAATCGGCTGTTGTGTGTGTGTGTGAAGGCTCCGAGACCACGGATGTGGAGTGCGCGCCGTGCAGCCCTGGGACGTTTTCTCCTGGTGGGAACTCCCGGTGCCAACCTCACACCAAGTACGGTGCTCCAACAGCCCTCGCTCCCGCGTGCCCCCCAGGGCAGTCACGTCGAGAGGGCGTCGCAGCCACCGCCCCAATGGCGCTACAGCTTTCCTTGTTACACCACCGGCCTGTTCTTCAAGGGCCACGCTAGCAGTCTCCTGCTCGCCAGCTTTAAGTCTCCCCCTTTTCGCAGTCGATTGTTCCTGCAGTATCCTGCCATCTACTTCTTGACATCTACGGTTGACACATGCATGAAAGATACAGATTTCTACGTATACGACGTTTAAACACAATGGCGTGTCAACAGAACACATACACGAGGTTCACCGTGGAGAAAGACAGAAGTGGGATTTGAAGTCGGTTGCTTGCTCTCATCGTTTACAAGTCCAGACATTGCTCTGATCGTTGTTACGTAAGATGGCGAAACGTATTTTTGAGAACTATTCAACCCCCACGCGTGATGTTTGGATGTTATAGCGGTCGAATGTTTATCTTGCATATTAATGCACATTTATTGACTCTATAAGAAATTGGGGGGAGTGCTTCTGTAGCGGGTTGCGCACTGCACTTCAAATCCGGTGACCTGAGTTTGATTCCTGGTCGTGACTAACGTCAGTGGCGAGTGATATCTGAACCGGTCCTGGACTGCCCGCTCACAAACCTGCACTTACTGGCGTGGTAAAATATAGCCGAACATAACCTCATGAACAACACAGTGTGGGAATGCCTTCATCGAGCAGTGGGTTGACAGAGAGCTGTAAATTATTAGTTTATAATCGATGATGATGATGATGATGACAATGTTGATTATGATGATGATGGTCTACCTCTATTCCTCCACTAATTGAAAGTTTCCCTGTATTATGGATTCACCTTTCCAGTTGCTCATCAGAGGGCCAGTTCTTGGTTCTGGAAGGATCGGCTGTGAGTGACGCACGCTGCATGGTGATTCCCAAGACCCTGCCTCCCGAGCCTTCAGGTAGACACAGAACACTCCGTGTCTCCTTCAGCTCCTTCTTCATTGCTAACAGCAGTTGCTCTTGCACGCGAGTTGAAAAGATTCCAGTGCAGAGCTCATTCGGTACGTGCACCATGACGTTGTCACGTTCATGAGAGGCCCCACAAAGTGGATTATAATTATGGGTTCATGTTCACGTGAGAATGTGGACATCATTGTGGGGAGCGGTTGTGTTGCGGTTCGTGCGCCACGCTTCGGACCCGGCAACCCAACTCATGGCCAATACCAGTGACGATTCTTTTAACTGGTTCTGGGCCTCCCCTAGGTCGACTCAGCCTAAAATGAGTACCTAGTGTGGTGTGTAAACAACGCCACTAGGGAGACAAAGGCAACCGGACATGGTTTTTGCCACCCAACCCCTCGTGTCCCATCTCGGCCTTCATAGGTGCTCGTTCACAGCAATTGCCCCAACAGTCTGTTAAGGCTATACGGGGATCTTTGTCTTTGTTTATAATATTGTGTGTTTTTGTGTGTATAGTATTGTGTATGTGTAAATGTGTTTCTGTTTGTATAGGATTGTGTATGTGTGTGTGTGTGTGCAGCCCCGTTGATGCAGAACACAATAATCATTGCCGTGTGCACGGGAGCAGTAATCCTGAGCATTGTGAGCTTTGCGATGGTGGTGATGCTGATGGTGCGTCAGAGGAACCGGCCGGAGAGCAGCCAGTGCAGTCACCTGGAGGCAGCGGGTGAGATGCTTCCACTCTGACAAAGGCCTTGACATTCCATGAGGCTTTCCTGACACAGGAGAACTCTTCTTATCTGTAGTCCTCTTACCCGCAACTCCTATTATCCATGGGAGCTGTATGGTCTGTGCAAACTCCGTAATCCGTGGCCCTATTATTCACGCGTGTAATCCACAATTGCGGGCATTCCTCGGGTTACGAAGCTAATTCGTTCCTGAGATCCATTCATAAGTCGAACGGCTCGTAAGTAGGAACAGAATAATGTACTGTATTTAAATGTCCACGGGTCAGTGTTATTAAATGCATTTCAGTTCAACCAAAACTCCTTTTAAAAAGTTTTTAAAAACAACGGCTTTATTTTAAAGTGCACTAAAAAGTAAATAACTCGATTGGACAACGGGAAGTGGACGACATCTTGATTACAAGAGACACGCGGCACCTGCTTTTTGTGCGAGCCGATTCCACAGTTTAGGGACCGCGGCGTTTTTCACCTACACACATTTCTAATTAATATGCCGTCCATGAAATTGTTTTAATTGCTTAAAAGGAGGCAATTAATTGATGAATCGATGCCGATTTTATTACAGGCATGCATTGTCATCGGATCTGAGTACGTGTGCAAAATTTGGAATTGATTGGACAACAGGAAGTAGACTACATTTTTATTACAAGATTTGACCACGACACAGGAGTCAAGTTAAGTAAAACCATACTCTTTGCTTCTTTCCTTATTTCAACGGTTTTACGTACTCTTGATTTTTGAAGCTTTTGTGACGGTAAAGAGTATGGATTCCTGCAGTCACGAAAGCTTCAAATCAAGATTAAGTAAAACCGTTGAAAAAAGGGAAGAACCAAAGAATATAGTTTTACTTAACTTGACTCCTGTGTCGTGGTCAAATCTTGTAATAAAAATTTAGTCTACTTCCTGTTGTCCAAGGCTAACCTATTGTCGAACGTGGTGGTATTTGGATACAGCATCCATCTTGTGTTTTTCTCTTATAGTAAACGCCTGTGCACACGTGCTGTGTTAGCAGACAGTGGCTCCCAGCGTGCCTCCAAGCAGAAAGCAGCGCATGGGCGCCCAGACCCTCAAGGCGGTGATGGCTCGAACAACGAGGACCGGTGCTCGATGCTGGAAGCGGATCGGAACCAGCTCTCCCTGCTGTCCCAGGTTCCCGTCCATGGCTCCTCGATATCCATCGCCAAGTCGTCTCGCTATCCGCTGGAGGAAAGTGACGCGGTGTTGGAGTCAAGCAACCCGGAATGTCTGAAAAGCCTCCCCTGCCAAGACTCGGGCAGGCAGGGCCAATTCTGAGACGTGGAGACCTACACTATGGTTGCAACACCCGCACCAAAAGCTTTAGTTTCGTATAATATTTATTATGTATTTGTAGAAAGTACATGGAAATAGTGTTTTTTGTATATGGTGGGATACCATCAGAACAGACTCTGGAAGTCAAACAACTGGTCTGGTAGAGTCGCGGGACGTGGCAGAGGGTATAAATGGTAAATGAGGTGTGGTGGCATTGTGGCAGATCTAAGGGGGGGGGGTGATGGGGGAGATTTCAACCTCCCCTTGAGACTTCAAAACTTTGTATTCCATTGATATTTACTTGTCAAATGTGTTCAAATTTTTTTGTTAATATAGCACACTATTATTTTGGGATTACCAGGCCCTTGGGAAGTTTATAGATCTGGCTGATTAGCATTAACCGTTGTGGCCTTGATGACATCTTCATGTTCAGAATGTAAGATGGAAATTAAGGGGAGAGTGTTTTACACATAACTTTTGATATTTATTAAACGTATTGTTAAATGGTATGTGTTTAATATTTATGTTAAATCATTAATAGGATAGGGATTTCTGGTGACGTCATGGCTGAGTGAGCAGCACTGAGACCTCTCTAGCCCCTACTATAAAAAAACAACCCTGTTCAATACATCGCTTTTTTCTCGTTGGCTGGTTTCTTTCTTTCTTTGCTCGAGGAGCTTAGGGGAAGTCTTTGTTGCTTGTTATTTTTTGCCTTTGAGGTGAATTCCAGCAAAACACCTCTTATCCAAGTGCCCATTATCCGTGCTTGCTATTGTTTGCTCACTCAAAGCGATGGCCACACCTTATATATGCACTACATTGTTCCTGTAGTCCGTGCCACTCGGTGGAAAGAGAAAGTGACGCAACATTCTTGTTTTTAGAGTGGTGGCATAAACTAGTCACCTAAAAGTGTTTTCCCAAAAAAGACCTTGACCGAGAAGTGGCAGCAAATTCATCCTGGTTCGTTAAATTCATCATTAATATCCATCGAATTCCTCCTTTCCCTGTTAAATTCACCCTTATTCGTCAAAATGCAGCCTGATTATCCGTCAAATTAATCCTTATCCAAGTATAAGTAAACTGCATGGATAAACACGAATACCAGGACTACCCAAAGCCCTCTCCACCCCACCCCCATCAAATCAGATAAGTGGAGGTTAACTATATCTGCAGTTTTGTACAGTTTTAAATTATCTTATGTTTCCTGAAAACTCGATCAATCGTAAAAATCCAGAAAAACCTGTATAGATAAAAAAAACACAATATCACACAAAATCCAAAAAGGATTGTGTGAAAACTCACATTCCGCAGACCTGACTCCTTGTGCCTCTCGCATGCTTCCACAACCAAGAAATCCCTTGTGGATAAAGCTAATGGCTAATGGCAATTAAGTGATGTATGCTTATCAACCGGTAATAACAAATGAGGACATTTGGGAATCGCACCATTCCTAAAGCGCAAGGCTGTCACGAAGGTGCTGTGTTTCACAGACACGGTACGCAGTAGTTTCGGAGTAGGGGGCAATACAATATGTAATCCTAATTGAGTAATTTGCGGTGTAATTTTTCAAAGTTGAAAAATTTAGACCATGACTGACACAATGTCCTACTCTTGTGAAGGACATAACGGGATCTTCAACACCCACTGTGAAGCACATGGCGCAGTTCTTATGTGGATAATTATTAATGGGAGCAGCCTACCAGATATGAACAACGAACCTCTGCAATAAGTGGTGAACTTGCTACTGCTGGCCCGTGCCACCACCGTCCGAGCTTGGAGCATCCATGGGGCAGGTGTATGGCATAGAAATATTAATTTTACGTCTTTAATCATGACAGATTTGTGATGTCCCTATGTGAGAGATTTTTATTTGGTGTGTTTTTTGTTTTCTTTTAGGTGGCAGTAGCACGTGTTTTTTTTTTCAGATATTAGAATCAACTCTTATTTGTGGGGTTTCTCTTTGAACTTCGGATTTAACAGTATCAAAGAATCAGCCAAGCATCCCATTGCAGGATATTTTTTCTGGATAGATAAAGGATATATTTCCCCAAATAGTTCTTAACAAGCAAGTATCATACTGTAAAAAAGGTTTGGCTGGCTTACTGGACGGAGGTAGGGACGAACGGACGGTCACATCGAAAGTACATGTAGGTTGCTCGGCTTTTTTTACATTAACTCTTACGTATTCTGTGAGTCTAAAATGAAATAGTACAGCAAAAATATAAGGCAAGCTACTATAATATGTATGGTAAAAAACAACAGCACGGACGTTTAAAAACAGCGTCGCTCAAGACAGATACGTTGTAGCCGAGGGATGGATTTTAAATTCTATGAGAATGCCGTGTCCTTGGCCACACGTTTATCCACGAAGTGACCTCAACGCATGCAACAAAATAAACTGTGGCCTGGAAACTAAAAATATACATTCACAGGTGACGTTTTGGGAAATAGCTCTTCATCTCACACGTGTAATACGGGAAGCTGCTACCCAACTGGTTCAAATGCGTATGTTTAGTGTGGATCGGTGGGACGGTGGTTAGCATACTGTGCTCCAAACCCGGCGAACCGAGTTCAATATCCCGCTCACGGCCACCATCAGTGAGGAATATATGAACCGGTCCTGGACATCTCCTAGGTCGACTCATGTTTAAATGAGTACCTGGTGCTGTGTGCAAACATCATTCGTGGGGAAACAAAGGCGGCCGGGCATGATACTGGTCACCCACTCCCTCGTGTGGCGTGTTGGCCTCCATAGGCGCTTGCCAAGAGCACTTGCTCGAACGGCCCGTTGAAGGCTGTAAGGGAAATCTTTGTCTTCAATGTAGTGTGCTCAGAACTGCACACGTAATGCGTTCACAATTCGTATCCAACCCAAATTTCGTTTATTCCGTCACTGGAATGTGCTTGATGGAGGGGGGGGTCGTGCACCACTGAACACATCACGTAACGTCACTACACGGAGTGCGCCCGGTCTCGTAAGATCTCCGAAGCAAGGTGGAGCCTGGATGGATGACCACCACCATGCACAAGTGTTGTTGTTGGCTGCAGGGCTACGTAGTGAGCAGCAGAGGGCAGTGCAGCAAAATCTATAGTTGGACTGTACTACGTTGACGGCATCCCGAATTCTTCCGGGGTCAATCAATGGAGTACTGTATTACCCGATTCAAGGAAGGCTCGCTTATGGCTTCTGCCATAAGAACGTGGAATTGTCAGCGCTGGCAGTGGATATGAGCAGAGCGACAGATGTACGTGCTTTGGTGGGACGGCCCCGTGACACAGCACGTGTGTTGACGGCGAGCGGCGAAGGGCTGGGAGAGTTCGGTTCTTCACCGGTGGTGCACGCACGGGAATTCCCACCCGGGGTCGTGAGTTCTCGCTGGGGGCTGTGGGGCCAGCGCGTAGCCGGCAGCTCGTCCTGTACGAGCATCGCGAGCCAGCCGGCTCCATTTGGGGAAGTCCCCCCGTGGGTCCAATTGTTGTTTGTATTGCTGGCCAAAGTTCCGGCAATGCGCGTGTCGGATGCGGAGATGACGCTGCTCGCTTCTGCGGTAGTTTATTGCACAATGGGTGTAAGTTTCCCCCCCGGTGCTGCTTGCGTCACTGGGTCTACAGCTGAACACAAACACCACAGGCACGGACAGCGCTGCCTTGCTGTGCGCAACGGAGACGCCGGAGGGTACAGAGGATCCGGGACGCCGGGGGCAGTGGGGGGCGAACGTCATCCCGGAGACCGCGTGGGGGTTCTTCGGACACTTCGGGGATTCCTCTCAATGGGAAAACCAATGAAGAGATGAGGTCACCATCCCCGGCAGAACCTTGCGTTATTGATCCTACAATAGGTTCGTGTTATAACTATTAAAAGGCATATGTTGGTTAGCTTGTACAGTGTTTCACAAACTGATAAAAATACGATGCACGTGCATGCTTTCGAGAGGTGTATGATTTGAGTGCATGGACATAACCTTGGACACTCGAGTTGACATCAACCCACTCGCGTGAAGAAGAAGAAGAAGAGGGGTGAACGCAGCACGAACCCAGCAGAACGTCGCCGAGTTTCAATAATTGTCTCTCAAGACGGCCCTGCATTGACGATGTTTGGCCACCTCAAGGTAGTGGGTTTTTGTGCGTGGGAGGAAACTGGGGGTGGTGGGGTACTGGAGCAGTCGCGAGAATGAGCAGACAAATGTTTAAACATCCAGACAGGACAGCAACCCATTTGCTGTACTGCCTTCGCATTATCGGAGTCGTCGCAGTGCGTGGCGACTCTGACCCACCACCAACCTGGCCGAACAACGCCTTGCTATGCACTTATTCCTCTTTAAAAAAAGAGGAAATGAAAGTTTATATTCTTGGTTCTTTCGGAAAAAAGTCACGTAAATAGAAAACAAAAAATAAGATACAATAAAAGTAATTAATATTTTCATTCAACGGTTTTACTTAACTCGACTCCCGTGTCGTCAAATATCATGTAACCAACATTTTAGTCGACTTCCTGTTGTCCAATGAATTCTAAATGTTGCACACGGACTCAGATCCGGTGACAATGCATGTCTGTATCAAAATCGGCATCAATTAATGCATTAATTGGCTCTTTTAAAGCAATCACATTTTGTATGGACGGCGTATGAATTATTTATTTGGGTAGGTCCAAGACGCCGCGGTCCCTAAACTCTCGAATCGCCTCGCCCAAAAAGCAGGCGCCACGTGCCGACGAGTTCCGGCACCCTCCACACAAATAAAAGCTGTACATTTAAGATTAATTTATAAAAATAAACAAGTAAGCATTGATGTGGGAGCAGGCGCATCATTTGCGTACTTCTAGACTGTGAGTTAAACGAAGTTGTGAATAGAATCGTTTTAGACATTTTTTTAAGGAGTTTATAAATTTTCATTTTTTGGTTTTCTATTTACGTGACTTTACAGAAAGACCCAAGAATATGAATTCCTGCAGTCACGCAAGTTTTAAGTCTAAAAATGAAAGTTTAGTTTGCACTGTAAGCAAATGTAAACCACTTCTCAGAAGTTCCGATAATCAGCATTTAAATACATCAGCATCATCAGCAGCCGGTGCAAGTCAATGTTTAACTTGCAGGGAACTCAAGGGCGAGGTGAGTCTCATCCGCAAGTGACCTCGGCAACCAAAAAAAATCGAGAACAGAGCGAGCGGCGTTACAGGAGGACGTGAAGAAGACACAACAAGGTGCGGAGTGGGAAGGCGGCCGCCTCGTCCAAGCCTTGCCAGCGGGGGGGGGCGCAGCAGGACACGCGCACCAACAACAACAACAGCAGCGGCACCAACAACAGCATCAGCGGCACCAGCAGCAGCGGCACCGCCTGCGTTGCGCTCAGAGAGCGCAACGCGGGGGCGACGTTTTGGTCTCCGCGTGGTCGCAGCGCACGAGGAAGCGCACGGGGGTGGGGTCACGTGGGCACAGCTACCGCCCTCTGAGACGGACGGGGATTTCCAAGCGCGCGCGTTCTGTTGACACCGTGTTCGTGTGCTCACACAGACACACACTGCTCACACAGACAGACACCGTGTTCACACAGACAGACACAGTGATTATACAGACACGGTGCTCACAGACAGACACCGTGATTATACACAGACAGACACGGTGCTCAGACAGACGGTGATTATACAGACGCAGGGTCGCGTCGTGCCCGCTCGAAGCCGCTGCTTCAAGACCCTTCGCCAAGAGCCGGTGAGTGCGTGCGGGGTGCGCGAGTGTTGTGGGGGCCGCTGACAGCATCGGGCCCAACAGTCTGTTCAGGCTCTACGGCAGGGGTCTCAAACTCAAATTACCTGGGGGCCGCTGGAGGCAGTATCTGGGTGAGGCTGGGCCGCATCAGGTATTCCACAAAAAAAACTTTGCTAAAAAAATCCAAACTTCTCAAATGTCATTACTTACAGTTATTTAACTTCAATGGGTTCTTCTGAACATGGCTTCTCTTACCTACTTCTTGCTGCCAGAGACCTGCTGAGCCACATTTGGCTTGAGGGAGGAGGCAGTTTAGACCCTCAGTATGGCTTGAAGATGATCACCAGTAAGTCTAGACCTGTACTTGGACTTATTGAAGTTGAAGGTGGAGAAGAGCTTTTCACACATATGTGCTCCCAAAAAGGCACATGGTCCGCTTGAACATTCGGGAAAGCTCAAGGAAAGCTGGGGTTCAATTCTCGCAAAAATTGCCCAAGCTTGTCTTCTTTTCCACTCACCTCCCTGAACTTGGCTTTGAGGTCAGAGTTGCACTGCAGGTCAATGAGCTCCATTTGAAGCACAGGAGGGGCATCTTGCACATCAAAGGAGAAGGGATCCGCAAAAATTTGAAAAGTGGCTCTGTGCGTCTTGAAGTCTGCAAATCTGTGATCAAATTCCTCCTGTAGCCTCAAAATGGCATCAACATACTTCTCACCACTGAATGGTGTGCCTGTATTCAGGAGTGCCTTGCATGCTGGGAAATGGCAAAGGTTTGTCTGAGAGAGCTGGGCTTTCCATAACACAAGTTTTGTGGAGAATGCTCTCACGTTGTCATAGGCAGCACTGACGAGCTGCCCCTGGCCTTGTAACTTCTTGTTCAGTACATTCAGCTCATGCGTGATGTCAACAAGAAAAGCTAATTCCATGAGCCATTTGGGATCACTTAGCACAGGAACAGCCACCCCATCCTTCTCCATGAAGGCTTTCACTTTTGCTCTCAACTCAAAAAATCTCTTCAAGACGTTTCCCCTGCTGAGCCAACGTACCTCTGTGAAGTACACTGTAAAAAATGTGACACATTGTTACTTTAAAAAATTATGGCAACAAAGTGACAAGTGATATAATTGAGTAGATTTTAAGCACTACAACTTTGAATAAAAAGTATTGAATAAATTAACTAAAAAATAATAATAAAAAATAAGTACATGGTAATAAAAGCAACAGTTAAAATGTGTTGGATTTAGTAATAGGATTCCAAATAATGAGTTATATAGCCTAAAAAAATTGTGTAAATCCAAATAGATTTTACAAGGAAAAGTGATTTATATTTACTTAATATCTGAGCAATGGTAATTTAGATTTACTAAATATCTGGTGGAATCTGATTAATATTTATTAATGATCTGGGTGAAATTGATTTACATTTACTAATTGTCTGGGTGAAATGTATATAAGCTTACTAAATATCTGGATCAAAATGATTTGGATTTACTAAATAAAATACTTATATTGAATGTCTGTTGGCATAACTTTTCTATTTCTAATCCACCCAATATCATGCCTTCGTGGTGCCACAATTCACTTACGTTAAGTCAACCGATCACCATGAAAAAGAACCATGAAAAGGAACAGCAGGTTAACATTTATTCGTGCAATTTTGTCTCAACATGTTTATCCAACATATTACAAGTACAAAACAAAGACAGAAATCATGTATGTGTACAATAGGGATACAATACTGGAGGTATTTATAATTTGTGGGCATTACAGGCACAGATTACTTTTTTGGATGTGATTCAAGGTTTATGTCTTGATAGCACATTTAAATTACGACAATGTTTTTAAAAAAAATCTGTACAAATACTTTCATATTATTTCTTTTTTATATGCGCAAATTGAAATCCTAAGGGCCAATATGTTTTTAAAGCAGCTAAAAGAGATTAAAACATCACGTGAATTGACTTGCATTCCCTGTACTTATACTAGTAGCCATAATCCACAATCCGGGTGGACCTATCTTTTTTAACATGCACAATTACAAGCATGGCTTCCTAACAAGTAAACTAGCACAGCCTACAGATGTTCTATGCATCTTACATCTATTCCTTTCGAACAAACACTTGCAATGGCCTAGGTCAGCGTCACATCAGAAGAAAGCACAATGTTAGAACACCCAAGAAACATTAAACAAAAATAAAGATAGCTTTCAATAACAAATCAGTGCATTATCTGATAGCCTATCAGATGTATAGGCCTATAACGCAGAACTTTGACAGTCAGACTCAGTTATTAACTCGTTAAGCTCAGTCAAACTGAAGTACTTCTTCTTGGTGAAAATCTGAAAACACAATGCTAGTTCCCTTGGGACTATGCCTTCCAAAAGGTCATATAGTACATCTGTTGGGTACCTAGACTCAAAATGAAAGTGATTTAATTTATCAGTCAATGGACACGACCGCTTTACGCCAAAGCAATGAGTAACATTTGGATTTTCTCTCACAGTTTACACATGCAAACTATGTTCCTTCTTTGTCCGAGGTGGAAACACTCCGGTCTGCACTTCGTGTGTCTGGTACTCTGAAGAATGTCCAAGACAAAATCTACAGATGTACGGCCCCGTGAAACTTTCAACTAGTCCACTGATAGAATGTGCACCGAGATTGTCAGCTACAACACAATGTACTGTCCCTTTAATGTTTTTTCCAACACTGGAAATGAAAATCCCTTCCTGTTCTAGAATGACAAGATCCTTCAAGAGTGGTTCAAAAACTGCTCTGTATTCAAACTGTTTGACATCAAGGTGTATTGACGTTAATGCAGATTGCAACTTTGTTGGAACATTTGCCAAAACCCAATAAACAGCTGTTATTTTGTGTGTTTTTTCTCAAAGTTCCTAGTGGGTTACACACCTCAAAGTCATCAACGTAAAGGATTATAGACAGTCTTGTTTCTTCCCCAGCATAAAATACATTTTGCTTGAAGGATTTTCCATCAAAAATTGACTTAATATATCCAGTACTATTTGATTTTCTGGATAAAATTATTTCTGCAATGTCTTTATTCTTCAAGACTTCCTGCAAAGTCTTGAGAATAGGCACATATTGAAAGGTCTTGTTCTTTTCAGTATCAATAATATATTCAATGCTATCAACACACTAGAAATGCACCTTAAAATACTTTCTTCTCTTAAAAGCCGAACCAAGTGGACCACCTGCTCCAAGTGCTGTACTAATGGGATGGAAGTTGCACAACTGCTCTGACAATTCAGTTACGATGGCCTGGTCAACAATGCATTTATTCACCTTCAATGTTGAATCTAGTATGTTTCTAACAACTGCAACTGATACTGAAGATGAAATGAACTGAAGGTCTTCAACCAAGGCATCAATGCACTTCACTGAGGCATTATAGATGGTTTCTAGCTTCAGCAGAAGTAAGCCAATTCTTTGAAGTATGATGCACTTTCCTGATCACAATCTCAACTAGTGCCCTCACCATCACTGGTCTCTGGTAAATCAGAATGGTCAACAGTCTGATTATGGCGACTCTCATACACGTCTTTCTTAAAATCATTCAAAGAATAGGATTTGTGTCTTCTGCTTTTGTGTTTTAGAAATGTATTGTATATATTTGTCTGAAAGCTGCATCCTTCAAATACACAATAGACAGTTTCGTGGCTCTTCAGATGATTTCCAATATGCTGAAAGTAGTCCTCTATAGAACAAGCATTGCAAACTAAACACTTAAAAGCAGAGATGTTTCCTGACCGTAGACTTTCTTCATCTGAATGGTATCTGGACAAATGTGTGCGAAGGGCACTCTGCGTTTTAAATGTGCAAGGGCAAATGTCATATAGGCATGGCTGGGATTGCCCACGACCAAATGTTGCGTGTTGTCTGTAATGCTTTAGTAGATTTCCCTTTGTGGCAGACAAAGACTTGCAGATCTTACACTTCCATTCCATAAGCAAAAACCTGAGGCAGAAAAAGGTCCATGTATCAGATGCAAGGCCACCAGGTCTCTAATCACATGAGGACAATAGAATCACATGAGGACAATAGAATCACATTTACAAGATAATTCTTTATTATTTTTAATATTCAAATTTTCATGCTCAAATTTAGCACATCAACTTCTTGTCACTCACATCATCTAGCTAGCTAGCAACCACACAACAAGCTAGCCACAACGTAAAGGTGACGCTAACTGACTGGTGGCAAGCTAGCTAACGTTAGCATACTGTACGTACATCAACACCAAGATATAATATACTGGAGGTGTAACGGCAGGTACAGGACTTTTGGTTCGGTACACGCTGTGATCCGAATGAATATAGTCTAGTTTTAATCACGCACGTTACTTTTTCGTGTGCGGAACAAAAATTATAGTCGTGCTTTTAGTCGAATCAGACTGACTTCCAAAGGCCTAACGTTGTGCTAGTAAATTCTGATATACGTTACCGCCAGTTACATTGGCATGCTGGTAACTTGCAGTAACGTAAAACAATGTTCAACTGCTACCACACCTTTGTTAAAAAAATGTTCGCTAAAATAATAAAACATGTCTTACCTTTGGGAGAACGGCAGTCCCTGAAACGTGTCTGTGGAAGAAGATGGTTGACATGCACGTGGCGCGAAAAAATGCCTCGAGTTGGGGTGGAAGTGTAACGTTATTAAATTCAAAAACCTCCCGATTAGTAAAATTAATCAATTTTTTGCATTTTTGACTTTCCTGATAAAATACAATTAAATTCTACTTTGTAATTGATGGCTGATTTTATTCGAACAAAACTGAGTAAAATGCAATTAATAACTAATATAAATGTGTTGAATTCAGCTCAATGTGATTCCAAACTACACAGTCATTATTTTTATGTATAGGCTACTCTTATATATTTACTAAACATTATTTAACCCCAGTCTCGGTTTTTACAGTGTAGAGCACATCCTCATATTCTGACTCCATTTCCTCTAAAAAAGTACGGAACATCCGGTGCTTTAAGCCCCTGGATCTGATTTGGTTGATGCATTTCACAACAACAGACATCACATTGTCAAACTTAAGGCATTTGCTGCAAAGGGCCTGCTGATGGATGATGGAGTGCAGAGCAATGGCCTCCTCCACACCCTCCTCTTCTAGTTTTCTTTGAACAAGTGCCACCAGTCCATGCACTTTTTGATAAACTCGCCTTCTGTGAATGGCTTTCCTGCCTTAGCAATCATCTCACTAACCACGTAGCTTACTTCGACTGCTGCATTATTCTCTTTGGTTGCTTTCTTGAAGACATGTTGTTGCCTCAGTAGACATGTTTTAAGATTGGCAACCCGGTTGGCTCTCATCTCCCTGGTATTTTGCATACTCCTCAGATTGTCTAGTTGAGGAATGACGTTTGAGGTTGTATTCCTCAACAAAGAAATATTGCATCTCCCACTTTTCCTGAAATTGTCTGTGCTCGTCACCAACCTTTCTCTTCACTGCAGGCTTTGAAAAAGACATGATTGGGGCTGTGTGACAAGATATATATTCATTCCACTTGCTGTCGCTCACGCAATAAAGTTTCAGTCAAGTGTTTAGCCAACCAGCGACGCACGGAGACGTAATGTCCGCAAATACACGTCATTTCCGGTAACAACAGGTGCGTAGATTAGGGGGGGGGGGGGACACAGCGGCTGCTACTATACACGCTTCTCTGTTCAAAGCACGGGGATCTGAGCCGGGATCAGCTGTGGATCTGCGCTTTGATGCGCTCCGGTGCGCGCACAGTGGAGAGCCGAAAGAGGGAGAGGAGAGGACTATATGAGGCAGCGTCATTGTGTGACCACGGGGTTCAAATGCTGCTGGCCACTGTCGGGGCTTTCGCTGCCTTCTATCACATCATCACATTTTTCTATACATTTGTGTGCTTACTTTGTGCCGGCGTGTTGGCTTGCCTGCGTTCTGGGACTTATTTGAGCAGATCCGGTACCTCTCGTATCGAAAAAAATATGAATATTAAAAAAGTTTTTTAAGAAATGATTAAAATGAAATATAACAATATAATGTAATCACTAGAAAATTATGGAGCCCCTGTTGACATCGGTGGATGAATTACTAATTTGTGGCCACGCAATAAGATAATCTAATACGTTTTATATAAAGCTTTCTTAACAGCAGCATCACAATTTCATAAAATAATAACAAATGCAGACTTCTAAGATGAACCAAAATAATTATGCACATCGTCATGTACAGTCTGTGGCTCGGTGCGTAAATGTCACCACCAGAGGATGAGGTAATTTAAATCATTAAAATTCATCCACACATATCAGGTATAAATAATAATGTAAAACAGCCCAGACTGTAAAATATAGATATTAGCTCAATGACGTGTTATAAACTGCTGCGGTTTAGAATAATCCGTCTCCGTAAAGAAGCTCCCAAAACCTCACAGTAGGAAACCAGAACATAATATTGTCCCACACAGCAGCTAACAGCGGGGTTGCTACAATATAAAACTCGCGGGCCGCACTAACATTAAACTTTCATATTAAGGTGGGGGCCACAAAATATCGTCCCGAGAGCCGCAATTGGCCCGCGGGCCACGAGTTTGAGACCCCTGCTCTACGGGGTCTTTGGTGTTCGTGCGTGTGTCAATACGTATGTCAATGTACATCATTAGACCTGCTTTGCCAGTACCAAAATAATGCACACATGATTCCTTGTAAAAAGGTTTCAGTTGTGTTACCAGAAAAAAGGGGGAAACCCCTATTCCGTATGTCAATGTGTCTGAGTTCCTACGGCAGGCGAGGCTGTCTTGTGTTGGGTCACATAGCCCACTTGCCCAGCCATGTTTGGCTGGATAGAGGAGTTTGGGGTTGCTTCATTTGTGGCCAGTTAGTTACAAGGAAGACCTGTGGTGCGTGAGAAAAGCGACAGCAAAAAAATAAATACAACCAAAGGTTACAGAAAAACGTAGGTACATGTGCAATTAAATGCAAGACTTTTGTCTAAGAGTGACACAAACACGTGATTCGAAACAGTGCAAACGTATAAGCAAGAGACACCAGAAATAGATAAAGTTGCAAGCACTGTGTTTTGGCTTAATTGGAGAACAAGAAGAAGACGTGAAGGGATGGAACCAAACTGGGGATGAGCTGCTCGGGTATTCTAGAAATGTGGAGAAGCAACACGGATTTTTTTTAAACAAAGTTTTAGCGAATAGAATTAGGAGGAATAAGGAGGCACATCTGAGTCTACGAGGAATTAGAGGAACTAAGTGGTCCTTTAGGCAATTGGTGGATTTGTTTAACCCGTAAGTAACTCCCTGAGAAATGAGGGTTCTGACAGATGATGGATTACACTGTAACAATAGTTTTTTTTGTTACTGGGTAGTAAGTGTTATTTCCTAATCACTTATGCCTCAAAAGTACAGAAAATGGATATTATTCCCCACAAACTTTTATTTTGTAACCATGACAGTTATATTTTTAATTGACCTATTTTCCAGAGCATTACAGATAGATTCAGTGCTGAGTGACTTCTCGAACATTCTAGAACTTTCCAGTAATATAAATACAGTAGTAGTATAAATACAGGGGCCTTAAGCCCACCAGTTCAGTTTAGTTCCAGCTGCCTAAGTGGATATCTGCATTTCTCTGAGATGGCATCAAGAGGCTGCAAGCATCCGGCAGACGCATTTTGCTGTCTGCGGCCAATTTATCAAGACAAGAGCGAAAAAGTTATCTGTATCATATATGAAAAATGTTGCGAGAATCTCTTACACATGAGACATGGGTGAAATGTATTTTTGTAGAATGGTACAGAGGGGAAAAGAGAGCCATGAAGTTCCCTATCCCAATAATTTGGTGGGAACACACTGACCACTCAAGCAACTGCTAATTCTGCATGGTGGACCCTTACAGATGTAGGGGTGTTACGGGAGGGCAAACAAACACACAAGGGGTATTTGCGCCCGCACGCGTAAGGGTGCCTACATCCACATCCGCAACGGTTAGCCCTGGGGGGCTGTGACGGCGCTGTGATCCCCCACAGCCCCACCTCTCGGGGGGGAGTTTCTATATAAGGCGGGGAGCCGGTGGGCTCGGGGTCGAGTATTACAGCTTAACCAGCGAAGAGCGAAGACCAGCAGGATAGGCCCTGGGACTCCTCTGGCTCGCTGTCCTAAGGACCGACCAGGGCAAGCCAGTGGCGTGGCCCTGAGAGCCCAGAGCCAATGCTCTTGTAAGAGCCAGTCTGGTTGGCTAAGGGTGCCGAGATCCGAGCTTGGCCAGAGCTGGATCAGCTATCCTCCCCTAGCTCTTTAGTGGAGGACCTGAGAGCAGACTAGCCGGGCTAGCGCTAGGGGTGTCTCCCTGTTAGACGGATGAAGGGGCCGTTACCCCTTCAAGTATTATGTTCTGCCCTTTGGTTGAATAAATAAGTGTGCCTCCGACTACGTCGTCGTCTCCTTGAACTCACTACACATACGTCGGACTGGCAAGAATGCACCTAATTTTACTAAATTTGCTTTCTACCGTGATTGTTTATGGGTCCATTCTCTCCTCTGGGCGCTATGGGCAGTGATTCCACACAACGCTCCGTACTTGTTTATTTAGAAGTCCAGTGTCCAGGTCGTCCGTCCCCCTATGGGCAGGAATTCCACACAACTCCCCCTCTGCCCCACCCCCCCTCTGTCTCTATTTAAGGCCTCGACACAAGAGACGTCTTTCTGTGTGCCTATGTGTGTGTCTCTCTCTGTGTGAGTCTCTGCTTGTCTGTCTGTGTATCTCCGTGTCTATGTTTTGTCTCTCTCATGTAGCAATCTTTTGAAGAACGTAATCAAGCAGGTGGGGTGTTGACTGTTTTGTTGGCCGACTCTGTGTTGTATTGCATTATATTTCCAAGTTTACTATGCTTGTTTTCTCGTTCATTTGTACCTGATGATGGTTGCTTGTGTTGCAATCGAAATGTCGTATTCTATTATTATTTAATTACATTTCTTTCTACATGACTTTACCGAAAGAACCAAAGAGTAATTCCTGCAGTCACGAAAGCTTTGAATATAGTTTAATAATGTACCTGCTATCACGTATCCAGACCTTCCTTCATCCATCGCCCGGTGTCACACTGTCATGAGCTCCCCGTACCCACTCCTCCAGAGAGAGAGCAGCCGTCTTTAGAAGAGAGCAGCATGTCAGAGAGCGAGGAAGACGTACATCCAGATGACAATTTCAGAGGTGGAGCTGAGGAGAGAAACCCATACTACCCCAACCAAAAAGCGCTCAACGACTTGATCAGAGATCTTGGTCTCACCAAGTCCAATGCCGAGCTTTTGACGTCTAGGCTCAAGCGGTGGAACTTGTTGGATGAAAGTGTGAAAGTCACAGATCAGAGGCAGCGTCAGCAACCTTTTTGCAGATGGGCTCTGCTTCTACCACAATGTGACCAGTCTGTTCGAGGCAATTGGAATCGCCTGTAACCAGAATGAGTGGCGCCTCTTCATTGACAGCTCATCCAGGAGCCTCAAAGCCATGCTGCTCTATGATGGTAACAAGTACCCGTCTCTTCCCCTGGCTCACTTGGTGCACCTCAAAGAGGATTAAAACAGCATCAAGACCTTGCTGAACGCCTTGAAGTATGATGAGTACGGCTGGGAGGTCATCGGAGACTTCAAAATGGTGGCATTTCTGATGGGTCTCCAAGGCAGTTTTACCAAGTTTCCCTGCTATCTTTGCCTTTGGGACAGCAGGGACACCAAGGCGCACTACCACAGGTGGGACTGGCCACTGGTGGACCCCCGGAAGGTGCTGATGCCACCACTGCACATCAAATTGGGCCTTATGAAACAATTTGTCAGAGCCTTCAAGTACCTTTGTAATGAGCGACTTCCGTGACACGTCGTGTAGAGGGTGCTTTTTCTTTATTACTCACACTGGGCACAACACAGGCCAACACTTATTCTTCCTCACATTGAGTACAATAGATTTTAACGTCTCTTCTGGCTACACACAGCTGATCACTCGGCGTGATCCCATCGCCCTCGCTCAGCTACGCCGCTGGCTGGTGGCGTGACGATGACAGCGATGGAAACCACGCAGGAGATCTTCCACGTGGCCGGACGACGGAGAGAGATGTCAGCGAGCAGCAACGCAGCCAGGACCCAAGACCCCACACACGAGCCCCGAGCGCCGGGTCTGCTCCCCCTTATATCCCCCCAGGCGTGGCTAAGTCCCGCCTCCGGCCACGCCCTCTCATGGAACCTTAGAGCAGCTTCCCGGAGTATCTCGGCGAGCCCCACCTTATACCTTTGCCCCAGATACACCCTCTCTGATTAGTTGTTACTTAACCGTGCTCGTACCCATGATTCCCCATTACAGGCCAGCAGGTGTCACCCTGTCATTACACCTCCAAGACTTCTTCCCTAAGCTGTCTGAGGCAAAGGTCAAAGCCGGTGTCTTCGTCAGACCACAGATAAAGAAGATCCTGGAGTACAATGAATTCCCCACGAAGCTCACTAGTAAGGAGAAAGCGGCTTGGAACAGCTTTATCGCAGTGGTTCGTGGCTTCCTGGGCAATGACAAGGTCGACAACTATGTGGAGCTGGTTGAGACTGGTGAAGAATGGGCTGTAGGATGTCCCTCAAAGTCCATATCCTTGATGCTCATCTTGATCAATTCAAGGAGAACATGGGAGCATACTCGGAGGAGCAAGACGAGTGCTTCCACCAGGATATACTGAACTTTGAACGCCGCTACCAAGGACAGTATAATGAGAACATGATGGGAGACTACATTTTGGGGCTGATTCATGAAAGTTATTTACAGTATAATTGTAAATCTCGAAAAACGACTCACTTCTAAATCTTTTGTAGTAATTTTTGTATTACTTTAGTATAAATACATGTTAATCTTTATTCATATGTTTTTTTCTGACTGTATATGAATGAAAACACACAAATTCACCTGTTTTCTCATAAAAATAGGTACATTTCTAAATATCACTCTCCTGGTCACAAAAGCAAAGTTTGTAGGGAATAATAGACATTTTCTATACTTTTTAGGAATAAGAAATTACGAAATAACACTACCCAGGAACAAAAATTGTGTTACATAGTGTTATTATTGATGGAGACAATTTTTAATTGGTCAGATAAGTTGCAAACAATATAATTTCTGAATTTTAGCCTTTTGTGCACAGGTTCAAATGCTTTAGAAGAGTTGAGGAAGATGATTCCACAATGACGAGATTCAAGACTGTTGGAGATAAAGTCATGAGTATTGAGTACCACAGAGGCTGTGTTATATTTTTCTCGAAAGCCAGATGGCTTCGGATGGAATATGGCATATTCTCAGATGAAATTTGTGGCGTGTGATTTTTATATCTTTTCAAAGATCTGGATGAGAGGGGAGGATTGAGATAGGATGGTATTTATTAGGGTCATCTTTAGTGCCACCTTTATGACTAGGACGCACGAGAGCAGTTTTTCATTCTGGAGGGATGAATATTATTGAATGGAAAGGTTGAATATACTGTTTGTGCTATCGGTTTTGCAATGAAGTTTTCCACAAGCTGGGGGGCAAAGGTGGGGGAGACCATCGGCACCATCACCAGAGGAAGGTTTTGGCGTGGAGAGCAAGGTTAGCATTTCAAATTCTGACACTGAGAGGAAATTACATTTCTGATTAGGGTGGAGTGAAGAGGGTCAGTTAAGAGGCGTGTGAATCGCAGTGTCACAAGCTTGGATGTCAGTGGTGAAGCTGTGGCCTGCAGATCTAAAGTGTGAATTAAACCCATTCGCAATTGCAGCTTCATCAGAAAGGCAACTGCCATTGAGCAAAAGCCTCGGCAGTAGTCAGTATTCAGACGTTTTACCTACAAGGGTCTTTATGGCTTTCCAGAAAAGTGTGGGATCATATTTTGAATTCCAAAAAGTATCTTGAAAATGAGTGTTTGGTCTGCCAATCTAATTTGGTGCAACGAGTCATTAGGACTCTATGGTTGGTCCAGTTTGAGTCCAACCCGGTTTGCTTAGCGAGTTTCTAAGCTACGTTTCTTGAGCAGGTGAGATGGGCAATACATGGCTTGAACCAGGGGGCTTCATTAACGGGGCATGTTTGAAAAGGTCAAAGGCCAAGCGGTGCCCAATATGGAAATCTTACAGATGTTAGGTAGGTTATAATTAGCTATGTGGCTGAAGGCCTGGTGGTCTAAGGAATTCAAAGAACATTTATACATTATCTTAAATGGGACTATAAGCAGTTTTGTATGTCAATATTGAGTGGTCACGAAGATTATTTTCTCAAGACACCCACTTTTACAAACTTTGATGGAGCATTTGACATGAGAACATCAATGATTAATGAGTGGTCAAGGGCACTTTCATATTAGGATGTGCCTCGTAAACAAATGAGCTGACATAGGTTGAATTCAACTGTCAAAGCAAGCGCTTCAGTCAGAGGATCAACCCAGGTCAAGTCGCCAGTGATTATAATCAGCTCCCCTTTAGGTAAGGCAGAGATGGAATTGCACAGAAGTAGGGGGCTAAACAGGCACGGCACGGGCTACAGAAGAGGTGGGCTGATGTGGTACAGAAGGATGTGGAGCTGAGTGGACTTGCCGATGACTGGTACCAGCAGTGTCAAGATCGGCTTCTATGGAGTAAAGTTCACGGGAATAGTAACCACAGTAGTAGCAATAGATAATATGGCAAATGAGTGAGTAACTGGAGTGAATCGGTCAGTGATGAATCATTAGATTGCTTCAACGAGATTGCTTCAAGTTAAATTATGTCAAGTACAGTGAGGCAGGTTACAGCAACAGGATTTGAACTTAAGCAAAATTTGTGCCTCGTAGCCTTGGAACTACAGCCGGTGTGCATATATATGAATGTCCATACATATTGATGTGCGTATATGACTATGAATGTGTATTGACTTATGTGTGTCTGTATAAATGTGTCACTGTTTCTGTCCCATCCAGGAGAGTGAGGCTCCACCATGGCCCGGTTGCACATCCAGGTCCTCCTCCTCACGTTAATTACACCCTTGGTGTGGTGTTTTTCAGTCGACCCGCTTAACACGGAGACTGCCATTCATATTGTGAGTTTAAACATAAAGTGTACACCAGCACAAAATACACGAACCAGGGAAGCATGCAACTTGCCACTAAAGGTAAACCGAATAATAACTCCAGAAGTGAGGAAAATCCTGCATTGGTTTCAACTTCTCTGAATCTCATCAGCGGGGTCAGGGGATAACATTCGAACTGCGGTGCTGTTCAGGATGTCACCATGTATCGATTCTCTATCGATTGGTATCCTGTCACCTCCGAGTCCAGGGGGTTTCAGTCTCACAGCAGATGGTAATTACTGCTTGATCCATCAACTCTGCCTCATCGCCACAGCATCGGCCACCTCTACAGTGGGCAGGGAGACCATATCCTGAGGCCACCGGGCCCGGTGCATGTCAAATGGGGCAGCTGGTGCCGTGATGGTGATTGTTTTTACGTATCAGGATGAACACAGACCGAAGAAGCGCTCTTGCCATGCTGATGAATACCTCCTCAATGATATTTGCTGCAAGAAATGCCAAGCCGGTACTTTATTATCATTAGAGGCATCATCACCACCATTGCCATCAACAAAATCATCATCTTAATCACGACAATCATCACCACCATTACCACTACACCACTATTATCATCGGCATTGGCATCATCATTAAACAATGCGTTACTGTACACCAAACATTGCAAAACATGAATAGTCTGAAGTTTATCTTCCAAGCTGAATGCATTTAAACCCATCTTAATTTTTTTTATTGTATTTAATAGCTGTTTGCTAACATAACTTGCCCCAACAAGATGTAAGGGCATACTCAGGATGTATGTATGTGACATGGCCCAGCATTAGCCCTTTCACCGCTTGTTACAGAGGTTTGTGGTTTTAGTCTGGCAGGCTACTCTGGTTAATACTATGGGTGTATTCATCTTGAAAATATGGGCTATATGCTTAATTGTGTACTTAAAAGATTGTATAATGTAATAAAAAATATAGCAGGCCATTGTGTGCTGGCGTCATGGTCCAAATATGTTGAATTAGAAACATTACGAGCAAATTACTTAAGTAGGAAACAGATAGCTATCAACACCCACCACTGCAAAAACTTGGCAGGACTGGCCTGTAAAAGTCTTGAGAGTCAATGGGGCTTTATTTGGTAAACAAGCATAAAATGTGTGTGTGTATCTACAGGAAAGCTTCTGAAAAGCCACTGCACCAATAGCTCGGGCACCATGTGTGAAGACTGCTCCAATGGAAACTATTTGGATGAGCCCTCTGCCAATACGAAATGCAAACAATGCCGTATCTGTGACAATGGTATGAGAACTCCCCACGAAAAACCACGGCCCTCGATTACATCTGGCACAACACAGCCCATCCAGCTTGTTTCATTTAGTCATCGCTCTCTCTTGTAGCGAGGTCAACACCAGTTTATCATCACTTTAATATGTCATTTCTCCAGGGCTTCTAGCCTTCCAAGGTCATGGAATTTGTTTATGTCATAAGGCAGGGCTGTCCAAACTATTGCCCGTGTGCTCAGTGTTTCCCACAGACTTGTTTTAATCCTGCCCAAGGCATTATTCAAATTGGCGATTAAACTTGGCCCTTTAAAGCTTTGAAATGAAATTAATAAAAAAATGTCCATGGCAACAACACTTTCAGGAGTTAAATGCCAATGTCGAGCTTTGCTAGCCAGAAGAGGGCTGCAGGAAAGAGTTTGTGTAGTTTTGCCATTCATCCTCTGTCAAAGGAGCACAGACTACAGTGGTTTACTATACAGTCCATAGTTTGGGTTCTCATGAGTTTCATGGGAGAATGATGCAGGAAGGCAGTAATGGTGCTATCTTGGTCAGTGTGTAGGCCGTGTATGCATGGGACAGGCGAAGGGTGGGGGTTGCTGGGGGTGGGAGGCTAGTGGGTGAGGACTTCATCTCTTCGAGTCCAGCACATGAATACTTTTCTCTCTGTACATCTCAAGTCTCTTCTGAATAGATCTCATTTTTATTATTTGTTTTCTTTTGAGTGCAGCACATATTTTTTTCATATAATAATAAGCACGCATATTCCTTATTTTTTACATTTGCATAGTATATTTTTGGGGCCCAAATTAAACAATCTAGATATTTGGATGTTTGTATCTGTAAACATGGATGTGACTAAATGGGAAATTTCATTTTCAAGCCTTTCTAGAAAATACTTGGAATTAACATCACTTACTCTTTGATTATATGTATTCGATGTTACAATGTGAATTGACACGTTTCTGGGTGGACATGTGGCACCACTGCAGCCCATAACCTGCACCCCATGAGGCATTGCTCTGCTACGTCCGATGCCATCTGCGGGTGCAACGAGGGGTCATACTGCAGCCACAAAGACGGCCCGGAAAGCTGCCTGGATTGCAAGCCACACACGACGTGTCCCCCCGGAGCTGAAATTGCAAAACCTGGTGAGATTCACTTCCATCGTACGGGGAAAATACTCAAATGTCTCCAATGTAATAGAACTACCATGTTGACTGGGACTTGAACATGATGTTGTCGAGTCCACTGTGCCGGCATACACACTGGTTACTGTGTGAATTTGGCTTTTATGAGTGCGTTTTGACTCGTGCGTTTGTGTGGTGTAGGGAGATGTTCTAGTGTGATCAAGAGGGTGGTACAGGCTGTGTGTGGTGTAGGCAGTGGTGCAGCCTGTATGTGGGTGGTGCAGTGGTAGTGTAGCGGTTAGTGCGCTGCGCTACGAACCTGTCGACCCAGGTTCGATAGACGCAAAACCTGGTGAGATTAACTTCCATCGTAAGGGGATAATACTAAAATGCGTCCAATGTAATTGAACTACCACGTTGACTGGGACTTGAACATGATGTTGTCGAGTCCACTCTGAACCGGTCCTGGGCCTCCCCTTGGTCGACTCAGCCTCAAATAAGTACCTGGTGCAGTGGTGTGTAAACATCGCCACTTGGGAGACAAAAGCGGCCGGGCAAGGTGTTGGCCACCCAACTCCTCGTGTGCTGTGACGATCTTAATAGGTGCTTGCTAACAGCACCTGCCCCAACAGTCTGTTAGTGGCTATACAGGGGATCTTTGTCTGGTGGTTCAGGCTGTGTGTAGGTATGTAGTTAGGTTCATCAGTGCACATTACAACAGAATGGGAACAATACAGGGGCATATAGCAACAAAAAATAAACTCGTCACGATCTCAGCGGATAGCACAGACTGAGCAAAGAGATTTGTAGCCGCGCGCATAAACGAGGCGAGGAATGGTGGTTGCTATTCTTTCTATAAACTCCTGTCCCATGTGCTTGCTAAAGTTGGCCCTCAGGATAGTCATCCTGTTGGGTAACTTTAATGCCCGAGTGGGTCATGTCAAAGATACCAGGGCCAGTGATTGGATGGCATGGGCCAGATCAGCTTAATAATAATGGTAAGAGACTGCTAGACTTCTGTGCAGCCCATGGACTTATAATCACCAATAGGCTGTTTCAGCATCAGCGCATCCACATAACATCATGGATGTATGCTGGATCCAAGCAAGAAGATCTGCTGGACTATATAGCGACGAACGGCAAATGCGGCCCATATCCTTAACACCAGGACCTATTGCGGAGCTGATCTGCCCACTGACCATCGGCTTGTCATCCGTAAGATGTGCCTGCCATTTTTCGACTGGGGGGTTGGGCGTCCATCAAGGACCCCCCATTCAAGCCCAAAATAGCCTGGTGACAGCAAGCTAATAGTTGCAAGAGAGAATTTCAACATCGCTTTTAGCTGCGTTTGGCATCGTTCACCCCTGCTCTTGATGCTGAGGGAAAATGGGTGAGGTTCACAATTGTGGCTGAAGCAGTTGCAATGGCTACATTGCTTATGCAGTCCAGACCTCCCCAGAGAACATGGCTAAAAGAGGTGTGCAGGCTGGTTGAGAGAAAACGACAGACCCACTCTCGCCGTCTGCAACATCTCACGTCAGAGAATGAGGCTTACCGCAGCCTTCACTCGGAGGTTCGGAGAGCCTTGTGGTGCTGCAAGGTTGAGTGGTGGGCGCAGGTTGCTGAGATGGAATCAGCCTCGGTAGCCCGTGATCACAAATCACTCTAATTCCATCCAAAAAGTAACTTGCAGCACCTCATTTAACAGCACACTTCCCCCGCACCTCGGTTTTCTATGTATGGTGCAAAAGAAGTTCAACATATATATCCTTAATAAAAAAAGCAGTGATCTGATCTCTAACCTCCAGGACCAGGTCTGGAGGTTCACAGAGCATTTCTGAGGCCTTTGGGCAAAGTGGGGACGGCCCTGTAGCAACTCCCTGTGAGTGGCTAGGTGAGGTTTCATATGTTGAGGAAGTATGAAGGGCGATCTAAGGTCTGAAACCAGGAAAAGGACCGGGCAGAGATGATCTCCCAAACTACTGAGGAAGGGTGGCGTCCGTGTGCAGACTGGCCTACATATCACAACTATTTGGACCACAGGATTGGTGGTTCCCCCATTGAGGGGGACCGCACAGATCGTAACAACTACTGCGGCATCTCCCTCAGTGTGCAGGGTAAGGTCCTGGCAAGGATTAATCAACATCGCTTTGCCAGGTACACCAATAGGCTTGTGGAGCCCCTATGTGGTTTCAGGTTGGGGGGGGGGGGTCCTGCACGGATGGCATATTTTCTGTCCGTCTGCTATAGCAGAGGTGTAGCAGACAAACTTAATTCTCTGCTTTATTGACCTGGTAAAGGCCTATTTTACCATAAGTAGGTCAGCTCTGAATTGTTCATTCTTTATGGGTCCCCGACTCTATTCACACAATCATTAAGGACCTTCATGATGGTGGACAGGCCCGGGTAAAGTTTTCTGGCTAGGAGTCAGAGCCTTTCCCTGCTCACGTTGGGGTGTAACAAGGATATCCTCCGGCTCTCACATTATTTAACATCTTCGACCACGTAATCCGAAAAGCCTTCCATCGTTATACCAATGGAATTCCTGTCTGTACAATGAGAGGCTGATCGATGCCCTGGTGTGGACAAGGGATGGCTCCCTACTGGTCAACCATGTTATGGACGCTGATGTTCTGGTGGTTGCTGCTCACTTTGAGTGGAAGATTCTGCTGAACCTCGAGCCTGCCACTAAGATCCGGGGCCTTACTATTGGCCCAACAAAACTAAGCACCTTTCTCGGTATTTTATATCCAATAATGCACCCCCCTCAATTCCCCATGAGTGATGGGGCAGTTGTGGAGAGTGGAGAAGTTTCCATACCTTGGTCGTGTGTTTGTGACCAGCACCGGTTTTCCAGCAGACGTCTCACTCAGAATGAACTAAGCGGCATCTTTTCATCGGCTGCGTAACTCTGTGTGGAAGCTATCTGGTCTATTGCTCCACATGAAGCTCTGGATCGTCTCGCCCAGTGATGCCCTCCATTCTCTTTGCTTGCGAAATATTGCCTCCTCTCATGGAATATCCGCACTGGTTTGAAACTTTCAGGCTGGCCTGCCTACGATCAAACCTGGGTTTAACCAGGCTAGATTGTATGAGCTCACCCATTGCTTGAAAGATCTGGACACATTCCCATCGGTGACCTCTGGTAGGCAAGGTTGCGTTGGCTGGGTCATGTAGCCCGCATGCCCAACCATCACATGCCCAAATAACTTGTTTTGCCTGATAGAAGGAACTTAACGGGCACGATACGGGCTGGAGAGGAGATAGACGGATGCGGTATAGGAGGATGTGGAGCTGAGTGGACTTATCAAGATTGGCCTCTCTGGAGGAGGCTCATTAAGGACGCTATTGGGCAGGTGCAATCAGTCGCCCTCCAACAGCGGAGGACGGATGGAGTGATGCTCACAACGAGCGGAGCGCCTTGTGGATAAAGTTAGCTCAGTGGGGGAGAAATGTGGTGCATTTGCCAGTGATCCAAATCAGTCAACCCATTGCACCTGGGTCTCTCATGACATGTCAGTGAGCCTTCAAAACTTCACGTGGCCTTTGAGTGCACCTGGCCTGGCACAAGCACCGTGGTGACATTACCACCACTTAGTGGCGAATGGTGGCTGTTCTCGTGGTTTATGCACTGCACGACAGTCCCAGTGACCCGAGTTCGATCCCCGGCCAGGCATATTAATCGCACATGGTATCTGAACCCGTCTTGGGCTGCTTATAGGTTGACTCGGCATAAAATTAGTGCTTTGTGCAGAACTTGGGAGAATTAAGCATCAGGGCATGGGACTAGTCACACTAACTTCACACCCCGTGCCGACCTTAAAAGGTGCTCGCCAACAGCGTCTGTCCGCAAACAAATTATTCTATGGTTTGTAATCCTAAATGGAGGCTCATGCCTGTTATTAGTGTATACACACAAGTGTGGACAGTGTGTGCCTGTGTGATCTTTGAACTTGTTTGTGTGTGTATGCATGCATGGCAGCCTCGCTATTGGAAGACGTGGAATGCAGAACATGTGGGGTTGGTTCATACTCTCCTGGCGGGAACGTCGCCTGCAAGCGCCACACCAAGTACGTGCAACACATTTATGTCCGAGACATGCATCCATGGCCACAAATTTCCGTCAAACCATTTGAAGATGTTATGTCTAAACGTTATTGCACTCTTCAATACAATTTACATTAATATAGCATCCAAGTGCAGCTTCATCTGCCTACTCTTATCACCAAACCCATTTCTCAATAAAACTATAAGAATGTTAATTTCTATCACTGGCTCAAGGCTATGAATGAGGAGATGAGCATAACCCCATGTTAATTTAATCAGGAAGACACGTTAGGAACGTTTATATAACGCATATTAAAGCATATAGTTGTCACTCATTCCATTACTTTCTCATAACGAGCTTGATGACTGTAAAAAGTCTCAATATTGTTTCTCCGCAGCTGTTCGTCTGAAGGGATGGTGATAGTGCTGCCCGTGGAAAACACAAAGGACGTCGAGTGTACACACCCCGCCAGTAAGTGACATCTCAGTAGTGTCACAGACGGGTGGCCTAGCAGGCGCAGGGCCGATTAGGTGGGCGCGCAAAAAGACATGCGGGCTGAGGTGGGTAGTAGGTCACTCGGGCACTGCTGAGTCATGAGTTGATGGTCGCGGCTCAGTTTCCAATGACTGGACAATTACATTTGCTTTTCTTATAATTACATTGTAGCAGAGCACCTGGCTCACAATTAGAGGGATACAAGTTAAAATTGCTGTAAGGGGGTGACTTGGGATCAACAAAAATTAGTAACACTTGATAATCCTGCAGAGTTCTAACAAGAGACTGGCCTCTGCCATAGAAATGGGGGATTTCCATTGAGTTCAATGGCAATAACACGGCCCCAATGCCCATTTAAGCAGACACCAAACTTTTTGGCTCTGAAAGTGAACATTTAACAATTAAGTATTTAACCTGTGTGCTTGTGTGTGGTGGATTTTCTTTTCCAGAATATGTGCCGATCATCGAGGTTGTTTTAGTTGTTTTAGTTGTTTTCGTTGTTGTTGTTTTCATCATCGTCATGTGGAAGTGTCCAAATAAGCTGCGATGCATTTTCAAGAAATGTAAGTAGATTTGTTTAAATCACCTCTGTACATAACATGAATTTCTGGACTCATTCTTGCAATATTACTTAAGAATGTCTTCTTTAAATCCAAATGTCCGGTTGTTCTCTCTTAGCTGAAAATAACTCAGAGGAGGAAAACAAACTGGTATGCATGGCTTGACAGCCAGATTCATAACATCGCTGCCTCCACACACTGCTGCATTCGTGAAACCATGAAGCATTGGGCTGCTCTGCCACCCACCACTGCGCACAAGACACATTGCAACATGGCTTGTTTCAATATCCAATGGCACGATAACCAAAGACTCATCCAATTGAGGCGTCAGAAACTTTTACAACCCACTTTACAGTGTTGCTAAGCAATTGACTCCTTTAAAATTAGCTGATCAGGACTTAACAAGAAGCTGCTAAAACTTGATCGGTGCTATAATTTTTCGTAAACCTTTTTACAGAGGTGAAGAGATACCTGATGGTGCTAGTTATATGAACAGTACTCTTCTCCGTTTGTGGCTGTAAGCCAGCAGTGGAAATTCCACGTTCGCACAGCAGGAGTCAGTCTCACTGTAAAAAACAATGCTGAATTTCCACAAAGTGGTACTCATTTTATGATTGGCCCAAAAGGAATAATGCCGTGTATAATTGACGCCAACGTGGATATTAACTTCCACCCTTCCAACTGCGAGTTGAGCGTTCTTCCAACAGCGTCACCTGGCTGTATACACACTTTTTGTTCTTTCCTCAATGGGTAACACCCACAAAATAAGATAAGCAGCAGGAGAGTAAGTTTCCCTAAAATAACTGAGCCCCAGATAGTCCTGCTTTTATAGCCTCTACAAAACAATCATTTTCTGCGTGGTGGTTGTGTAATTCTGTGACGTGGCTTTTAAATGTGTGATGCTACCATTCGCATTCAGAAAATGAAATTGCACATCCCTCTCTCCCTCCCCTCCCTCTAGTTCAGTACCAACCCTGAGCAGGCCCAACAAAATCACACACAACTCGGCGATGGTTGGACAGCCCAAACCTCAGCTGAGATTACCGATGAATTTAAACGAGGAGGGGATGGGTAAGTGACGCATAAGGGATGAAGTGGTGTGCCATTCACTCGTTAAGATGAATAAGCTATGCATCGTGGGATTCCAATGCCATTTACAGGTCGCCTTCCACCATGATCACTGACAATGCTCTAGTGGGAGAGGAATATATTGCCGTTTCTGTGCAGTATCAAACCTTCGGTCTCAAGGGAGAGAGAAGAGCCATTGCAGATGGAAAATTCAGGTGAACAAGCGACTGGGACGGATGACAATGATAGCACGGATCGTGAAAATTCGGAGGACGACTCTCCACCGTCTCCCGGCACAGAGCAGCCGCTCCCACCGCAGCAGACTATTAACATCACCAACATCACCAACATCTACCCTCAAGGTACAGTCATTTGAATTGAGTGACAAACTAGGTCTGACAGAGCAGCATCACAATACGAAGACATTTTCATATTAAGTGGAATGAACAAAATTACATGAACGTTGCAAAGTCCTCTTAATAGATTTACTATACAAATTGACTTGGGTTGTTAAAATCTTTTTGTAGGATTATCGGTTACCATCCATAAGAGGTTTTTTGGGTTATATTGCGTAAATATATAAATGTGTCGTTAAAACCGCCACCACCTGACACAGCCAACTCGTAAGGGTTGTCACGTAAACAGAACATACCAATTAGTCACTAGTACAGCACACCGGTGTGTTGGAGAGCCAAGCCACAACATTTACATGGACGTAGTTTTTGACAAAATGGCTGAAACACAGCACCTTAGTAAACATTTTAACGGAGGTATTTGCACGTTTGTGAGGCTCTCCGAATAACTCGTGAATATGCCTACGTTCAAATTACTGTGTGCCCCGTGTCATCAGATTTTGGACGCTAAGCTGGGTTGACCCTGGATAGTGCATGAATGGGCTACAACCATGCGTAAAACAGCTTTCGTAGTTCCCTGCCGGGCTACATTGCCAGCAGAGGGCAGTGCAGAAAAGTGAAATGTACTCAATGTTTCTCCCATGTCTGTGTTCCCCACCTTCACCAAGCTGTATTGACCGGCATGGTGAAGTTAGGTCAAATAACCCCCACAAGCAGCACGGTGTGGGAGGCCCTCATCGAGCAGTGGATTGACAAAAGGGCTGTACATGTAATGAAGATGACATTTGTGTTTGGCTATGCATCTACATCCGTGTAACTAGGATCATGAGTTTAGTATGCTATTACTATTTTTTTAAATTGTGCCTCAAGGGGATAGGTTCTACATCTTGATCTGAACCAGTGCTTCTTGATTCCCTGAACTAAGTCATACGCCATTGCTTTTAATAATGAAACAGTATTCATAGCTGTGAGCAAAAAGTTAATAAAAACTGGTGTTTTTTTCCCAGCTCCAAACGTGGATGTTAAGGTTGATGTGCAGCTGACGACACCAGAACCAACAAACGCCACGCCAAGTGAAACTCCACAGCCACCCCAACCTCCACAGCCATCCCAACCGACGCCCCCATCACCACTCCCAGGCAACCAGGCCCGCCCTGACACCCAGCCCTGGCCCGAGACTCAACCCAATCCCAGCACCATGCCCAGCCTGCATTCACAGATATCGAGCGACGGTGACATGCAGGGTGACAATTTCACGTCAGCACATTACCCGATTGACGAAACGACGAGAAACAAGATACCTATTCAGGAGCAGGGTGAAGTAGCTACAGAGAAAGACAGCTGCTCATACCGAGAGTCTGAGAAGGAGTCCGGCGAGCCTGCACAGGAGCCGGGCGATCCTGTAGTTTAATAGGCGGGGGGGGGGGTTATGTCATCCTATTAAGTGTTTTTGTTGTTTCTTAAAAAAGTTAAGATGTTGATGTTTTTTTATCATTCAATGTAAGTTGGTACTTTGTTTCCCTCCTACCGAAAACACTTAATAGGATGTGTGTGCTCGTCCGTGTGTTTTATTGGAGGAATAAGGTTTTTTTAAAGAAGCAGCTGTCCGCAATAATTCTGGAAGGAGGGGTGGGGGTTTCCTCGCGAAACGGCGCCACATATGAGTTATCAAACCAAACCAGACTGACGATTCGCGTTCGCACCGAGGTTGCAAAATCATAATCCACGTTTTTTTGATTATGAATAATATTGGTCGCGAAAGCCTACGCGTTAAGCGATTTCTATAATCCCTTCCCTCGCTCTGGGCGTTTATCCTTTGTCTCACACAGCTTAAGTTGTTTTTCGTTTGGAAGTTAAAATTAGACTCACTTGGCTGCTTAGTATTATTGTGATTTGATTGCAAGTGACTCAAGGTATGCCGTAGCCGTGTTCACGGTATTTCCATCGTGGTTTGATCTCCCTATGGGGAAATGTTATTTGCTCACGTGCGCAAATCTTGCTGTCCGTGCTGCGGGGAGACAAAGACGGCTGTGCTCCATCGTTGGAGCACACTGCGCGTGTGATTTTTTAATAGAAGCATCTGATTTCCTTTCTCGAGCCGTCGCCCGCTCGCCATGAACTTTTATGAGGGCCATTTCCTGGCTTTGTGCCTGCTCTGTGGCCGTTTCTCTCGGGAAGACAAAGACGGCTGTGAGCTGCTCGCTTTCCCTGGAGTGTTGCCTGTTGGTTAATTATGATAGATTTCTCCGCCCTTAATTCTCCTAGGAGATCCACTCTAATTTCGTACTTATTATTTGACTTAGCTTGTTATTATTTTATCTGATATCCCGGCTAGGGAATTTGTTTGTGTTTGGCTTAGGAGCGACCCTGACTACCATAATTATTATTTGATGCTTCGGTCATGCTGCGTAGAAATTATTAAAGGTAAATAATGTCAGTATTTAATTAACAAATGATGAATCGCGACCCTGGTGCAGACTGTAGTCTGGTTTCCAATTGGAGCGAGGATAGATAATGTTTGCTTAATCTTCATGGCTAAGTTGGTAACTTTGTTTAACTAACATGGTTCAAAACCCGTCTGTGCTTTCTTGTTGCCAATGCAATTTTTTTTGTATTGTGAGGGGGGGGCTTCTGAAGTGTGGGTGTTATCCTAACACCCCCTTGCAATTCCCCCCCCCCTTTTTCCTCTTGTGTGAAATTCGGGGAGGTTTTATGACATTTTATTGCTGTCTCTTTCATGCTTTCTGGCCTTTTGAAGCGAGGTGTGCGTGCATCTGTTGTCCGTGGAAGTGGGGAAACGGGTTTTTCGCTTGTCTTTGTTTGCTACCGGTGGCGGTTAAATTTTTTAATATATGTTTGCAGAATTATTCTTAATATTAATAAAAAAAAGGGGATAGATACAACAGTGATTTGTAGAGTGTCTTGTCTAACTGGTCTAGTTCGGTGCGCGTAAGTCTTATTTTCTCTGAGATAAGAGCTAAGCTAGTTCTAGACAGAATTCGTGTAGCATTAGAAGAAGTTACAGCAGCAGAGATTAGTGTAAATGCGATTGGTATTACCTTAGAGTCGCGGAATCTCTTCAGAAAGGTGAGAGAGTCGATTAGCTGAGCCTTCTTATCCCGGAGCTTGTTGAAGCATCTTAAAGTTTTGTGGAAACCCACCCCGTAGTGGAGGTTAAATTTCGATTTAAAGCTTTCGTGACTGCAGAGATTCATCTTCTTGGTTCTTTCGGTAAAGTCACGTAGAAAGAATTTAATAAAATAATAAAAATAAAACATAATAAAATAATTCTCACGACGTTTTGGCCACAACGCAAGTAGCCGTCTTCAGGTGAAGAACAGGTCTGTCAAAGAGACAGAATCTGAATGGAACGCCCCAGGATTGAAGCGACTATTTATGTTGGGATGGAGGGGCGAAGAGCGTATTGACAAAATAATTTGCATATCAAGAGGAATTTAGCATATTTATGTGAAATGCAGAAATGCGATTAGTGCTACTTGTGAAATGTGTAGGGGGTCTGGCGAGGGGTTTAAAGTCACTATGCCCATGCATTATGCAGGATTAGCAGCATCAAAGGGAGGAAGTCAGGTCAGAATTAATAAAGGGAAGGAATGTTAATAATATGGCGCAATAGGAGAATAGGAGGCTTGCAGTGGAGCAAAGAATCCATTCCTTGCGGAGAATGCAAGGTATATAGTCAATGTCAGTGAGTGGACTGCGGTCTGAAAGTCACCATAAAC
>CM025641.2:9649413-9742239 GCA_014621495.2 Entosphenus tridentatus | reverse complement strand
CATAAATATGCTAAATTCCTCTTGATATGCAAATTATTTTGTCAATACGCTCTTCGCCCCTCCATCCCAACATAAATAGTCGCTTCAATCCTGGGGCGTTCCATTCAGATTCTGTCTCCTTGACAGACCTGTTCTTCACCTGAAGACGGCTACTTGCGTTGTGGCCGAAACGTCGTGAGAATTATTGTTTTATTTTTATTATTTTATTAAATTCTTTCTACGTGACTTTACCGAAAGAACCAAGAAGATGAATCCCTGCAGTCACGAAAGCTTTAAATCGAAATCTAGCTAGGTTTGTGTAGAAATTATAGACTACGGTTTATCATTTCTTCTTACACGTTTTTGTAGAGAATAAGCTGGCACACATAGGTAATTTCCCCTTTCGAAATTCCCAGGCCCACCTCAATTTTAAACTGGCGGCCAAGGGGCCTCTAGTTGGTACGACCATTTTATTGGTTGCTCCACTCAGCGAATGAGTCGGGTGCACCTTATTCAAACACCAGGTGTGATGTTATGCTGCCACTGATTGCGTTATTTTAATGAGGGGTCGCTTCTCAGCGTCTCTATATATTATCCATGTGCGGAGAATCAGAATATTTATCCTGGAGGAATCTGTTCCGCCATGAAGCTCTTTATCGCAGATGTCTAGTATGGTGGGTCAAAACGTTACAACAAACTATACAAAGACACGATAGGAGTGCAAAGTATAGGAAAGGTAAAAAATTCACTTTAAAAATATATATGAATAAAACTACACTTTTTATAATACTAAGTAAAGCCACTGAGGTATAAACTTATTTTTCAGAAGCAACTTGGCCACAAATGACAGCTCAACAAAGTGTCTCATCATGTGGATTTTTATAGCAGCAAAGTAATCTAAATAATCCAAAGATGAGCGCTGCCTATGCTCATGATAATATTGGGGCAGTGCTCATCTCCCATCTACACTCCCCAGTAGTGGAAATTCTCTCTTCAAAATCAAACCCGAGGGTCCATGTTTTCACCTTTCATAATTATTCCTGTTTCTCGAATCCAAATTTCAGAAACATTCTGTCACTGCTCTGAATAATTTGGCTAAAGCGCGTCTCCATATCCGATTCCCCTTCTGTTTGTCGTGGTGACATAGCTCTTCCATTCCTGTAAATGGGGTTAAAATTCATGATTGTTTTTAGTTAGATCATGGAAATTTGTCAAACTTACCAAATTTAATTAGACTCAATTAAAAACATTAAAATACGGTCATTAACATGACTAACAATGAATTAACCAGCGATATGATATTCGACCTATCTAAAGGTCTTTGCTGTTTCCCCATGCAAAATTACTATTTCGATAATTGCTTAAGTGGAATCTCCAGGATAAACAAAGATTCTGATTCTGAAAATCAAGCTGAGATAACTGGGCACGAGGTTGCCAAAATAATTGAAAACAGTAAATTGCCAAAAACATTACTTTAGGTGAGGCAAAAGTCTAAAACAAAGGCCAATTAACAGTTATGATGTCCCGTGGGGATTATGGGAACAGAGTTTTACTGGATGAGACCTAACCAGTCCTTTGGAACTGAAGAGAACTGCAATGATTGCCAAACCATTAATTCCCAAGGAGAAGGAATACATGATCAAACAAACGACGCCAAAACCACTGGGGGTTTACGGTTTGCCAAAGGTTCATTAAACTTTTATATTTTTTACCAGGGAAGGCTCCACTGAGCTATAAAGCTCTCTTTGAGAAGCGACCTAGCCACAAATGATAGCTCAACGAAGTGGCTTATGTCAAAATGTATAGCAGCCAAATACTCTAAACGCATGTCGATTCTAAATGTAGAGGAAAACACTGGAGGACCCAGACACAAATCCACGTGACTGGGGAGAGAGATGTAAAATCCACATATACAGGCTTCATGGTCTGGGTCGAACCCACGACCTGTATACCAATGTGGTGGCCCATTAAGACCAATAGTACAATCAGCTCTGCCACATAAATCAGCGCAAATGTAACAAAACAAATACAGCCCCACATTAGCAGGTCCTGTTCGGTCATAAAAAAAAACTCAGAACATCTTGTAAATATATCAAGCTTAACCCTAATGATATTCCGGTAAATTTTGGTGCAATTTCTCTGGTCACTAAGGTTCCAGTTAACGAGTCTAATAAAGATACTCGGTATTCTGGTTGAAACAAAAGTTTACCCAAATACATCCCACAATTAGCTGAGCATTGTATAAACTACACCTATTTCCCGTAGAGAGGCGATTTCTATGGAGAAAAGCAGCAGCAATGGGCTCTCCTGTCTTCTGATAACCTATGTATAATGACAGGGTGACACCTACTGGCCCGGGAAGGGATTCACGGGAATGGCCAGAGGTAACAACCAATCAGGGAAGGAGGTGTATCTGGGGCAAAGGTCACAGGTGGGGCTGGCCGAGATGCTCCGGGAACCTGCTCGTCCGGCCACGTGGAAGATCTCCTGCGTGGGTTCCATCGCCGTTGTCACGCCGCCAGGCAGCGGCGGAGACGAGGGCAAGGGGACCACGCCGAGTGATCGGCTGTGCGTGTAGCCGGTAGGGGTGTTATTGTCTAGAGTATATTCAGTGGGAAGAACCAGTGTTGGCCTGTGTTGTGCCCAGTGTGAGTAATAAAGAAGTACCCTCTATACGACGTGTCGTGGAAGTCGCTCATTACACATGGAAATTTTTGAAGCAAAAGCGCGAGCTTCAGGTACACTAAAACCCTCTCGTTCGTTTAGATATGTGGACACATTGATTGTCTGGGCCCCACGGTAAAATTACACTGAATTAATGTCTAAATCATCTCAACTCGCAAAACCCATCTATCCAGTTTACCGTGAAAGTGGAGGTGAAGGAAACACAATTCCTGGATATTCTGCTCGGAGGTGGCCCAAACTGCAAAATAACACAGCGTGTACAGAAATAAATTGCACACTCACACGATCACCCTGCACAGAAAAGCGCTCTCATCAAGATGGTCATTAATCGGGCAAAACAGGTGTCAAGTTATGAAAGTCTGAGGAGTAAGATTAAACACATCAAAGCGCTACAATTAAACGGTTACAATAACTCACAAATTAAAATGGCAGCGAGTGCCAAAACCAAAACATGTAGTTGTGATGCCGCCGCCACGAAGCCGTTCAGCAGGCGCCCCACCCCGACCTCGCCACCACCAAGTGACGGAGCCGACCCCCGCGTCCCCCTCACCTCACCTCACATAAACACACCCGCACGCATTTCCCCCCCCCCCATAGAGCTCCGAGGGGAAGTCACCTGGCCGACCGGTTTTTATCCGAGAAGCCCTTATCGGGATTAACTTTCACGGTTTCCTGCGGCCAGGAAATTGGACGACCTCCCCCGATGCTACTTCGCGGCGCTGCGACCGGCATTAAGATTGCATGGTCACGGCGAGAGGCCACTCGGCCACCGCGGTTGAAACGCACTCCACACACACACGTATCGGCAAGGCAAGCAGAGACCGCAACCACGAGCTAAGGGGAAGCCAGAGAGGGGGGAGGGGCGGCTGAGTGCTCGGGAACAGCACGGCGCACCGCAACACGCGGCGGACCTTGTTGCGGCAAGCCGCAGCTCATTGACATAACAAAGGCGCCCGGAAGCCGCGGCGCGCGCCCATTGTTAAGGAAAACTTGGAATGCAGAGCAACGTGGGAGGCGACCTGGTTTGAACGATAAAAGGGAGGCGCAAACAGGTAGACGCTCTCTTGCTCCGGAATCAGCCCACGGGACGCTCTCCAGCCCAGCCGCCCGGACGTCCGTGTGACGCGTCGAGGTGCGCAGTGAGGACGAGATCAGCGGAACGCCGTGGGTACCTAATCGTGAGTAAGTGAAAAGGGGGTATTGGCAAGGATACTAGAGAATCCAGAACCGCTTAGTATCATAAGCCGATAAATAGGGAATAGGTCCAGGGGTAGTAGAATAGGCTAGCCTCGTCGATTCACACTGATCTAACATCAATTCGCAGTCGCCGAAAATAAATCATTAAGAGCTGATCGTGGCCTCGTGTGATCTCGTTGAGAAGTGTGAACGCGTGTGGTGCTGTGTACACAGTGGTTCGCCACGTGGGAGCGCTGCGCAGAGTGGCGCGAGAGAGGGTGTCGTGTGTGGAGCTGCGTGTGTGCGCGTGCATTCGCTACGTGTATGATACAGGTGCGCGATCATAACGTGAGTTGTCAATGTTGAGTGAGAGCGCGCGGAGCTGGGTGTGGGTGTGGGCGTACGTTCGCTACGTGTGGGATACAGGTGCGCGATTAGGTAATGGAGGTATCGTGGTAGCGTGAAGGGGACGTATTACTACTCGGTAACTAACCATGCCTACTACGCGGACCCGAGGTGGAGGGGAATCCTCGAGCGACGGCTCCCACCCCATGGGGGAGGAACCCAGCAGCGGTTCGCCTAGCAGCGGGGGGGCGAGTAATGATGTTAGCCCGGCCGTCAGTGTTATTGAGGGAGGGATCTCGGGGGCCAGCGACCCCCACATAGTACAAACAATGAAATTGATAATACAATTAAACTACCGTAAATTAGGGGCGTTAACTGATAAACCAGCTAATTAAAAAAAATCAGAGTGGGATATGCCACAGGACACGAAGTACAAAAACGGATACCTGGTACTAAAGATGAACTCCCGATACTAGCGACAGGTGGGTTATTCGCTCAGGAGGCAAATTCTAGCTTGGTGAGACGGGACGAAAAAAGTAACACAAGACTAAACTAACCATACTCTTTGGTTCTTTCTGTGAAATCACGTAGGTAGAAACAATTATAGATCACGTTTCGATTGCAACGCAGGCAATCGTCATCAGGCGGAAGAGGGAAGCTGCTGATGCAGGCTGCTTTTAAAGGTTAGAGATGGGCATAGCCCCAGTCATAAACAAAGTGGGGGGGGGGGGCTCGTGATGTTAAAGTGAGAAATTTACATGTAAATGTACTGTGTAAATGTGATTAGCATGTCAATGTAAGCTCGCAGGACTGCATGTAAACGTAAGATCGGAAAAAGCTCGGAAAGAACCACAGCCACATCGGAGCAAGCAAATGACGGTGACTGTGTTAGTGAATGTAACTCAGAATCACAAAACACATTCCTGCGGAGGGAGCTGGTAGGAACGTTGGGTTGCTCTGTCAATGGCCAGGGTCAACGGCGGCGTGTATTCCGCAAATATGGCCGACTGTGAGGGAGAGCACAAGCCGGCGTGAGTAGGTTAAACGTTGAGTTTTATCAGGGCACCACGGGGTGACCAGCCCCTCCCCACCCAGCCCCACCCAGGTGCGTTGCGAGCTTACATTGATATGCTAATCACACTTACACAGTACATCTCTATGTAAATTTCTCACTTTAACATCACTAGTCCCCCCCCCACTTCGTTTATGACTCTGGGGCTACGCCCATCTCTAATCTTTAAGAGCAGCCTGCTTAAGCAGCTTCCCTCCTCTTCCGCCTGATGACGATTGCTTGCATTGCGATCGAAACATCGTGATCTATTATTTTTTCTACCTACGTGACGTCACCGAAAGAACCAAAGAGTATGGATCCCTGCAGTCACGAAAGCTTCAAATCAAAACCCCCAAAAATATAAAATGTCGAAAGTTGCAGAACATGCCTGTCATTCGATTGATTTTTATAACGTTGATGATTTGTGCAGAACTAATCATTACTGGCGAAAAATTAACTATAATCTATGAAAAAGAGCAATATAATTTCAACCATTGTGATAGCTATAGGCTTAGTGCTGCTTGGAAGAGTATGATTACGTCATTACAGAATAGTTAATTTACCTTTAGTGAAATGAACATAGCGGCAATATAACACCATGAACCATTTCGTAAATTGCACACAACACCCTTTACATATGTAAGTCTCTGACGGCGGTGAAACTTTACTTATTCTTTCTTTATTAAAGCTTCTGGTTACAACCGACTTCTCCCTCTCTCGCTCGCGGATGGCGTTGTTCTCCGCGAGCTGCGCTGCCCCGCGCCACGTGGCGCTCACCCACTCTCCACCTCGCCGCTGGCTGGCTGCGTGCCGAGAGCGGGCGGTGGCTGGTGGACGAACCGCCACGTGGTCGGTGGAGATGGCGGGGCAGCAGCGACGTGTAGCTCTTCCTTGAATCTTCAATCACCGACCCCGAACGTAATGCTGCCCCACCCCCCGCTTATATTGTTTGCGGGGCTAAGCCCCACCTCTGGCCACGCCCCTCCTGCAACTTCCGGGCTAGCTCCTCCCATTAACCTTTCCCCTAGATATAAACCGTACAACAGATAAGACAAAGGTAAACATCAACCAAACAGAAGATGGCGCTCTATCATTACACATCTATATATATAAAAAAGGGAAATTTGTGAATGTGTCTGTTCAAAATGTTTAGCGTACTTCCCGACATGCAAAAAACTTGAAGTGGGTATTTTCCAGACTGTACACCATGCAAAAATTATAAAAATATACTTTTTTTTGGGAGGGGGGGCGCAATGATGCATATATTTTGCACGGCAAGTGAGCTGTGACGTCACATCTGTCATGTGACCCGTGGGTGGAAGCGTAACGGAGTGTGCCTGCTGATCGCGGGTAAAGTGAAATACAAATGTGTTGCGGGGCTAAGGCGTTCTTCGCGCAGCGTTGCTTTATTATTTCAGTCGTTTACTGCCGTACGCACCCTGAAAGTTGTGTCTGCAGCAAGCGCGTGTATGTGTACCTATTGACCTGCGCGCGTTTGTGTGTGGGGCGCGTGTTTGTGTGTGGGGGGAGCGTTAGTGTAGTGCAGTGGTTCTTAACCTTGTTGGAGGTACTGAACCCCACCAGTTTCATATGCGCATTCACCGAACCCTTCTTAATTGGAAAAATAAAATATGATTTTATCAAATTCAAAACATAGGTATATGTTTTACTGGTGCACAAAATGAACCGTGCATCAACATCACTGTGTTCAAAGAACAAAACCAGCAAAACATGATTTTCACACAAAAACAAAATCATAATAACGAATACCTACTGCAAATCAGTGTGACTTCTGCTGTTGCCTTTCAGAGACCAGTTCAGAAATGCGCAGCTTCACCTTGGCAAGTGCCACTCTCATGTCATTTTCGCAACAAAGTCTGTTCCTTTTCTTCGTTTTTATGTCCAGCATCCTCGAAACGGATTGCTCGCAAAAATATGTTGTAACAAACGGTATGAAAATCTCCAGGGCTTTCTTAGCAATAACAGGGTACGTTACCATTTGTTGACACCAAAACGTTGAGAGCGTTGTTGTTCTGAAGAGTTGCTGTTGAACCTGGCTCTGCTGAATTTCAATGATTTCGTCGAGGTATTCATCATTGACATCTGCTGTCTCAACACTAAACGTGAACGGCTGTCACACATGCTGGATATGACTCTCTTGTAGGGAAGTATCCGTCGAGAGACTTTGCAAGCTCATCTAAGTGCGTGGCAATTGCTTGCTTCAGTTCCGCGGGTACAGAAATGTCTCTGATTCCAGATACATCTTCGATCTTACTTACATAGTCGTCCAGCAGGGGAAAGTTTGCGAAGTTATCGTTCTCTTCTTCTTGGTTCTTTCGGTAAAGTCACGTAGAAGGGAAGTAATAAAATAATAAAAATAAAACATAATAAAATAATTCTCACGACGTTTCGGCCACAACGCAAGCAGCCGTCCTCAGGTGAAAACCAGGTCTGTCGAGGCGACAGCGTCTGAATGAAACAACACACGTGCTTGGAGCATATATATAAGCTGGGTTATCCGACCAGGCATATCCGACCAGGAACACATTGCCAGTGAACTCAAACACGTACGCCAAGCTCTTAAGGCTAATGGTTACTCCGACTACACAATCCGCAAAGCCATCACTCCAACCATCAAAAAGGATCCTGTTGAGGAGCCTATCAAGACCATCACCTTACCCTACATTGCTGGGGTCACAAAAAAGATCTCCAAAATCCTGATAAAACACAAGATCCAGGTCCGATTCAACACAGTACATAAAATCCGTGATCTGGTCCCGTCTGTAAAAGATGTGGTTCCAGACATACAGTACCCTGGCGTCTACAAACTAAGTTGCCTCTGTGGTAGCAGTTACATTGGAAAAACCAAACGACATGTCTCGGACCGCATCCGTGAACATAAAGCAGACTTGAAACACGGTAGGACAAACACCTCAGCCATGGCAGATCACTGTTACAATTCAGTGGGCTCACATGATATTGACTTCTCTGCAAGCCGTCTGGCTACCATGAGAGATTTGTTCATGAGGCGATCCACATATACAAACACAGAGACAATTTCAACCGAGAAGATGGATTCTGGCTTAGCAATCATTGGAAGGACGTAATAAACCATTTCGGATCTTAACTGATTGTGTCCACGTTTACGGTGACTTTCGGACCGCGTTCCACTCACTGGCATTGTATTCTCCGCAGGGAATGGATTATTTGCTCCGCGGCATTGACATATTTTGTTGCTTCCTCTTAGTATCTTTCACACGACGGTCAACGGTACAGTGTATAATAACAAATAGTATAAAAATGTATATGCTTAATACAATGTACAAAGTAATATATAGTATCGTAATTGTATAGTGAATATACAGCAGTGTGATATACATTAGGGTGGGTAGAATAATACATAGTGTAATATTACAATGTATAAGGTATAGGGTGGTTTATAGCAATACAGTATATAATTTAATGTTGGGTTTGTCTATGGCAGTATATAGTACGGTGTAGACTCGTGTGATGTAAGAGAATACAGTTTAGATGGAAGCATATATTTTTTACGACGTAAAATTGTAATGTATTACTTACTGTTAGTAACTCAGCTTATTGTAGAGTATATTTAGTATACTGATGATACTATGTAGTTTATACTTTAGTTGTTTACGTGGTGGTTTTAGTTACTGCAGCTACATACTATTAACACTTCTTCCCTTTATTAATGCTACCCCTATCTCCTCCCTGTGATGCTGCTAATCCTGCTTAATGCACGGGCATAAGTAGTACTAATCACATACCTGCATTTCCCATATCCCCTCCCTTGGATGCTGCTAATCCTGCATAATGCACGGACATAAGTATTACTAATCACATACCTGCATTTTCCATAAATATGCTAAATTCCTCTTGATATGCAAATTATTTTGTCAAGGCGCTCTTTCCCCCCCCCTTCCAACCCAGCTTATATATATGCTCCAAGCACGAGTGTTGTTTCATTCAGACGCTGTCGCCTCGACAGACCTGGTTTTCACCTGAGGACGGCTGCTTGCGTTGTGGGCGAAACGTCGTGAGAATTATTTTATTATGTTTAATTTTTATTATTTTATTACTTCCCTTCTATGTGACTTTACCGAAAGAACCAAGAAGATGAATCCCTGCAGTCACGAAAGCTTTAAATCGAAATTTATCGTTCTCTGTTCGTCGTTTCCTTCAGGTTTTCTTCTGCTTCAATGATGTTGACTCCACCGCCCTGCATCTGCTGATTGAGATGATTGAGAGCTGCAAAGATATCAGCCATGTACGCTAAAATGAGAATGAACTCAGAATTTTTGAAGCAATCTGCATGACAATGTTGGTGCTCTTGCAAAAACAGGGCTAATTCCACATGCATGGCAAAAACACGATTCAGCACCTGTCCCCGGGATAACCACTGAACGTTAGAATGGTACAGAAGTACCTCGAATTCAGAGCCCATTTCTTTACACAGCTCACTGAAGATGCGGTGCCTCAGAGCACTATTTCGCACATAATTCACGCATTCCACTACAATTTTTTATACTTCTGTCAGTTTTGGAGGCAAGGTTTTTGTTGCCAACGCATGCCTGTGCAGAATACAAAGCGTAACAATGATGTGTGGTGCATCGGCTTCCACTAGCGCACCAAAACCAGACTTTCTTCCCAGCATGACTGGAGCTCCGTCCGAACAAACTGCAGAAACCATATCCCACGAAAGATTGTTGTCTTTGAAGAAGTCATCCACAAGTTTATTCACATCGGCTGTCTTAGTTGTTGTAAGAGGCTTACAAAATAAAAAATCTTCCTGTATCACGTCGTCTTTCACATAGCGCACGAATACAGCAAGCTGGCTTAGATTGGAAACGTCTGTGGTCTCGTCGAGTTGCAGGCTGAATTTTGCCGGGCTTGAAATCAGATCTGCAACTACTTGAGCCAAGATGTCTTTGCTCATGTCCTCTATTCTGTCGCTGATGGTGTCATTTGAAAGAGGAATTTGGGATAACTTAACTTCAGCTGCTTTTCCCAGCATGATATTCGCCATCTTCAACACAGCTGGTTTTATGAGTGTTTCACCAATGGTGTGTGGTTTGCCCTGCTTTGCGATCAGGTAAGCAACTTCGTACGATGCTGTGAGGATCGCTTTGTTGATGGGTACAAAGCCGAGAACAGGCAGAGTAGCCTTTTTATCGAATCTGGCTCTCTTCACCTTGAATTCAGCGAGCGTTGTGTTCTTGTATTCCCCATCTCCATGCAGCTTAAGGAAGTGTTCCCTTAGTTTTGCCGGTACTAGACTAGAATTGCTCAACTTGGCATTGCAAATCATGTAGTTAGGACGCTGACTCCCATCACGTTCCGTTATACATGAGAATCCATATTGTACATATTCGTCCGACCACTTAATTTTTTTGCTCGACATAGTTAATATGAAGGGATTAAAATATTAAGAAAGAAATCACACGACGTACCATCACAAGTCGACTACCGAGCGCACCAAATTCCCTGCAGCACAGATAGGCCAAGCGATGTAGCCTGATCACTTGCAGCCAATGATGGCCAAGTCGGACGTGTCATAACGAATCATGAGTCGGGTGTGTGTCTTAACCTCCGCCGAACCCCTGAGACTGACTCACCGAACCCCTGGGGTTCGATCGAACCCAGGTTAAGAACCACTGGTGTAGTGGTTAGCGTGCTGTGCTACGAACCCGGCGACCCAAGTTCGATTCCCGCTCACGGCCAACACCGGTGACGATTATTTGAACCGGTCCTGGGCCTCCCCTATGTCGACTCAGCCTCAAACGAGTAACTGGTGTGGTGTGTGAACATCGCCACTGGGGAGACAAAGGCGGCCGGGCGTGGTGAATCTAAGTCCCGGGCGAAGCCGGGTAGTAAAGCTAGTAAATATATATATACACACCGGGCCACTTGCCACGCATACAACTTCAAGATACTGTACTGCAGGGGTGTCCAAACTTTTTGCAAAGAGGGCCAAATTTGATAAAGTGAAGATGCCCGGGGGCCAATAGTTCCTTCTGACATTTTTTTTTACCAAAAAAGTTACGTGAAACTACACACTGTTATAAAAAAATTTCACTGTCACAATTACCTTTATTTTTCAAATGACAATGTAACCAAATATAAGCCACTCAGGCAGACGTGAACAACTCTAAAAACACAATTCTGCCTTTCATTCAGTCAGATAATATTGAATAAACTGTATAGAATACCTTAAATTTCCACGAGTTAAATATCTTTGCCTCATGAACATTTTAAACAGGAGTTATAAGTAAAGCAAAGTGGTCTGTTATCATTAAACTTTAGAACAAGTGAATTTTGCCCTTGTCTTTTACAAGATCTTTTAGAAAGCAATAGTTTGTGTCACATCTACAGGTACATAACATTAACAGTTATAACCAAATCTTATTCAAGAGTTTAATAAAACAAGTGTCATAAGCCATAAGTCCAAGTGCATTAGTGTGCTTTAGGCTTTTCACTGTTAATAGTGACAGATGTTACCGTTGGCGAGGAGGCCTCCATCCAGCAGCGGATCAATTCTGGCAATCGCCGCTGGCGGCGACGTCACTTCCTGTACCGTCGGGCTCCGCGCCCTACTTTACGTTATTATCATCTGCGGCACTTCACGACACCAGCGCAATCTTACGACACTCTTGTAGGATCAATAAAAAAACACTCGATACGGTCGTCAATAACACCAACGTCAAATATAAATATATGGAATAGGCGATATTTCGGGCAGTGACCCTTCACTCCCTTGCAGTAAGTAAACTTTATGAGACTTCGCGACATCACGTCCGGTCAAACTTTACGCCATGTTGACAGTAACTTTGCGACACTTCACGACACTTGGCGGCACTTCACGACAGCTCTGCACTGCTTCACGGCATCGCGGCTGCCGTAAGCCGCAACGCTCACCCATTGTAATTCCCCGAGGTGGCGGATGCCCGATTGGCTCGCCGCCCGCACCACGTGCCCCGCTGTAACCAATCGCCGCACGCGCCTCTCGAACCAATCACCGCGCTCGCTCTGAGTGAACCTGGCAGCAGAAGCCACAGCAGGAGCGCGAGGTCACGTGGCGCGCGCTCGGGGTCACGAGGCAGAGAGGTCACGCGGGGTGAGAGGTCAAGCGGCGCGCACTCGGGGTAAGGATAGGTCACGGCGACGTTTCGAGCGATGGCCCAAGTTCTTCATGAAGAACCCCTGGGCCCATTGCCCGAAACGTCGCCTCTCGCGTCCCCACGCGGCTCTCCAGCACGGGGTCCGTGGCGCCCCGCGTTGAGTCGCATTCATGGGACCCGAGTGCTCTCGGCCACGGTTCAGGCTCGGAGCTGGCTCAAGGGAGCCGACTCAGCCACGGCGCTCAACTCGAGGAGGCTCTGAGCACGAGCCCCGCCACGCGCACGATTTCCATGAGCCTCAGCCGAGCCACGGCTGTGCAAGCGACCCAGCGGCTCTTTCCGGAGCTGAGCCTGAGCCGCGTTAGAGGCCAGAGCCAAGCCGTGATTAAGAAGGCGACGTGGGCAGTGATCGTCTCGCGTTTGGGAAGGTTTTTTTTGTTACATTTCAGTTGGTGGTCGACTTGGTCTTAACATCTTCGACTCTTAAGGTCCAATAGAATTCCACTTTGTGAGAATCAACAGTGGTTCTAGATAATGGCTCGGCATATAAATGTGGAGTTTCCATCGCTGTTCAGGACCAGAGATGAGCGCCGCGCCATTGTTAATCTGACGAGGGAAACGGACGTCTTCAACATTAACCTCTGTAAATGCAAGTCTGTTGGGCAGTGGTTCGCTTAAATTGCACTTTAAAGGAAAGCCGCCCTATAAAGTCACCGTCTCCCCTCAACAAGGTGTCATTTTGTCTTTAGCAGCAGCAGTGAAAATTGCAAGCCTTATCTTCGAGTGATAACTATTGACGTGATTTATCGACCCGAAGGAATGATGGGCCGAGTCGAGCACCGATCGATTGTGAAACGTGCAGTCTGACCATCATAGCACCACCATTTTGCCAACTTTGAACGAATGTAAACCTAACCCTGTCAGGCCCGTGTGCCTCTAACAATAGCCCACATCATAACTCTCTACGAGCTCTAATGCTGAAATTAAGTAATTTGGTTATATATTTTTTAAATTATGAACCTCGTGATTGATGCATTGAATCGCGTTTGTAACTCTACGTTTTTTGTTGTAATGTTCAGGATGTATATCATGCATCGTTCTTTGATATGACACCTCGTGAAACAGTTGCTGCTATCCTCATTCGGCCACCCTGGTTCTAGTTCCTCGCCGAGGACGTGGGCAGCACGAAGCCGGTTCAGGGCAGCTTGCAAAATGAGACTTGAAAAGGCGCATTTCTCGCGTTCACGGATTTATCAAACCTCCAACTGCCTCCCCTCTTCACAGTTAAAAGGTGGAGCCCGTGACCGTGTGAGTTTTAATTACTCATATGTGCCCGTTCCGGCGCAGTTATTCAACAATGGGTCTGCAGGAGTCCAGAGGACTGGGCTGTCAATATGTCCACTCAGTTCAAAGGAAAACGAAACAATTGGGTGATGTGAGACATCAAAACTTATCCATGGCAATGTGGTGGCATGTATCCGTGTGAACGGCTACAGGACAGAGTCCCCAGAACAGTTTCCCAATCCTTTTTGCGCGTGCTGGGCTCAGATTAACATGGAATCGCTCTCAGTGTGCACTGCACAGTGACATAGCCGGCGACACGGGACTCCCACCTTACAAATGTCACTTTGTCATTAATACGTTCAAATTGTGTCGGCTAGCCTGTGATGCACAGCCTAGGTATGCAGCTAGCGGTAGCGCTGCAGCATCAATGTGTGAGAAGCAAATAGAAAAACAGCAATTGTATTGTCACTGACAGGAATAAGAGGACAGCTTGAAAGGCAGCTGGCTATTACGATCAATCCATCCTGAAAACGCAGAATCTCAGATCCGAGTACTAACGGCTCAACCTGGTTAGCACTCGGATGGGGGAGTGGGAATACCACGGCTTGTTGGCTTGGGTTGCGAGGCAGTCGGAAGACGGCAGTAGAGCAAATAATTATTGACTTTGCAGAGCTTTACGTATTATCTGCTCCTATACGTGGGTTTTCTTTAGGTAATCAAGGCTCTTCCCACATTCCAAACGCTCAATAACTGAACTGGCTAAAGATGTCAACGTGGAACTATCCTGAATGTTAGGTTTGTGTATTCATAGGATACGAGCAGTGAATTGATCATGACTGATGATGATCGTTCGTATAATACTACAGCAGCAGAGTGATGCATGCGCCATGTGCATGCACATGCACGTGTGCAGCCGCACATTATTTTTGCAGCAGATGGCGCACAGGCAGGTGCTGAGGCGGCTGGTGGTGGTGCAGGAGGCTGTGAGCAGGGCGGCGCGCGGCTCCCATGCTCGGCTCTCCTCCTCATCGCTGTTGCTGACGACGCCATTGGCGCGGCCGCTCGACACGACATGGACACGCAGCGCGCGCGGCTTCACGTCCACGGCGACGCGCGCCGTCTCTTTCCACGTACAGGACGTGGACGACTTCACGGAGCGCGTGGTGAACAGCGACACGCCCGTCGTGGTCGATTTCCACGCGCAGTGAGTTGCTCGGTTTCAATGTCGCGTGAATGTGGCACCTCTGAGACAGAGCTAATGGCGGTAGTCAGATACGGGGTAGGATCGCAAATTCCGGTGGGAGGGAAGAAGGTTGAGGTGGTAGAAGTGTTTGTTTACTCAGGCGGTGATGTCCACAGCACGGGGGGCTGTGAGAAGGAGCTCACGTCACTTTCGCAGGACAGGATTTGTTGGGTTATGAAGCGCCATTTCTACTACGGTATGGATTGGAGAAGTTGCTGGCGTTTGAGCACAGGTGTCGGATGCTGGGAATTCCGTGGCAAGATGGAAGTCCAAAAGTTAACGTTGCAGATGGGTGTTGTAAATGTCATTAGGCAGGATTTGTGAGCGCCGATTGCTGAGACCAAGACGAAGACCTAAGAGCAGGTGGAGGGAGATTGTGAGGTCAGATATTGGAGGTCACTGCGTGTCGACTACAGCAGCTGTGTGACCTGGTGGAGGGTAGAGAGTGTTGGCGACGTTCAATTCGCATGACATCAGTGGCTCCGACCATGATGACACCTTGATCTTGAGCACCTCTGTTGGCTTCGGTCGCATACGGTGGATGAGTAAAGAATAATCAGTTCTTACAAGATTCAATGAAATTTTAATGCTGTTACTTAGACGTCTAGTTTTTACCATTTCATTCGTATCATCAGCTTAGGCATTGATTTTAATAGAAATAAATAAAATAAAAAACATCTAAATGTAACTAAGGAGTGTTGCAAACTCCTTTAAGCGGGAAGTCATCATATGAGTCTATATATCTAGAAAGGCTTTAAAGCTGTCAAAATATCACTCAGACGATTTCCAAATTATAAACCTAAATTCAGAAGAATCCTTCATACAATTCCTTAACCACTCCTAAAGCTGCTTCATGTTCCCCGTTCAAGTCGCTCGTCACTTTTAAAATATTTTGTAACTTGGGAAACCCAAAAAGTCACCGAGTCTAGCGACAAAATTGCCGAGTGGGGAACACCGCCTCGGGGCGGTCCCGTCGTCCGTCCTGGCTGGCGCCCAATGTCTGCTGTACACCGACAGGTGGTGCGGGCCCTGCAAGATTCTGGGCCCTCGCCTCGAGAAGCTGGTGGCCAAGCAGTCGGGCAAGGTACTCATGGCCAAGGTGGACATCGACGACCACACGGACCTGGCCGTTGAGTATGGGGTGAGTGGACGAGGCCACCGTGGTGTTTGCAGATGGCAGCGGTGGGTTGATATCTCTCGAGGGATGCACTTCTTAGCAGTATGCAGGTGTATCGGTTCTCATGTTTCTTAAATATCAAACCCACGAGTGACTGGCATGCTTTGGGATGACTGGCATTTAGACACCCAGGCTTGTGTAATTTACTGAAGCCTTGCAAAAAAATGTGGCAAAAGGCAAGGTTTGTGCCATGTTATTATCTCAGGTTCCAGCCCTACTGGAGGACAACCACTGATGATTTCCTACAAAGTGGTACTCAGTGACTGCAAGTTTAACGTTTAAAATAGGCAGCATAAATCAACTCGGTAGCATATTGTAACTGAAACATGATTTGGCACCTCATCTATTCATAGATGGCTCTTGCTTATCGTTTTCAGCAACACAAACACATTGTTACCCACCTGATATTGTAGTCGTCGTAATTGATTCAGAGTAAACGAATGGCAGTATAAGTAATTTGTCCACATTAACTGTGCTGGCAGGGGCAGCCTCTTGGTGGACCAATAAATGAGCAGATAGCAATTCAAGGCCCATTACCACCACCTGCTCAGGGCAACAACGCCCACATCCCATGTAATAAAATAAAGAGACCAGCGGGTAAGATGTATATTGAACTTTCGCACCGTATAATGCCAACTGTGCTAATTGGAGGTGCGAAAGCAGAGGTTCTAATCGGTGGGCAGATGGGCGGCCAGCGGATTGACCCGTGCCCGCATGCACTGCTGCTGCTTGACTGGTGCCCTATGCACTGCTGCGCTGTGTTCCCAGGTGTCGGCGGTGCCCACGGTGCTCGCCATGCGGAACGGCAGCGTCGTCGACAAGTTTGTGGGCGTGCGCGACGAAGACCAGCTGGAAGTTTTCCTCAAGAAGCTTGTGAGCCCCGTGGCCTCCGCACAGAGGGAGGCGGGTGACACAAAGAGCACTGAATAGAAACACGGGGGGGGGGCGGGGGGGGGTGCCTTTGTTGAAACTGAGCCGAGGTGATGGAGGCAGCCGGGCTCGTGGGTTCGGCGACGCTTCTTTAACCTCATGGGAGAGAATGTAACGCAAATGTATTCGCCAAAATGAGGACAACTTTGTTACACTTACAACGATCCCTTATGGTAGTTGTAAATGTTGCAAACGATCACAAGCTAGTTTCTACAACGAATAAATTAAACTGAGTCAAGATAATTGAAACTGCACAGGTAATCATCTGATTGCTATAATTTGTCTCTATATCCGCGTTGGCTATGTAAGTGTAGACGTTCTGTATTTAAGGATCTGCATTATGTTACGTGTATGTTGTGTGATGTGGTAATGTGCACGAGTGCAAATTGTTGCCATTAAACCTGCATCACTTTGCTCAATTTCCCACAAATTGCTGAATGGTTGGAAGTGCTCACCAATGTGTGCATCAACCCATACCTCCACGTAAAAAATCCTGTAATGTTTTAAGAACTCTGCAAATCTGCAAGACTCGTGAGGGTGACAGAGCAAAAGTGCTTTAACTTGTGTCCGAGGTGTCTTAAAATGCACTCACTCCCACTTAATGAGGGTGAAGAAAGCTTCTAATAGCCTGTGGGTGTGACAGCACAGGAAAAAAAGATTATTTAACAAGAGACTGACATTTGAGCTCTTACTTCGATGATAGCACTGTCTTAATAACAATAGTAACTACATGATTTGAATCCTGCTACCACGTGCATGACTAGCTATCAATGGGAAGTGCAGGGACTATTGAACAACAGAGAAAGACTCCAATCCACTACAGAAACAATTTCGAATTTGACCAAGTCTAAATGGGTTGCGTGGCATTGAAAGCTCTAGCCTTACAACACCTAGTCACGGCCATAACCTCAATGTTTGTCACTTAAAGCTTCGCGTGAACATTGAGCACGCAGTTGCACTCCTGGATGCACGTCGATCCCAAGTTTCCACGGTCCACGTTGTAACGGCACTGCTGATGAGCCCCATGTTGTCGACTCCAGAGTTCCATCTCGTGCTCTGTCTCAGCAGCATGCTATGCGGTCACACTGCAGAGATGCCGGGACGTGGGTAGCAGACCTCGGCAGGAGCTGATTTACTTACCCAAGGACACGGTGTAAGCTGGTGAAGCAACGCTTCCCCAGCATGAGCGGCAGTGCCGGCAACGTCGCGCTGCCGTCCACCGTCTGCCACCAAACTGAATCTATCATGACACCTGCTTAGCAGCACAGCCTCCACTGTTTACTTACAGCTGTTGCTCATACGAAAACAATCTCTTGGTTTTTTCCCAATATCGTGAAGAAGTCGTTGCTTAAAGTAGCAACTTACAAAGAGTGCTTTCAGTCACGTATTTTAGGGAAGTTGGAAACCCCTATTGGGTTGCACGCACTTGTGTCGGGCACAAGTTTGGCTCCGTAATCCAAGCTTTCCCTGGCAAGCCTTGTTACAAATCATCACAATTCCTCGTTTTTACTTGCAGCGTTAAATATGAACTTAGGCCACACGGTACTTGTAATTGCGTTCATGGAGGGGTTCTCGAGCCAAGGCGGAGTTTGCGTTTGTGTGTTTTGGGAGTCTGCGTGTGAGCCTGCATCGCTCTGAATCCTTTTGTTTTATTATTTACAGTATTTCTTCATGTATGGTTATTATTGCATAAAACACAACTTTGCAGAGTATTTACCTATTCAATTATTGTGATACATTGAACATGTTCCTGATTTGAAATTGCAGATTGTTCTCTTGCTGTAGTTTGTACTGAGTGAACATTGTCAATAAATCACACCTGTATGAAATGTGCCTTTTAAGGTGTTTCACAAACGTCGTTCAAATCACAATGGAACTGTAAAGCACGCATCACTCCTGCTCGCATACAAGCCCCAGGTTGCTCCGTGCTTATCGTGCTGGTGCACATCTCCACCGGTAGCTCGGAGCCAGTGGTAAACGTTCCACATTACCATGGAGTTGCCAACCCTCTTGGGACAACTACTGACTTGCCACAGAGTAGTAATTATTTTCCTGAGTACAGAGGAATGAGTCGTGTTGACTTCCGACTGGGATTAAACTCAAACCGAACAACGATGTGAGCAGTGTCAGCCCATGGTTAAAAGTTACAATTCGGTTCTTGGCGAATATAATTGCTTCTAACTCATCATGCACATCTACAGCTATTTCTCAATCTACTGCTGGATGAAGGCTTTACGCAGTGCGGGTCAATGAGTTTTTTTACCATACTTCATGCCGGTTGATGCAGGTTGCTGAAGGATGCGGTTATCATAGAAACAGTACATTCCAACAATGTATTGTTCTGCACTGTCCAACACGCCGCTCCGCTGGACTGTAACACCTTCAATGCGTGGTGGTTATCCATGCAAGCTTGATTGAGGCACAAGCATCGCTTGGCTTATAGGGTCGGGCGCATCCCGGATAATTTGGCCACAGGCCCAACCACCCACCGCCGTCATCGCTATTACAGCGCGCACGACGCTCGCCCGCGGGCCCTGGAGTTGGCGATGGGAACGGCGCCGGGGCAGCCCACGCCCCATGGAGTTGTCGGGCACCGCGAGCTGCAAGAGGTGAAGGCGCCGTCCTGCAATTGCCACTGCTGGTGATAGGGCAGTGTAAAGGACATTTTAATCGTTGCGACATTAATGGACAATGCGATTTCTCTAATTTGGACCAAGACACCGGAACACAATGGCCTCATGTTTGAATAATATCACGACGATCGTTCACGGCCACTGAAAAGGGGACGGCGCAGAGGGCCCGCCCGGTTCGCGTGAGGCTGCAAGTCGCAGTGATGCAGCTTCCAATCCAGCAACTTTATTTAACAAAGTTAAATCATGGGCCTAATCAGAAATTAACATCGTCTATTTTTTCTCGATCACAATTTTCCGTGTTAAATACCAACGAGTTGACCCGTGGCCCCATGTGCGGCACTCACGCCATGCTGCTGCACACTACGTGTTTGATGCTAATTTCATTTCTTTAAATAATGGCGAAGTCCACGACTTCCTCCTTATGCACCTGCCCCGATACTCTATTTAAAAACATTTTTACTATTTTTATTTTACCAGGTAAAGGCCCACTGAGCTATATTGCTCTCTTTCATAAGCGACCTGACAACAAATGATAGCTCAACGAAGTGTTTCTAAATGTGGAGGGTAAACCTCTCAAGGTAGAGACACACAAACTCCAAACACACAGCTGGCGTCATCAGGGTCGTGATCACTCAGAAGGCTGCTTAGACCCCCACCCCTTCCTGTCGGATCTGCGCCTTTCCTTTTTAGACCACGCCCCATTTAGGCTCCACCTCCTGCGTGGTCCCACCCCTTCCCCAGTACACGGGGTGGGGCTGGTTTGGGTGGTGGTGAGTGGTGGTGTCAGTGGAGAGGTCAGTGGTGAGTGGTGGGGTCAGTGGCGGTGCGGGTGGAACAGCTTCACGACAAACAGTTCCCTATTGGAGCAGCAGCAGCGGCGGCATCCTCGATGTTTAACATGACTGTACAGGACTTCTGAAACAAACCCCGACCTGACGCCAAGACGCCACCACGCACTGCTCACTCCGCCTGCAGTGGCAGTCAACACTGCTGCTCTGACACAGGCAGCTCGTCAAGCACTCTCCGGACCCTTAACCTTACCCCCAACTCAAACCTTAACAAAAACCCCCACACCAACAACACCCGCCATTCACCACTAAGTGGCGGTGACATCACCACGGGCGCCTGTGCCAGGCCAGGTGCACTTTGAGGCCACGTGAAGTGTTGAAGACTCGCCGACAGGTCACGGAGCAGACCCAGCAGGTGCCATGGGCTGACTGAGAAGACTGGCAAATCCCCCTACTGTGCCAGCTTGCTGCATTCTAGCCGCCCGGCGAACACCAACCCTGGCCCAAACACGAGCCCCGTGCCTCACCAGAACCTCAGGCCTCCCTCCTGTCGAGACCCGGGTTCAACCTCCGGCCCCGGCGGGAGGTCGCTGCTCCTGGCGAGTCTGGAGTTGCCTCCCCTCGGCCGGACGCGCTGCGCAACGTCTCGGGCTCGAGTCCTCTCCACGCCCTGCCAATGACGCCCCCCCCCTCTCTCTCTCTGCCTGCGAAGCTCTCTCTCCGTGTGGTGTCGTCTTACCCCGTCTGATACGAATGGACACAAACACAACTCCCAGTGCCCTCCCCTCCACAGACACCAAGTGCGACCCCCTCTCCGCCCGTGTGCCAACTGCGCCGCGCACTTCGGCGCCGTCCCCCACGCTGCGTCTCGGCCCCGAGCGGCATGAGACGCGAGCCCCGGAGTTCGGGTCGAAGGGTTTAGTCTTCTTTTCTGAAGAACCATAAACACTCGAGAATTGGCCTGTAACACCTTCATAGACTATATATATATAGAACCACAAAACTCGGGAAATTGTTGGTAGCGCCGGGACGCTTTGCCTGGTTCCCCTGGTCGCGTGAGTGAGCGACGGAGTTGATGTTAACGTCGTTCACTGCATTTGTGGTCATTTGGCCTTTCGTCACCATTAATGCACCGGCAATTTATTGACGGGTCAATTGTTGTTGGGAACTCACAATTACCAATGTTTATTTATTAAGGAACTGGTCGTGTTGCGTAATGCATGCGTACAATAATGGTGACTTCAGACAAGATGACCACTGCAGTTCTTCAGGAACTAGTTTCCTGTGTAAGGCTGAGAGCTGGTTGTACAACGCAGTGCACTCGGTATGCGAGTTGTTGCTGTAACATTGACCTGCTCCTCTGGACATCTATATAAAAAAGAGCTGTATAGCTCATCAGACCCCCCACTATAAATATTCAGATTCTCAGATTCTGTTGCTGCGTCTCCAGGCTGCGCTTGTCTTTGTTTTGATGGGTTTCTCAGCATTCACCGATTTGAATCACAGCTGCTGTTATAAGTTACATTCAACACTTCTATAGCGTAAATATCATGCTGCTTCCAATGAACACGAACAAGTGAATTGTGTTTTGCATGTGCCTACACTCCTGTTGCCAATAACATCTGGAAACACAGCAGCATTCGTTTAACAAGCCTACCGATGAGACCCAGAAAGTCCAAATCTATTTTTTGATGGCCTAAACGTATTTGTTTGTGAATACACAGCATGCAGTTCTGCTTTCATTTGAGTAACGTATGGTACCGTGACTGAAGCACGTGGAACACATTCATGCGGAGGGAGCTGGTAGGAACGTTGGGTTGCTCGGTCAATGGCCAGGGTCAACGGCGGCGTGGTGTATTCCGCAAAAATGCCCGACTGTGAGGGCGGGCACAAGCCGGCGTGAGTAGGTTAAATGTTGAGTTTTATAAGGGCACCACGGGGTGACCAGCCCCTCACCACCCAGCCCCACCCCTCCCCACCCAGCCCCTCCCTCCCCACCCAGCCCCTCCCTGCACGACGGACGGACACAATAATCCCCTATGGGCTGGTGTAACCAGGAGGTTCCTACCAGAAATATCTCACCTGAATCAGGGCCATCAACACAGGTGAACAATCCTGTGCCTAGCAGGGATTGGCTGGACAGGACTTTGAAACGATGACGAATCGGGACAACCGTTGGACCTTCATCGATTCATCGACGCGAGACGGTCATCAGGACCATCACCTTTGCTAGTCTAACAGCTGGCTCTGTGATAGAGCGATACAATCGTACACCCCAAGAAATCAGATCAGAGATTTGCCCATATATATACTACAGCGCCCATGCCATCCTCAAAAATTTAATAATGGTCTGTCAAGCCACTGCTGGATGAAGGCCTCCAACACCGTGTCGGTCACGGGGTTTGCTTGACCATACTTCACCACGCTGGTCAGTGCAGGTTTATGAAGGGGGCTCTCGGCTGTTGAATATAATTCGGGTTGCCGGGGTTTAAAAGGTCACTAGCTGACCGCTGAGGCACCCCCTCCCTCTACCCGATAACTGTACGGAACATTAATCCACCAAATCAAACACAATAAGGGCAGAGCAACGTGAGCAGAACATTAACATAATATTATATACACACGCGTGAACCAAGTTGAAAATGATCCAGTGTAATGCATTTAATATAGCTGCCCCAAAGTTTTCGAACCATCTAGTTTCGTCTCTTGGCATGTCCATTCTTAAATCTGTCCTCATTTAAACTATCAAAACAACTGAAGTTTGTCAATGTAATTTACAATAATTTATATTATCACGTGTTCTTTTTACATCTGTAATTGTGGAATTATTTAATGTCTGCCAGCCGAGCCGCCTAAGACAAAGGGGACATCTCCTGGTTCCGATTGTAACGAATACACTTGGCTCTAATGCCCACGCCTTCGCAAATCGCCTGGGCACGTTGTTTCATTGCAGATTGTTTCGGCAGAACCCGATGTTGTCATTTAGCTTCTGAACTGATTGCCATGCGCAATGATATAACGGCAGTTAAAACGGCCGCGGTTGAAGGAGTCGCGTGCACAGCATGGCCGTGTCGCGTGTCGCGGCCACACGCACGGGGTGACCGGGCCTCTTCGTGGCCACTGCGAGGTGGGAGAGGGGGTCGTGACCTGATTGGCCTGGCCTCAAGAAGAATGAATGGTCTGAAATGAATTAGGTTCCAGAAACGTTAAAGCCTGGGCATCAAATTGAGTCTACCAGTGCCTTATTTGCAGCGTGTTCCACGGCCTGAAGGGAATTGCTGAGTTATTAATACCATTAGGCCGGGGCCCAGCAGTAGACGAACATAAATTCCCTCAGTTCAAACTCAGGAGTGCAGCTGAAACCACTGGATCTGGCGAGACCAGCAGTCACTTGCACAACATGTACACTGCGCGAAGGTGTATGTGAATACACACAAGCAACATTCCAAACAGTCCACGATGGTCGATAGCAATGTAACTCCTCCTCCGACAGGAACGCGACACCACGACCTTCCCCGTACGAGGTCACCTCGTGAACGCTTCCCTCTCTCGTGCCCTCCTCATACAGATGGCGGAACCGCGATTTCATGAACGTCTCTATCCTTGGTTCAGTTGAGTTGCTGCAGCGAGTTTTGTCTTTGTGGATTTTATCTCTGCAATATATTAAAATATATTAACCATATTATCAACGTAATAGGAATACGATTATTGCTTTACATGGTCCTGTGAGCGAAAGAAATGTCTATCACATTGTGGGAATTCAACGATGTTAACTACAAAAAAATTACTGCACCCCCCATGGGAATGTGGAATTCCCACCAATAGCTTTAAGTCACTCCCAAGTCACTCTTGGAAAAAGGGACATTCCTGGTCTTCTGAGTTGTCACCTGGTTAACCAAATCATCTTAGGGCCCATAACGGAGCAGTTCTGACAACGCATCTGAGAATGGAGACTTAACTACTACAGGAAAATACTTTAACATTTCAGTGAAGTGACCTTGTTAATCTTCATGTCCGTTAACTCACGGCGTCACATGTACGTATGTATCACTAAAGTGGCGAGTTGGTGCAGCACACAGCTCCACTCATCCCCCAGCTTCAGCGCTGCGTCTCGACGTCTTCGAGGTCATGCTCAGAGCCTTCTCCATCTCGTCACACTACTTTGTGTTTTGACTTAACAGCTGACATATCAAATGTCACATGATACCAATCATCATATTTCCATGTCAGCAGTTTGAGGGTGATGGTAGTGCAAACAAATATTACAACAAACCAGTATATCTTTATGATACAATAAATGTATATTGCAATGCAGGTTCACCAATAGATGTCTGTAGCGAGCGATCGCAACCGACCAATCAATCCGGAGCTTCACCTGCTCTCCAGGTCAGGTAACATCACCATCAAAACACACATTTGCATTTTGTATTAAGAGGATTTTAGGTGATTAGGTGTAAGGGCCCTTCCTTGTTCTCAAGTTATAAGGGTGATGGATAAATATTGTTCAATAATACATCCAGATTGTGATGCTGCCTTTTAAACGGTTCTATTCAAGCAACCACACATGTATGCATTCTGAAACAAAAACACAGTTGCCAAACACCACTGTATTTAAGACAAGAGTTTTTAAAATGTACATTTAACATTCACGTCAAGGCTTGCTTTCCATAAAAGTTAAGATTAATAAATAAAGTCAGGTAAAATTCCAATGAACCACACACATTCTCTATCTCTACCCATTGCTTTTTGTTACATATAACTTTACCTTTTTACAATAAATCCGAAGAGCGATACAAAATACACTCGCCATGCATTAATTAGATCACCCCGCCCCCCTCACCGTGGTCTGGCAGGTTGGGGACGGCACGGTTTTTGGTGGGGTGACATTTTGGGTTTCCTTTTACATAGGGGAAGCAACACGTTAAGGCTAATGCGGGTACGGCCTGGCTCACACATCGACAGCGCCATGGCCTGAAATGGACACGGGAACTGTAGCTGTATGAAGAGGGGGAACAACGACTCACGATGCGTGCATTTGTATTTTGACAATGTATCAATATGCACGCTCTTGATTTTTTTTATAAAACATTAAAAACAAGAGCCTGCCAAATGTTATCTCTGGTTCAGTCAGAACGCCAATCCTGACCACCGAATAACCCAAACCTACTCATGTGGATTATTGTATCAGTATGACTCGGCTCGACAACAACAATGCTCTGGTAGCTTGTGGTTTGGGGAAAATGTTTCCTCTTTCAGGTAACGCGCGCACACATACACACAGGTGTTTTTCAATGGAGTAGTGACTTCATCAGACAATTCTTTCCCCGAATGACCGCAATACAATCGCACTTTCCCAGGAGACCTTGTCACATGCCCGAGAAATCTCTCCCTGTATTGGCAGCTCTGAATTAGTGTCAGAAACGACACTACCATGGAATATACCAACATAGTACCTATTGACCTTGAAGATAACGATGGGCTGAGCGGATCCATAACCAGGATTTAAACCTTCAGATTGCAAGGCAAGTGCTCTCATTGCAGTGCCTCACAGCCTGTATTATATGCTGCCTGGTAGTTCAATTATCCAAACCACCTGCACGCATCTGAGTAGGTTGATGGGCACCAGAGCCAGCCAGCTCCTCTCAATTGCTAAATTGACGAATTTGCTTCTTCAGCTTCACGCACGTTCGAGCGTGGCTATAAGTATAACGCGCAATGCTGATGAGGCTGCAGGGTTTGCGGGTTGCCTTGAATTGAAAATTCCTGGATGAAATTTGTCACCACAGCCCATAACAGGAGGCCCTACGCCGTGGAGGAACACGACGTGCTGGCACTGGCCGGTTATGAATCCGAGCTCTGCACACCTTGCATCGACAGCGACACTAATTTGCATGACCGGAACATTCCGCTACTTCCATCATTGCGACTCTCCAAGATGTGAAATCTAATTACATATAAATGCACAACACTGAAATATGCCCTGTGAAAGGCAGAATAATTCCACGTGTTTTAAGGGGCTTTTTGTGCACTATATCCTACTTTAATTTATACAGCAGTCAATATGGTTTCACTTCAGTCAGTCTTTGCACAACGCTTATAGTGTACCAATAGAACATTTCAATGCTCCATTGTAGACTATGCAGTCTCATGCAGTTGATCAATTCAAAGTTACAATGTAATAAACAGATTATACAATTTGCCAAATGAAAATTACGTAGTTCGGTGAGGCATAAGTTCACGGAGTGGCTTTAAGCCGTATAAAATGAAATAATAGGTTTGTCGCACTTAAAAAGATGATGCAAAATAGACTTGAATCTTCAAAAATATATGCAGTCACCGAGGCTTATTCATGTCATTATCACGATCTTGAATATTTTTTAAAAAGTGACACATTAGTTAAAATGCAATAGGTACAAAAAACATTTCCCAAAAAATCCTGCAATTATGCATTCACAACGACAACAGCTACAAAATCGTAATTTCAAACGTTTGCAACTGCAAAGCTGGCACCGAGAATGAAAACAACACTTATACCGATGAACGTGAACGATTGCGTCACAAAGATGGCTTTCACCCCCCACACCTTGAAACACAAAATAGAGTAAAGAGGCCACCTCCCTCCGGGCGTGTGACAAACAGATTCTGTCCCAGTCAAACACCGACATTCTACCAATGTGTATGTGTGCGGGTGCTTATTACACCTGAGGTGCTGGACAGAAAAGCTTCTATAATACAGGTTTTTTTTGGGTGAGATCACATAAGTATATAAATGTGTTATCGTAAAACCCGCCACCACCCGACACAGCCAATTAGTACGGTTTGTCACGTAAACAGAACATGCCAATTTGTTACTAGTGCAGCACACCGATGTGTTTGGAGAGCAAATCCACAACATTTACAATCCGAGTAGTTCGTTTCGCCAGTAATTACAACTAGCATCATCACGTGACAAACCTTACTAATTGGCTGTGTCGAGTGGTGGCGAGTTTAATGACACGTATATTTATGCAATATAACCCAAATAAAAACCTGTATTATGGATATTGATCGCGAAAGCCCACGTGTTAGAAATTCTATTTACAACCGCTTAAAAAAATATTCGATTAAAAAAAGACATCAGGCTTACTAAAAACGTGAGCGTGAACTCAAAATAAGGAAATGGCTTGGCAATCCAATGAGTGACCCACAACGCATATTTGTTTAAGCACGTGAGAGGCCACCGAGCGTCTCACAAGGAAAATGTGGGAAACTGTTCACCTGCAGGGACAGTTACTATGCTTTTATAATTTCAGTTGCAGCTCAGCGGCGTTTGGAACGGGCATCTGCAGGAGGCCCATACTCCTCTAACAAAAGGCAGTGTCCCCTGTCTGCCCCTTCTTTCAGGGGCAGCTCCCTGGGGTGGCTGGGGAGGATTTTAAAGTGAGAGGTCATGACAGCTGACGTCCCATCCCCCAAATTGCTCAGTCAACATTTGTCCTCCAAAGGCTACTTTTACGTTCCCATCAACACTGGACTGACTTCGGGTATCTCCTTGGCTCTCCGACCTCTGGAGGCTACTCCACTGCCCACTTCGGTGACTTGCCCTCCTCCACCCCGCACACGATGTCCCGCCCATCATAACATTCTCCCCTTCCTAATTACATCCGCAATACTTTCTTGCCAAGATGCATTTTAGGTTTGGCCACGTAGTAGTTTCATGCCAAAGTTATTGTCATTAACCCTCCACCACTTGACAAGAATTACATTTTTACAAAGTTAGAATTGTTGTGCCAATGTATTGATTAAATTGTGACCAATAAAGTTCCTCCACCAGTGGCTTGAGACTCGTCATGACTGAGATTAACATGAAAGTATAGTTTCAGTGTTGATGTTAATTTCAGACATGAAATCTCAAGCCATCACTGAGGGGATTATTCATCATAATTTGATAACATTTTGGCATGAACACATAATACCTTTGTAAACGTGACAATTCTGTTGGGTGGTGGATGGTAAACGACAAGCATTTTGACATAAAACTACCATGTGGTCTAACCCGAAAGCAAATATGAATAATTGCATTTTAAGTTAACTTTCTTGCCATGTTGTGCTTTGAACTTTCAAGTTACTTGTCCAATTTCTAGCATTCTTCACACTCATCTGCAATAAGCCAAAACAACGCGCAGAGAACTCGGCCACCCAGTCACCGCCAGTGAGCTGCTGTCGATCTTTGCAATGAAGATTTAAAATTGCCATTCGTGTCTTTGTCCTGTGTCCATCCACGGTGCATCCCGCTGTTGTGAGATTGTTCCTGGTCTAACCGAAACGGCCAGAACCGCACAAGGTAAACGGCAAGTGTCGGGCCGCAAAAATGGCAGTCAAATGAAGACGACGCACCCAGTAGCACAGGGCTCCACCCTGCTGGATTAGCCTGATGGCAATCACAAGAGTCCTCCCACCACAGGTCCCATTAAGCGCTAAAGGAACTTTTTTGCGTGATTTTTTTTTAATTGTCAGAGAACTTGTTTAATCCGCTAGCCTATGAGGCTCTTGCGGTTTCCACGGAAACGTGGCCACGCTGAAAGAAATACAAATAAATATAAAATATAAAACACGTTTTGAAAAAACTATTCATTGCAATCAATTAACACACAGGAATGTTATTGTACATCGGAACATTTACACAAAAAATCCTGCTCAAATAATGTAAACTTCAACATGAGTAACAGTTATAACACAGTATATATATAAAAAAAATACTTTTATAACTACAGTTTAGAGTAAATTGTACATATTTCCCTTTACTTGCATTCAGTATACAGCGTACTGGCACAGTACTAGCTAATTTGTGTTTAAAATATGAACTTAGTTTAAGGGCCGAGGCAGAAAATATAAAAATCCTACAGAGTGCATTTTCTGAAGCAAGCTCAAACTCATTTGGAGCCGACTACAAACTTTCGGATTCAAATCCACAGACTTTAGTGGTTGGACATTCGGGCAATGGTGCTTCACAACCTTCGCCCATCAGATAATTTTGTATCTCATCGTCCACCGGACTGCTAAGTGCATGTAGCGATTCATGTTTGGGGGGGGGTCACAATTTCTATTGGGATTATTTTTTTTGCCGTCTCATTTATACGGCGTTGTTCACTCCCCATTAACCTAAAATGTAACAATATTGTGTTTCATTGGCCTACGTTTGCGTGGATATGAATGTATTTGTATGTACGTCATTCGATAACAATTGATGTAATCTATGCGTTGCTACAAACCTAATGCCCACCATGTCCACGAGCCAAAGGCCTCAAAAACAGGCCACGTGCTCAATAAATGAGTTTACCTGGCCACCACTCAGGCCCGTGCGGCGGGTCCACTTTTGGCACAGAATTCCTCAGAAGTTGTGAGTTGTTCTGGATTTAACTCATGAGTTCAGGCTATATTTTGAAAATTGGCAGGAAGGCACTCTTTGCGTGGAAAAGGTGGACACAGGCAGTGTGGCAGGCTGAGAGGCTGACAGGCCCGATGGGCGTCACAGAAAACACTCAGCACAACACTGGGGGTACCGTGTTAGAGGCAGCATGCTGCCACTGTAAGAGATTGGTACAGTGAATCCCATACTATTTCTCTGACTTTCATAGGCAATCAGATTTCTGCTACTTAACATGTACCAGTTGATTACTTGGTGTGATTTACTTATTTCATTTCAAGTAAAGAAACTCTTATAAAAATAACATGTCATTTGGGAATTTGCCAATCCAGTAGCTTGGGTTTATGCGAGGACAGCAGCAGCACCCAATGAATAAAGCAGCCAATTAATGTCATCACAGAGCCCATAATATCACAGCAGAGCGCTGTTCATCATGGGCTTAAAATAAACGTGCTAATTTGAACAGGCAATCATAAAAGTAATCAAGCAATCAACTGACATTTCTATCGAGATACCAGATTATGTTTTAAGTTGAAATCGTTTTCAAACAGAGTGAGCAGAGACCGTTTCCTTGTGCGAGGTCGCCCTCTCAGCACCACACACACATGCGGACAAGAGGCGACCATCGCAACCGGGCACACGGTCGGATCGGGCCCCAGTCAAATCTCCCCTCGGCTCCTGGCAGCAGCAGCGGCAGCAGCATGCACAATCGACATTCAGGAGGTGGGTTCTTGATTAGAATGGTTGGAGGTTAGGAAGTGGGGTTGGGGTGGAGGCTGGGTTATTAGTCCAGGGCCATGACCGGGATCGCGTGGAAGGCACCGCTCTATGATCGATGACAGGGTTGGTAGGATCCACCAAAGGTTATGGGAAGAGTGGAAAGTTCAGCGTTGCAGTTAAGGCTGGCCGGGCAGACATGAGTGAGCAGGCATGGCCGATTGTCTTTTGCAATCCTCAGTGCTTGCGCTTAAAGTGTGCCTCGGCTGTAGACATGGAAAAGAAGGGAAAACAGAAACAATGGAAACAAAAGAACAGATATGAAATAGGGAACCACCGAGCCCGCATGCAGGTCATGTCACCGCGGCCCCGTCGCCATGATTTCCGCACACGTGTTAGTGCCGTGCGCCCAGACACTCGGTGACAATCGGCACCAGACCCCAGCACCGCGGCCCAAGCACCAGGCCCAAGCACCAGGCCCATGAGTTCCATGCAAAGGAAAAAACATGCCAAGCAAGGCCGACGGCATGCTGGTCGTCGTGGGGAATGGGTTCGCGGGATGAGGCGAGGGGTAACGGGGGGCAAAGAGGGGTGCGGGTTGAGAGGGTTATGGGTCCGGGAAGTCGGCCACGAGCCAGGGAGGAGGGTGCAACAGAGCGCGGGGTCGACTGTTGCCATGAGCGAGGCATCTGTGGTGAAGGCAATTTTGCATGGACACGACTTACCATGAGAGGTGACACCAGGAGGAATTTCACTGCTCCCCTACTCCATTTCAATTCCCTCCTTGGCAATCACCTCACAATATCCATAATACCGAATCCCTAATTATACCTTATCCATAATCCAAAATTTGGTCCTATTTTTCAAGCATAACTTTCGCTATAGACTTAGTCTAGTAGTCATTTTAAAACTTTTAAACTAGCTGCGAGCATTCGTCAGAACCCTCATGATGAGAAGTGAGTGATGCGTACTTTACTAGCTCTCAAAACATTTTCTTTTATAGTTTTATTCAATTGCTTTAATATTATTATATTTATTTTCCACAATTCTTTCCACATATGCTATTGGTACCACATCACCATGGGAAAAGTTATATGTTCCAAAATCTCAACCAGAGAATGGCTGACTTCTGAAAAATCCTTTAAGTGGCCTATTTATCCATTACACAGTAGGGTGGGCACTTTCCAACACTCTATGAGAGTGTCACATGACAAAATGATACATATAATTCTCAGAGCTGGAATTTAGCCAAATTAAGTGCAAAACCAACCCTCAATGTGTTTTTTGTTATTGCAGTCATTGTCGAATGAGCTGAGCTAGCTAACCACCCGCTACACGGGTTGCCTGGATTCATAGCCAGGATCTCAGCATTGCTCGCTCAACGCTTTGACCTCCAAGCTATCCGGATCGTCGGTCGGGTTCATTTAATCCCAGTGCAATTGAACGGGAGCCCCTTTGGTTTATGGCCCTTAAATTAAATTTAATGGCGTTTACTGTCCGGTCTGTGGGTTGTTTGGCTTTATAATTGAGATGTAGTCTCGTGGCTCAGACGGCTCAAGTACGGCTGTGTCAGAGCTTTATTGAGAGCGAATAAGGGTTGCTTTAATTTTCGGATCCCAATGAAAGGTAATGGAAATAATGGAACTACATTCATTGTTTTTTTATTACCCATATAATGGGGGTGAACTTTGGATTTAAACATGTCGAATTTTATACTCTTTGGCTCTTTAGGTAAAGTCACGTAAGTCACCGAAAGGACCAAAGAGCATGGATCCTTGCAGTCACGAAAACTTCAAATCTAGAAATGTCGAATTTTTTGGGAGAATTTCAGAACTATTTAATATTTTCAGATCCTTTTCACTATATTCTGCAACTCATTTAAAGGTCTTTGTCTAAACTTAGTGAGGTCACCTGATACCGCGTGACGTCACTTTTGGCAGAAAAAGCGTGAGAGGGTCACTCTTCACATGATGTCATGGTTTTCTTATCAATCAAAAAACAAACCTCGAATCGTCCCAAATTTCGCATTTAGGCAAGATTTTATGGTATTTCACGGATTAATATGAAAATTGGGAACAATTATTTACAGACAGTAGGCCATTGCGCACCACATAACATGCAGCAATGGGAAGTACGACAAAGGCTGACTGACCGACCGACCCGACCCGCCCCACCGTTATGCCACTTGCCACGACGACACCACTCACCCGAGTACTCCTGTGGCGACATGGGGCGCATGATGACGCGGTGGAAGTGCGTGATCCACTGCGCCTGCTCGTCCTCGGTGCGGCAGCCCAGCACGTACTTGCGCTCGGGCGTGACGATGGTGATGCCGTACGCCCAGTGATGGCCCTGGAGGCCCGGCGGGAAGCCCTCCAGCACCGCGTAGCCATGGTCGCCATTGCCCAGGAACACCTCGCCCTTGGCAAACGCGTCCTTAGCCCGGCCACAACCGCATGCGCCACCGCAACCGCCGTCCGGCATGGGTGGGAAGGAAAAGCGTCTCCGTTAGTTATTGTATAAACTAGAGGCACTCTGGTGGCTTAAATCATTCATATCGACCTTGCCAGTGCCCTGACACAAGACAAGCGGTTCTACCCCCGTCTGGGAGCTGACAATGGCCTTTTCAGAGCAATTGCCAAAATCCTGGGTTAAAAACGACGAAACTCTCCAACACTAAAAAAAAAAGTTCCGCCACTTTCACGAGCATTGGGCGGTGTTCATTGCCGTTTGTGGCCCTGAGGCAATGGTGGAAATTCCACGTTGCTTTAGTGGCAGTCAGGCATTGTTGACTTCCCACAGAGGGGTACTTATTTTTAAAGAGGTTTGGGAACGTCAAGGGGCTGAATTGGTTGAATTGACTCCCAACCAGGATTTTAACGCGTGCAACTTTCCCACTGCGTGTTGAGTAGCCTATGGATGTACGTTGAACTTATTTTGCACCGTACGTAGCCAACCATAATAATCGGAGGTGCGGGGGAAGGAAAACTATAGAGTTTTCTAATTAGATTTAAGTGTGCATAACTCCAGTGGCTTTCTAATATTGGAAGGAAGAGCCTTCCAGACGGCCGCAGAAGCGCATCTGAAAGCGCGCGATACAGTGACCGTCTTTATTGGATGGTCAGCCCAACAAGTAGTAAAGGACCAATGGGAGTCAGTGAAATGCAGTGGATGTGGTCCAGGCAGTCCTGTGGGTTTGGGGGGTTGGAGTGGCCCCATTTTGCAGATTGGCGTGGGGGGGGGCAAACAAGAGACTTGAATCCCCACTAAAATCTCTGAATGGAGGTAGAAGCGAATGGACTTGTGCGAGTACAATCTATGTATACATGGACTGTAAAATAAAATAATAAACAAATATAATGTACCGTACTGCAGATTACTACTGTAAAGGCACGGTAACTAAGTTGGATGTTAATTTTTTTTATAATTGTAATCTGAGGCATGGATCCAAACCCACGAAACTTGCTTTATTAAACCAAGCTGCCTTGTGTGTCGCATTCCCTCGGCTACAGCTCCTCTCTAGCAGCCCGTGCTGATTTTTCCTTGACGTAGCCTGCATCAGCACCCGCCCCCCTCCCACAGTCGCCCCCCATCCCCATCTCGAGTCGGTGAGTCCCCCCCCCATGTGCAGAAACGTGGTGGTGTGCATGGGGCGGTGCTGGCGCCCACCAGGGGATCCTTGAAGTACATGAGGCGCCGGTCGGCGGCATCCAGCGTAAACCAGCGTCGCCGGAAACTCTCCTTTTGCTGCCCACGTGGAAGGAGCACACGCAGCCCAGCAAACCAGCCGGTGCATGTATGGCACACACACAAAGACAAAGATTCCCCGGCCGTTTAGCCTATGCAAGTTGTCAGGGCCCAAGCAAGTGCTGTCAGCCAGCGCCTATTACGGCCGGCATGGCACACAAGGCGGTGGTTGTGACAAGCACCACACCCGGCCACCTTTGTGTCTCTCCCCAGTGGTTATGTTATAATACATTGCACCAGGTACTCATTTAAGGCCGAGGCGACCTAGCGGAGGCCCATTACTGATTCAAATAGGTGCCACGGATATTAGCGAAGGTTGGAAATTGAACTCCGGTCGCTGTGTTATTAGCGCAGTGTGCTAACCACGACGCCAATGCTCCCTACTGTATACACAACTTTCATTTTGAAACTGTCAAGTCAGGAAATTAAACATCTCCAAGAGGCACACAATTACACACACACCGAGACAAGTACGGACACGGTCACGACTCGTGTTTGCACAGGGAACTACTGCGAGCCACATCTCTCTCTGCACTAAATACATTTCAATCTGTAGACCGCCGTGCAGAATGCAGTGCATGAGATTGTGCATTGAACTGCACACACGACTGAGGAGTTTAGCGTAATGCTAATCTCCACAGTAATCTGTAGACAGGCGTGGAGATTGGTTCAACACAAAGGCTTGTGGAGATGTGTCGATTGTGTTTGACAGGTGTGCAGTCTTCCTTTGAGTGTCAACTGTAACAAGTACCAGAAGCCTGTGCGCCACGCTCTGTTGTTGGAATAACACTACGTCACCATGTGCGTGCTGTGCTTTAGTTTCCTATGTGAAGCCACAGGCTGGAAGGGTGTGTGTCATGGCATGCGTACCTTGGGCCCCGTTTTCTCCATGTATCCCTCCTTCACGTAGTTCCTGGTGAGCCGTGGTGTTATCTGGCAGAAGCGACGGCAACATCCTCAGCAGTTAAACACAAAGCCTCAGCAAGGCAACCTCTCCGCTCAAGCGTTCGTCACGCGCTACTCTGGATGTCTTCAGGAGTAGATTCAATGCGCAGCCCAACCGAGAAAAAACACTTGGATTACAAGCCGCTGCGAAAATGTACGCGTTAAACCAGCCGCCCTCCACAGAGGAAAGTTACGTCAGCTATTAGCAGGAATATCAGGCATTTTTTTCTTATTATTGTTAAGCTTGTTTACCCAGGAATACCTCAGCAAGACTCCAGACTAATTTTCAGGAGAGTCCTATCAAGTTGCCTCATTTTGGTTTGTCAAGTCTGAGAAGCTCTAGTATGCAATGTGTGGCAACGTCATGAATACTAATCAAGTGCACCATGCCATGCATATTGATGAGCAAGTGGGTGGCGGCGTCTCGCAGATGAAACGGGAGCGGGCGAGCGCTCGTCAAACCGTTGATGAGCCAGACCCCTGCTCAACTGCCACCCGGCTTCTCACTCGCACGAGAAAACGGCAGTGGCGGTCAGAGCCAAAGAGCTCTTTAGTTGACACTTTAAGCACCACAGGCTATGAAACAAATGACAAAAGATACACGTTTGTTGGTTTCATATAAGTGTTTATGTGAAACCGAGATGGCCACTGTAGCCTTTCTGTATGTGGAGCTCGTCAAGGTGCAGAGAAAGTACACTGTATATAAACGTGAGCCCGAATACAGTGGCGAGCGGTAATGTTCCTCTGCCCCAAATTGGCACCAACAGTTGACTGCTCACAAAAATCCCACGGACTCATGGAAGGATCCATTGCCTCCATTTAAACTGGTAACAACCAGTAGAGATTTTTCCATGGGAGGTAAACAATCACTACAGCAAACAGCAACACAAGTTCCTGAGGCCAAAATAACTCATATTGCAGAAATCTAAATGCAGGTCTGGGCTATGTAACTATAACTGATAAAAGGATGTGTAAATCGTAGACTAGTGTTTTCTTGCCGAGTATTGGGTCTAAACAGCACATTCCACATCGACTGTGAAAGTGCGATGTTCAATGTAAACAGACGCAACAATGTAAACAGATGCAACATTCATTAAAAATGAATGTGGAACATCCATATTTAGCGATGACCTTCAGGACTCGGCTTATGAAGTTACATCTTAAGTCATATGGGTTTGCTTTTTGAGTTTTTGGCCTGGCAGCCGAATGATAATAATGAATAATATTTTGACGTGTAACGTGCAGCACAGTATTCACTACTCACTCTCGGAGAAAGAGTACGATTCAGAGGCACGTGAAGGAACCATAGACAGCAAGCAGGAAGGCAGCAGCCACACGGTGACCTGGCACTACCAACAATTTCCCCCTAATATCTGAACCCTCTTTCGTTCCCAAACATCTGCAAGTTGCAGGGTGGGTGTCCCGTTCACCGCTTAATCTCTGAGAGTGCAAGCGGCTCAGCGTTAATTTTATGAAGAGAGGCGTCGTAGCGCCGTTGTTTATGAATACATTGTACTCACCGGAGAGAACCGGAGCGACACGACTGCACTCTATGATAGCTGACGCCAAACTTGTCACACGCCCTCCCCCGCATGGCCTTGTGGGAGCCTCGGTACCGATAAAGTTAGTTTATTTTCGTTTTTCTTCTGGTTCCATTCCCATGACATGCATGTACGTCATCGGAATAGATGACGTACACGGGAAAACTTTAAGATGTTTTCAGCCAATTAATGTGTGTGCATGCAAGAGGAAACCGGAGCACCCGGAGAAAACCCAGGCATTTGAGCGCGCAACACCTCTATCCCATACAGATGGAAAACACGGATATTAGTTTACACTTATACTACCATCTCCTGGCGAGCCAGGGTCTGTCCACCTCGACAGCTCATGGGAAGGGAGTTTCACAACGTTTGTGTGATCCCCCAACCCTCGCTGCTGCTTCCAGTGCTGGATTACAGGCCACGTGCATGGCGGCCACCACCACCTGCCTGTAATCTCCAACATGGTGGCTCTGTGAATAGGGCTCTTGCCACACAACTGGAATTCCACGAGATAAAATCCTGGTCGGGAATTCATTCAAGCCATCACCTCCGCTTAGGAGTCTTATAAGATAAATAAAACTGCACCAGAAGTCACTAGCGGGAATCTTGTGGCGTGAGCGAGGCCAATCACACGACTGTAGGTTCCACCACTGGCTCAGACGCCACCGATAAAGACGTGCGCCGCCTCGCTGCTCGCCTGAGCAGAGATTCTCGAATTCTTCCAAGAGACACTTGACCTCTCACCTCCTTGTCGACCGTGCCTGGGTAGGCCACCTTCAGGTAGTGGTACCGTACGGCGCGGATCGCATTGAACCAGTCCACGATCACCTGTGCACCCACAACGCGCCGCACACCACAATTCTCCATTGAATTTGGATTTGGCCATGTAATGATTTTGCCAAATTTGTGTCGCTTAGATCCTCCATCACCCAACACAGTCAAACATTAAAAATGTCTTAACGACGCCACTTTGGCGAGATTGTTACGCGAGATCAACCCAAAAAACAATTACAAATCATATTGGCTGAGAAAATCCAGGTGTGAAGTTAATAATACACCATTTCACACACCAACAAACAACTATATCACATATACCACACCAAAAACCACATCCAACAACCACATCACATACCAACTGACACACATCACACAAATAACCATGTCACACACACCACAAAACCACACCAAAACAACAGCCGCCATTCACACAAATAACCATGTCACACACACCACAAAACCACACCAAAACAACAGCCGCCATTCGCCACAAAGTGGCAGTGACGTCACCACGGTGCCAGTGTCAGGCCAGGTGCACTTTGAGGCCACGTGAAGTGTCGAAGGCTCACTGATTGGAGTTCATAGGACAGACCCATGTGCCATTGGTTGCCTGACTGAGATGACTGGCAGATGCACTAGATGTGCCCCCTACTGTGCTAACTTACTGCATTTTAACTGCCCGGTGATCCCCTCATTGTTTTGAGCATCGCTTCTCCACCCTCTGCATTTGCCGGAGGGTATCTGTCTCAAACTGTCCAGTGGTATCATTCATGAGCCTCTTCCACAAAAGCTGATATTGAGACCTCTGGCACCAGTCTTCAGCAAGTGCACTCAAGCTCCAGATCCTCCTGTACCACATCAGCCCATCTCATTTCTAGTCCGTACAGTACCCATTTAGCTCCCTCTATCCAGCCAAACAAGCTGTTGGGCATGCATTGGCTGGGCATGCGGGCGACATGACCCAGTCAACACAGCCTTGGCTACCGGAGGAGCTGACTGATGGGTATGTGACTATATCTTTCAAGAAACTGTGAGCTGCTCACACAATCCAGTCTGGTTAAACCCAGGAAAGATCGTAGGCAGGCCAACTGGTGCAGACATTCCATTAGAGGGGTCCACGTTTTGCAAGCATAGGCAAGCGAGGGCATAACTGTGGGAGAAGAACCGGAGTTTCATGTGGAAAAACAGGTCACGTAGCTTCCACACAGTGTTACACAGCTGAAGATAAAATGCCCCTCTGCTGATTCAGAGTGATATCTCTGCTGCCAAACCGGAGCTAGTCATAAGCACACTGCCCAGGTACAGAAACTTCTCCACCCTCTCCATAACTGTCCCATCACGAATGAGAAGTTGAGGAGGTGCAGTATTTGACGATATAAAAATATCCAGAGAGGTGCTTGGTTTTTGTGGAGCTGATGGTAGGGCCCTATCTCTGAGTGGCATGCTCCAAGTTCAGCAGCAGCAATAATTACCAGACCAGCAGCATGCATAACATAGTTCCCCAAAAGGCAGACATTCCTTGAGCGCACCCGGGCATCAATCAGCCTCCCATTGTATCTGTACCAGACGGAAATTCCTCTGGTACAGCCATGGAAAGCTCTAGAGCTATGTGGTCAATAAAATGTGTTAAGTAATGTAGGAGCCAGAAGACATCCCTGTCGCACCTCAAGATGAAAATGGAATGTCTCGGACTCCCAGCCACGCAGCTTTACCAGGACCTGCCCACCATCATGAAGGCCCTTAATGATTGTGACCAGAGGGTGAGGGACCCAAAACTATGTAGAATAACCCAGAGCCCTGGCCTAATGATGGTATCATAGGCCTTGACTAGGTGAATAACGCAAATATGTAGGTCCCGTTGAAATTCCCTACAACTTCTGCTGTATCTGCTGTAGCAGATGGACAGAGAATATGGTGTCGGCTCAGGACCACCCCGGTCTGAAATTACATTGGGGCTCTGCAGATCTTTCCTCCACGTGCTTTGCAAGGCAATGTTGAATAATCCTTGCCAGGACCTTTCCCGGCACACGGAGGACAGATATGTCCCAGTAGTTGTTATAATAAGTACGGTTCCCCTTCTTAAAGAGGAGACCACCAGGGCATTCTTTAAATCCTGTAGTCCAGGCAGTTGTTATTATGCCATATGAATAAGTCTGTACACAAATGTCACCCTCCATCAACTATTCGCTTAGGAGATTATTTCTGCTCGGCACTTTTTCTGGTATCAGACTTCCTGATATCTCTAGAACAAGAATTAGAATAGGTGACAAAGCCTTTACCGGTGCAGCACCAACGTTTTAAAACAACCTTGTTTCCTCCCATAAGATTGTAAAACTTCCTTTAAAAATATCCTGAAGCAGAATGTTAGTGCCAGATGCAGCGACATTTGCAAATTTCATTTGTAACTTTGAACCTTACCCATATATTGAAAGTTACATTTTAATGTGCTATGTAATTGAGGGATTGTGTGTTGTCTTTGTGTGGTCTGGGACTATTGTTGTTTTGCTGCGTTGTGTAAGCTTGCATTTGGTGTTGACAAATCGGCAGGAATTTTAGGTACTTGTGCAATTTGTACTTATTGATAGTTATTTATTTTTACCGACTTGCTTACCTTTTCTCTATCTTACACTCATAGCGTCTTTTGTATTTGTTGTTGATGTAACTTGCTGACCCACCCTACTGGATATCTGTAAAAAAGAGCTTCATAACTCATGGGATTCCTCCAAGATAAATAAAGATTCTGATTCTGGATTTCTCTTCATACTTTCTCAACAGATTGCAGATCAGCTGGCCACTCACATGTGGCGGCTATTTCCTCCAATATTTGAGGCACATCAGCCCTAGTAAGTTCATTTCCCACCTTGCCCCATAATATTAACTGGGCTGAGGGATTTTCCCTCCCACAAGACGTAATAGAAATGCTCAGGAAACCTGCAAACCTGTTCCTGGGGGTCAGAAATCCCCATTCTTTCCCTTACGAATGGTAATAAGTGTAGCACTGCAAGTTACGTTTTTGATCAAATGAAAGAGTTATTTGTGATTGCGAGCTACTGAGGAATTTTCCATTTCCTCAACAACCTGCGACCTTCACTCATCCTTGCAGCGCTGCACAGCTCTCTGAACCTCCGAGTAAAAGCTTTTTTAAGCCTCCTCATTCTCCAACTTGGGATGTTGTAGACCGTGGGAGGCAGCCTGTCGCTTTCTTTCAGCTAACCGGAACACATCTGTCCACCATGGTCTCAGATAATCATCACTGGTGTTGGCCGTGAGCGGGAATCGAACTTGGGTCACCGGGTTTGTAGCGCAACGCACTAACCATTGCACCACTTCTCCACAGGCACCTCACACCATATCACACACCCCAATATCAAACATCATACAACCACATCACACATCATACCACATGTCACAAATCAACATCCCACGCACCGCACAATGCACAGGTCAGAAAATCCCCAGCATGAGCGCCAGCAACATGAAGAGGCAGCAGAGCAAGCAGCAGCCATTGGGTACAGGGAAGTGGGCATTGAGTAGTGAGCGTTGTGCATTTAGCATTGAGCAGTAGGCAGGGGGAACTGGGCAATGGTTTGTGAGCAATAAGCGTGGGGCAGCAGGCCCACCTTGCCCTCCTCGTGGTAGACAAAGAGGCTGCGGGTGCTGCCATCCTTCAGGTAGGTGACCTGCAGGCCGTTGGGGTTTCCGATCTTGTCCGGCTGGAACGTTGCATTGATCTCGGCGATTTTCAACTCGCCCTTGGGCTCCTTCGCCTGCCGCAGGCATGGGGCGACGCATCGACACTTGGTCACCAAACCTACTTTGCTGCACTGCCTCTTGCAGGTGGTACAATAATAATAACTTTTAACGCGCACAATTTTGCTAATGGACGAAAAAGTGGAAGAACAAATCACAGGTGCGGAGCCTAGCTCAGAGTTGAAAGCTTGCTGGAACGAGTACGTTCCGGTGACGTATGTGTACATAAATATAACGGATAACTTTATCGGTATCAAGGCTCCCACAAGGCCATGCGGGAGGGAGTGTGGAAGAGTTTGGTGCCAGCGATCATAGAGTGCGATCATGTTGCTACAGTTTTCTGCAGCGAGTACAGCCCAATGTCTTTAAAAACAATGGTGCTGCTACGCTTCTAAATAATATTAACGCGAACCACTAGCACATTCTGAGATTCAGCGGTGAACGGGACCCACCCTGCAACTTTCAGACGTCTTGGAACATGAAAGCATGGTGGGAGCAATTACGGAGAAGTGACGGTCGGCAGTCACAGTCCATAAATTTGGGGATGAGCAGATTGAGAGATATGCCGTGAGGTACATTGTGATTTTTTCCGAGGGAAAAGACGGTAATGACGCCAAGTCCCTTGGAAGACCACGGACAGCATCCCGCCAGGTGTTCTGTGGTTCTGTAGTTTGAGTGCTCAACTGAAAATCGGAAGCTTTTGAGTTCAAATACAGCGGACCACTCCGAGACACGTCGCCAGTGGCCGCCCTGTACAGACTGCAGGAATGTCCACAGGAGACACTCATGTAGCACTCGGCTATTAAAACCTATGCCATGTCAGATGCATGAGTGAACAAGGGAATGGCAGAGGAGGAGCTCCTAACAACAACAACAGGACCCCGTTACTTGTGAGGCTGGGAATGAGACCACTGGGCGCGCTTGGGAGTTGAGTATCAACGCACGGGTGCGGACGCCGCATCACGCAGCCCGATTCGATGAATGATCTGCATCGGCCAATATTTGCCAAAAAACGTGCCGACGAGTTCCCGCCAATCCCCGAAGATGCGGACGTGACCCCAAAGCACTCACGTCGCTCTTGGTGAAGTATTTGAGCACCCCCTCGCGCTCCGACAGGATGAACTTGCGACGCAGGAACTGGCTGCTGTCCCGTCCGCGCTTCCACAGGTACCCCTCCCGGTAACCTGCGTGCAGGGTTGATGAGTCGAGGGGGCACAGGGGTCACAAGGTGATCACACACGGGGCGATAAAAACATCGCGAGGAAAATAACGAAAACGAACACCCCGACACAGTCTATCACGCCCCCATGGTGGATAGGTCATTACTTTGTGGTGTTATTTCTTGTTTTTATAACAGTCGTTTACCCAGGAAAGCCGCACTGAGTGACAGCACTCTTGTAATGGGCTTACCATGTTACAGCACTACAGAAGTTGTCTTGATTGTTATTAAGACCTTTTTCAGGAGGGTCCTGCCAAGTTATTGCAGTAGGGGGCGCTGTTGCCGTGTGTAATTCCAACTGAGTTAACAGTGGTTGTCCTCTTAGACACCAGTTACCGCTATTCGTATGTGACATCTCCACACAACAGAGATGAGAATGGGACACAGCGTTCCGCTCCGAGTTTGTGATTTATCCGAGACAGCGTTAGGAAGGTCCCTTGCGCGAGCGGCAATCGCCAGCACCTGTGGAGTAGGGCTCCTGCTTCTCGACGTCGATGAATTCGCGGCGCTCATATCTGGCACGGATCCACTGCTCCTTGAGGACCCTGCGGTGAGGACACAGGCACGCGAGCGTGAGGAGACTCAAGCCAAACCCCAGCGGAGCGCACGCAGGTTCAAGAGAGCAAACGGATGATCAAGAATTCTAAGTGGGCTTGGCAAGATAAGCCTCAGAGAGATGATGGCTGGCGGTTGAGACTAACTACGGAGTTACAGCCAAAGGAGGTAACACATCCAAGATGACGTCCACTGAGGAAAAGAGGCGATGAGCAGGTGCTAGGTAGACTGCTGCATCGCAAGACCATGGAGATGACGGTTGGGGGAAGCCTTCATCTAGTAGTGGATAGATCATGGCTGATAACTGTGATAACAGTTAACCAACTACTTTCAGCCAAAACCACCGTAAAACTGTGAATACAATGCCCACAATAAAAAATCATCTACAATGGCAAAGCCACGTTTTCCCATAACTTCAGTTTTGGCCCGAGCTTGATGCTATAAAACTTACGTGAAATAATAATGTATTTCTGAATCATATGCAGTGCACGATTGCATCATCAAAATCCTCAATTGAGGATTGTGGCCTTGAAGCAAGACCCTTTATTGAAGCAGGGAGGAGGGGTGGAGCCCACAGAGATGGATTTAACAACAGAGCTAAAAAACGTGGCCATCCCAACTTTGAGTTGTTGGTCAAATCAAGAACATGGCCACACATTCAGTACGAGAGCTGTTTGTGAGCACACGTTGGCGTGTTGATGAATCTGTTGCTTTCCAGCATGCACTCATTCTCCTGTTGCTTTTGGTTCTCAACATTTACAGCCAGCATTACAATAAAAACATTTGTTTTGGTTCATTCAGAATTCTCTACATTTTAACTTCCTGAATTTCATCCTGATCTGACGTAGTTTAAATTCAGCGTCGTATAACTAGTCGCTAAATTGGGTTGTGAAAATTGTTTCTCAACTCAATGGCGAGGGAGCTGAAACAATAATAATTGTAAATATGTTAATCGCTTGTACACGACGTGCCAATTGTATTTCTTTGGCTCTGTCTGGTGGTGTAGAATCTTAACGACACAAATTTGGACAAATTATTGTGGCTTAACCTATATATAGCTCTTTTTCAGAGGCGACCTGGCCACAAATGATAGCTAAACAAAGTGGCTTATCACGTGCAAAAAATATAGCAGCAAAATACTCTAAATGCATGTTTCTAAATGTGGAGGGAAAAAAAACAGAGGATCAGGATAAAAATCCGCATGACCACGGGGAAAAATGCAAACTCCAATTATTTGGCCATTAGGATTGGGCTCGTACCCATGACCTCCTGAAGACCAGGTGAGGCAGTTAACACATCTCGCCACCGCGGTGCCCGCCGATGACTCATTCACAGGAAGTGTTGTATTTGAGCCTGTGCGGGGCATGGAGTGGCACTCACTGGCAGTCGTCGGCCGTGGGGCGGTAGTAAAAGGGAGGGATCCGCTGCTCGTACAACTCCTTTGCCGCGACATTCCCCTTGTTTGCCATGAACTGCAAAGCAGAAATGGAGAGGGTCATCGCCGTCGCTCCCACGCCCGGTTCCCACTCCTCTCCACCACTGTGGAGCTCCCTCCAGCACTCGCACCTCTGCGGCGCGACGCACTGGCGCACGCCTCAAGCCCGGCGCTCTGGAGGCGGAGTGGTTGGTTCACACAGATCTCATCATGAGCAGCAGGAGGCTCCCACTTGTAGGGCGAATTAGCTTGCCAGTCGACAATAGTGCAGCAAGTAGGACGCCGAGCAATCTGTACACATTATTTATTATTATTGGTGCGTTTTTCAGGTGTTCTGAATTCCTCAAACATACCAAAAAATACTCGTGAAAGAATCGGCTAAACACATCAATGGAGGACCCTCTTGTAAGTCTTGAGACTGAAGAGGCTTTCCTTGGTAAAGTATTACAATTGTAGTGAGTCCAACCGAGTGGCAGACGTTGTTCTTTAGAGGCAATACATTTATTGTAGCATCAACACGTAACAAAAAGGGGTAACTGCCCCTTCACCAGATACTGCCTAGGGTGGTGACCACCCAGCTAACTACCCTATATGGAGGAGTTACAGCTACGAAGGGTCTGGCCCTCACTTGGGTCCCGACCACGTGTTGATGCCTGTAGAGATTCCAGCTTGTTGGACGTAGAGCTTCAGCTTTTAGAATCCAGTGACCCCGGTCCCTCTCAGGGACCCGCCTTATATCCCTCCACGAGTCGGGGCCGCTCCGCCTTTGGCCCCACCCACCTTCTGGAGCCTTCTAGCTCCCTCTCGAGAGCTCTCCCTGGACACGTGATCACCCCCTAGTCCCCCCACCTGGGGGCCTCTATATGGATACTCCAGATCACGTGTCTTCGGGGTCAACCAGAGTGCCATGGCCCGGGGCAATCCGGCCCCTGGGCTGACACTCTCCTACTCCCCCCTGTGGGAGCCCGCACTACATGCTATGCATGGTGCCCGCGCTATCCCAGCGCACGCTAAGCCCCGCTAGGGCTGGTACTACACCCGCCTACGGGGTGTACGCGATGACAGTGCATCGCGTGCCGTGGCCCTCTCAGGCCGGTACCATACAGTGACATCCCCAATGGCACTACACAATTATTGTTAGATCGAATTCACAAAGTCTGGGTACACAGTTTAATTTGGATCCCGATGGTAGAAATGAAAATCTTGGCATGGCTCCAGACAAGTCGAAATCCAGATTTATTTTCATTCAGACTGCAGGTGAGGCTTCAGACTTTAATCCATAGCAGTAATTTAATCTGTGAAGATGGATCAGCACATATCTGTACGTTCATCAAATAAAGATTTAGATTCAGATTCAAAAATGAATCAAAATCCAGATCATAAATACTAAACTGGTGTTTAGTTCACATTGAGACCACAATTAAGATAGAGTTTTGCTTAGTCCTTTCAATCGCTGCCAATCATCAACGTTTCTAGGGATACATTGGCTGCTAGTTGACAATTCTGAGACAATCACGTGACGAGGTTTGGTGACTGGCTCTGTCTCAAGTCCACCATCTTGCCACATCCACCAAGGACAACCGCTCTGCCCATCACCACCCCCACGAGTGTGGGAGGGTAGTGAACCGAAAGTAATCAGTCTCCGATTACAAATTACTACGCCACTGCATCTAGCCACAGAAAACCTCTCACACGCACGTGGGCAGCCAGGAACTTAAAACAATTATCAATCTATCCTTCGTGCAGGGCAACATGAGCAAGCATCACTGTGATGATGATCCAGGATTACAAGCAATATCTTACCAAGCAACAAGAAAATATCCACCTGGCTCTTACGGACAGTGGCCAGCCCTCCCATACACCCATAATCTGCCAAGGAGGCATCTGGCTCAACATGGGCCTCTGGTCACAGTTTGGTGTGAAATTCCTCCAATAGTGAGAAAGTGTTTATTTAGTTCTACGAGCCAGTGTCAGCACAAACATTGACGTGCGAAACTCATACAAGCATGAACCCATGTGCAGTATGCACAGACAGATGGGTGAATGCCATTGCAGAGGACTCAACTCGCAGTTTTAAGATTGCAAGTTCACATCGTCATCTGGGATTGACTCAGTCCATTATCCCTCTAGCGTTGATAAAACGAGTACCTCTGTGTAGAAAACCCAAGAGTACTTGTCCTATGTAACCTGTGAAATTTTCATCACTGGCTACAGGCCACCACTAACTTGAAAAACACTAACATGTCGTCATCATCATCATACCTCTCGGGCAGATACAATGAGCAGCTCCGAGTGAGGCTGCATTAATTGGTACAGGAAAGCTAACATTGGTTATTTAATCGACTATTTTAGGAACAAGGAATAGCGTGGCAGATAACCTTACTGGTGATGACTGGAAGCAACCACTGCCTTAAAATAATCTGAATGCATCATGTCCCCAAGTCGGTAATGGACAGTCAACCCTTGTGGACTCTCCACAAACGTTTATCTAATGATGTTGTAACATCACTTCCATGTTTTTCCCGATTCAATCGCCCATATTTGGTGGTTGATTCTGGAGATGCTGACATCAGCGGCACTTGATTTAATTTGCTGACGTTCACCCACGAAACTACGCGCATTTTCTCCTTGGGCCATCAAATGTTTGATGACTTGGAAGACTACCAAGCGAACTACTGAGGCAGCAGCAGCACTGAGGCGTCATGGTGGCGCCTCTATATATAAGGCAGCAATGACGCTGGGTTTGATTCCTGGTCATGCACAACATCAGGAGCACGTTTTATATAAACCTGTCCATGGCCTCCTCAATGTTGACTCGGCCTTAAATGTGTACTTTGGAGTGTAAATATCAGCACTCGAGGATAAGGGAGGATTGGGGCTGGCCACATCACCCCCTCATGGACCATAATAGGTGCTCGCTAACAGCACTCGACTACAGTCTACAAATACCAACATTGATATGTTTGCATATATATTACCTGGAGAAAAGGATGCCCATTTGAGTGTGCGTGTGTTAACCCAAAACAATGAAGTGTGTTTTCTGACCTGCCAACAACCAGACTGTCACTTGATGCACAATAAAAGTGAACCTAGTCTAGCGTGCCATCATTGCCACTGATCAGCAAATGGCAGCCAATGTTGCTGTTGCACGGTTTGTGTGCATGTGTAAGCACACTTATTATTTGTGGCCGTTCGCAGGCGTGCTTGTATAAGAGGTGAAGTTCCGTGTAGGCATATGGTTAGTGTTAAAGTGCAAGACCGTGAAGATGTTGACACCTTTCCACCTTCACTTCAAACTGGAACCAGTAAATCCAGCTTTTCTACTCTGACTGCCCACATGACGATGGCTGTGGGTGCCAGCGATTGCGATTCACCCAACAGCCAGGCTTGTCATCGCTATGCCGATGATACCAGCCACCTCCACCCGGGCTGTCTCATGCGGAAACACCAATCGATCGAACGCACCACGATTCAGAGCGATGCACGAGACAAGCATACAGGAGCGCATGCCCGCAAGTGTGTGTATATGTCCGTAGCAGCGGCTACCTGGCCCCTCACCCATACCTGCCATTGAGATTACATCACCTAATGCTCTGTGTGTATGTTGAACTTCTTTCGCAACATATGTAGCCAACCATGTTAATCGGAGGTGTGAGGAAGGACACTGGCTCCAAAATCTATTTCGGATCAATTTCACCATCTCCAAGATCCTCGATGGACTTTGTCCCTTCCTTCCTCTCTCCTCTCATCTCACTACTCCAATCACATCTTCTTGGCTTTATTCACATCTCGCACCCCCAGTCTGGACCTCCCTCCCCCAGCCATCCCTGCTGTCGACTCCCTGCCCAAGTTCAGGCTCAAAACTTTCCTCTTCTCCTTCCCTGCCTTCGACCGACAGCCTCTTTCTCTCCATGAAATGAACACGCCCACTGTTTCTGTACAGCATCTTGAGTTCCGGTACCACGGAGATGCTACATAAACCCAGTGTACTGTGACAGTTGTGAAGGCGAGTGGGATCGGTGTTAGAGGTACAACATCATGACCAAGGTTTCAAGGTCACATGGTGTGGTCACCTGACCTCCACTTGCTCATCCTCCCAGAAGTCGAGGCGGAGGGACTTGACGCGGCTGACCTCCGTCATGTTGCGGTGAATCCCGGAGCAGTGCAGGCAGATGAACACCCCGAGTGTGTATGACGCCCAATCAGGATCTGCAATGCACATTCACGCGCACATACAACCTTGACAAGACTGTTCGGGCAAGTGCTGTTATTGAAGGCAGACACGACATACGAGGGGGTGGGTGGCCATCACCACACCCGGCTGCCTTTGTCTCCCCAGTGCTGATAAATACACAACAGGAATTAATTTAAGGCTGAGTCGACTTTGGGGAGGACCACGACCGCTTGAGATATTCATTACCTTTTTTGGATGTGAGTGGGAACGCAACTCTGGTCAGAGTCCGTGAAGCAGTGTGCTAACCAATGCACTACTGCTCCATAACATAAAAGTAGACAAGACATACAAAGGCATGCACTGTTAAACAAACAGTCACACACAAACACTCCCACACACACAAACCCATACACAGAAAAAGAGACGCACAAAGATCCACTGTTTAAGCCAAAAAGAGCGGGTGGGGTGAGCTATGTAGTAAACGCCATCAATGCCCGAACGAAGCATTTTGTTTTTCAGCAGAGTTTGTATAAGCGGGTAAACTCAGAACCGGTTTCAATTTTCAGGGTCTCATCGGCAGACTCAGACCAGTTAAATAAGTGGTGCGAGATAGTCAGATTTTATAGCAAAGAGCTCTGTATAATGTGGGGCCAATTTGAAGATGGAGTTACCATAGGGGAGGTCCACAGCAGTTATTTCCGGGAACAACAAAGTCTAAATAAAGTGACAGATTGGCAGCCTTGGAGACGGGGGTGGAAATTCCTCATTACTATGTCAGGGCCGGTCTCTTAACACAATGGTAACTTCTCCACAAGGTGGACCTCGTTGTTTCGACCTGAAAGGAAATTAGGTTTTGCACCTCAGTAACAATGAGTTTTTCCAGTCAATTCTACTGTCCCCTCATCTTATTATATAACTAGCTTTATTACCCGGCTTCACCCGAGACTTGGATTCTTGTCTTGGATTAATACACAGCCTACGCGGAGGGTGGGGGGGATGCGTGACGTCAGCAGGCACACTGCGTGACGCTGCCGCATGCGGGTGACATGACAGATGTGACGTCACAGCTCACTTGCCGTTCGAAATATATGCATTATTGCGGGGCCCCCCCCCCCCAAAATACAAAAGCCTATTTTTATACTTTTTGGATTGTGTACAGTCTGGAAGCTACCCTCATGGCAAATTTCAAGTTTGTTGCATGTCGGGAAGTACACTAAACATTTTGAACAGACACACATTCACAAATTTTCTTTTTATATATATAGATTACACATAATATATATTATATGACATATATATCCCATATATTATATATCACATATACAGGCAGACCCCGCCTAGCGCACCAGCGAACTATGCGATTCGTTAAAGTGCTCTGTGACAAAAATGAATAAAATCAAAGCAAATAGAAAGCACTTATGGGTGAGAACACCGAGCAGCAGCGCTGGCCAGGGAAACGTCCCCACCCCCATCATTCGCTCAGCCAATGAGAGTTATTGTGTTTCAATGGTAAGCCAGGTGAGAACTCACCAGACCAGGATAGAGTCTCAGGCCCCACCTAAAAGAATCTCACGAGAGACATTCAGACTGAGGACATCACTAAGACAATGGAGGGCCTGGAGCTCTTTTCTGAGATTGTCCCGGACTGCGAGCGCAGCATCTCCCACAACCTCATCTCCCACTGCTCCCATGCTGGAGGAGTACCGTAGGATGCACTCGTGCATAGCATACATAATACTTACTGATGTCATAATAAGTTATTATTAAAATTTCTTAAATAATGTTTACCATCTGTATTATTAGCACGATCACCGATATCTCAATGAAGCCCTCATATGTTGCTCATTCGAAATAAATGAAGCAGTAGTGAACGCATCCCCATATATAAAACGGAATGACCCCTTTTAGCGCCAATTTGATTTGCACTCACTTCTCTAGGAACGCATCTCGAGCACTACGTGAAGTCTACCTGTACTAAAAACATCCCGTAGGGCAATTGGACGTGCAAAAAAAGCTCTTTGAGAGCGGTAACCACTCCCATCACCTGACCTTACCCAACCTTTACACATAACACCTCACCAACTTGAGCAGAGCATAAGGTCCAGAGTAGAAGTACACAAGCGCAAACAGAAATACACAGCAGAAAATAGCACAAGGACAGCCTGGAGTGGAGTAATTGGAGAGGAGGCATCCACCTCCTCTCCCCACCCTCTCCACGAGCACGAAGAAACCCCTCGCGCTGCACTCCCCGTGAGGAGACGTGGAAATGGACAATAACCCGAAACAAAAAGCGGCGTATTCGGTGCCAATCCCTTAACCCCCATATTTTTTAGGAGCAAGGTCTCCTGAGGAGAAACTTGACGTGGGGATGGATGGGTAGGGATTCCACAGTGGACGGTGGCAATAACTGGAAAACAAGTTTTTACCGAGGTACATTTTTATTCCGTAACAATGTCGTCCGTCCACTGGTCTTGTTATTCTATAAAGTTAGCAACACGTGCAAAAGCTGGTGCGCAGCTGGAGGGGCAGGGTTTCCCTACAAGACTGCCGCCAAAACCGCCCTGCGAAATGGGGCGTCCTGAGAGGAGACTGCATCCAAGCATCCAATTGATAATGCCAAGAAAGTGTGTGGGGCGACTTCCACTCGGCCATCTTGCAGATTGCCTCCAACGGTTGGCAATGCTGTGCCACACTCCCTCAGCCGCACGGACAGCCTAACCGTCAAGGCTGGTTTGACCCCTAGAGCTTGGCCGATCAAGACAGACAGCTGCGGGGTATCTCGCTGGTTGGCCATTCTCAGTAGCTAAGACTTCAGGACTCTGGCAACATCTAGGGATGTGGAGCACCCTCTACTTCTTGAAAGCGTAGGGTGCCGAGCACAGGGTTGGCAAGATGGAACTCCTGTTGATGGTGAAAAGCAGACGCCACCTTCGACAAGAATTGAGGCGATTTCGTCAAAACCATCTTATCGGCTGAAAAACAATAGATGGGAAGGTGAGCTAATAAGGCGCGTAAGGCCCCAAAACTCCATGCTGATGTAATAGCTACTAAAAAAAAGGTTTCCCAGGGTTAGGGGTTTGGACGTTGTAACCATCGGCTCAAACGGCAGCCTCGTGAGCGCATCGAACACCAGGCACAGTAGCGCCCGGTTGCATCAGCAACCGGGGTTGCATAAGCAACCGGGCGCAATAGCCAGGCTAACGACATCGCCCTCAGGAGCCGAGGCTCCGCAGTTCAGCTGCTCATGAGAGGCCGAGATCACGGCTAGGTCGAACTTCATGAATGCTGTCAAGCGCCTACACTAACAAACCGCTTCTGGAGGTGGCTCACTATAACCGAAAGATCACAGGTTAGAGGGTCTAGATGCGCCGAGACACACCAATGCGCGAAAGCGTTCCAGTGCGAGGCGTATACCCTGATCATGGGACGGCCTCCTGGATTTTAACAGCAGCATCTGACACTTGGTCGGAGAACCTCTTATCCACTCAACATCCAGGCAGTCAATTGTAAATTCTCCCTCATAGTCCTTGGGCCAGACCAGATATCGGTACCACCCAAGGTGGCAAAACTTCAATGGTGCCATTTCATTTGTTACACCAACAGAAGTAAAATAATACGTGATAACCTTTCCAAATGAGCAGCTGTTTAATGTTTCTAGCAGGAAACCTTTTTTTGCACCTATTGCAATCACGCCTATTTGCCCGGACGTTGCAAATAAAAGAAATAAATAATTTACAAAATGAATGTTTGTCCCTAAGGCATGTATTTAATACATATTCTTGCATGTATTCACGCTTGTTCTTCAATTCCAGTGACTTAGTTAAGTCTGGAATAGATTGGCGCGATCTCTTTTCCTTCTTATTCTTAGGTTTTTTCGGTAAAGTCACGTAGGTAAAACATTTAAATTAATAAAAGTAAAATAAAAATAAAATAAAATCACGACGTTTCGGAGGCAACACAAGCTTCCGTCTTCAGGTGGAACAGTCACAGCATGATAGCTGTATCAAGTCAGAGAAATTCCAAGAAAACCGTATTTGTATATATACTGGTTGAGGGTGGGAGGAGCCAAGGTAGGCCCTGAATATTATTTTTGTGAGGTTCGGTGCGGCTGAAGCACGCTGTTAGGAATGAGCCTTTGTTGTGTAAACTAGGTGCGGATGATGTAAAGGTGCATGTAAAAGGGACTGAGCCTTTTTGTTATGTAGAGATGATGCGGCTGAAATCGCTGCCAGGAATGAGTCTTTGTTGTGTAGAATGGTTGACTGAGCCTATTATTATGTAGAGGTGGTGCGGCTTAAATCACTGCCAGGAAATTAGTCTTTGTTGTGTAGAATGGTTGACTGAGCCTATTGTTATGTAGAGGTGGTGCGGCTGAAATCGCTGCCAGGAACGCTCCAAATATGTGTAGTTAAATATTTTTTGCATGGTTAATAACATCTTTCCAATGATTACTAAGTTTGTACCCATCATCACAGTTGAAATTATGTCTGTGTTTGTATATTTGGATGGCCTCGTGTACAAACCTTTGATGGTAGCCAGGAGGCTTGCAGAGCACCTTAGTCTCGGAAAAGACAATTTCATGAGAGCCCACAGCGTTGTAGCAATGATCGGCAACGGCGGAAGAATCAGTTTTGCCGTGTTTCAGATCTGACTTGTGCTCGCAGACACGATCAGAGATATGACGTTTCGTTTCTCCAATGTAGCAATCACCACAACTGCAACTCAGTTTGTAGACTCCAGGGTATTGTAAGTCAGGAATGACATCTTTCACAGATGGAATTAGATCACGGATTTTATGTACTGTACTGAATCGGACTTGAATCTTATGTTTGTTTATGATCAGTTAGTGGCAAGTGAGGCAAGAACTTATGTTTGTTCATGATCAGTTAGTGGCAGGTGAGGCAAGAACTGGTGGTTCTCTATTATTTCTGTTCAGTAAAGATATCTGAAGTGCTAACTTTACCCTCAATGTATTGTTAATGTACCTGTTAAGATTATTAGTTAAGGCCAGCTACTACAGGCAAAAATAATTTTTTGTTCAGTTTGTCAATTGATATTTTTTTATATTTTGCTTCTATAAATTGCAAACTTTCATAACATGCACACAATTATTACCAATAACAAAGTTATAATAACAAAGTTATTGGTATTGGTAATAATTTTGTGCATGTTATGAAATTTCATTAATATCATAAAAACTAACTATTTCTATTTTACAAATAGTTAGTTTTTACGATTTTATGCAAACTTCGCCAAGTAAACAAAGCCTTAAATTAGCGTTTTTAGTGTCTTTCATCACAATTTGTCTCTGCATTTTAAGAAATACCCGAGTTGAATTGCATATTATTGAAAAGCTTATTCTCTGGAGCAGATGTCTAGCTTAGCCATATACGGCTACATACTTTGCTGTCATGGCAATAAGAGGGGGAACACAAGTATAACTCTCAAATCTCATTGCTGCTAGTGTAATAAGAGAGTGCCATCTCCTGCATTATTGTGGGGGTTACATTTACAAACTGATACAGTCCACGGATTATCCATAGAAGGGTTTCTATCTGGGGGAAAGGTGATTGGGCGGATCTAGCAGGGAAGCCTCTGGAACGTTCCCGAAGGTTCCAGGAGGGGCGTGTCCAGAGGCGGGGCTTAGCCTCCGGGGAGTGAATATAAGCCGGGGGTACAGCAACGTTAGAGGTCGGTGCTTGAAGATCGAAGAAGAGCTCTCCGCCGCTGCTGCCCTGCCATCTCCACCCGCCACTTGGCGGTTAAAACCCCAGCCGCTCAGCTGCTCCCTAGCGCGCCGCTTAGCTGCTCCCTAGCACGTCGCCAGCCAGCGGTGCGTTAGCGAGCGGGGTGAGCGCCACGTGGCGCGGGGCAGCGCAGCCACGAGAGTAGGCCTCGGCAAGGTATGGTAAAAGTTAAAAGGTAAAAACAACGAGCCTACCTTTACCCTACCTTTTACCTTACCACAATACAATCGCTCTACCCTACTTTTTACCCTTTAGCAGGTAAGGTAAAAGGTAAAAAGCAACGAGCCCACCTTTACCCTACTTTTTACCCTTACCCCATACAAATTACCCGATTACAGGGTAATTACTATGGAACTACACATGAAAAAGGTTTATCACGGTAAATGCTAGGTATAGCGCTTTATTCATAAAGAATATTCTCGAGGATTCCAATTTTACACGCTTGTTGTCATTGTTGTCGTCGTTGTCGTCGTTGTCGTCGTCGTCGTCATATCCTCAAATCTTGTAACTCAATTTGAACCCACTTCCCAATGTGGTATCGACTGCAAACTTGGTATACTTATGTCATACTGATGACAATATATTATATCATAAAAAATATATATATTTTTAAACATTATATTTTTCATTGTTATGTTTCCGCTTGGGTCTAATTGTCCACGCTCAACTGACGTTGGCTGTAATTGGCCACGTTCCCTTACGTTGTGGCAAGCTTCGGGGCCACTTCCTGGAGTCGTGGAGTTCTGCCATTACTAGTACATTTAATAAAAGCGTGTTTTTTTTCAAGTTGTTTTTAACTTACCTTGCCGAGGCCTACACGAGAGCAGGTCGACATCCGCAGAGAGAGAGAAGTGGCTGTACCAATGATTAATAAATACCTTGAAATTATGTACCTTGTTGGAGCCACTTATTACACTAGCATTACAATGCCAGAACCAAGCAGAGTTCCCTAAAACCTTCGGCTGCTAGACCACCCAGATTTTATGGCCTTCCAAAAATCCACAAAGTAGGTACCCCGCTCCGTCCTATCGACTCCACGATTAACTCACCCACCTACAAACTGGCTCGATTTCTGTCTGAAACTCTGCTTCCTTTCACGGGCAAGACCACCACAGCTGTACTTAACTCAGCTCACTTGGTTTCTCTAATCAAGGACATCTCACTGTCTCCGGATGATTTGATTGTCAGTTTCGATGTAGTCTCTGTTCACCTGTACTTGACACCATTGCAATCATTGAAGACTTGGTCCAACAAGGACTGAATCCAGATGTACCAACTTTGGTAAGACACTGCCTTACCAACACTTACTTCACCTGGAATGGTACATTCTACAAACAAAATGAAAGTACCCCAATGGGTTCTCCCTTATCGCCAGTGGAAGCGAATGTTTTCATGGAGAAATTTGAGATAGATGCCATCCAGACATCCACCCTACGTCCTTCCTTGTGGAAGATATACATAGATGACACATTCGTCATCTGGCCACATGGCCTGCCAGCACTGAACCAATTTCTCAACCACAAATTCCATACATCCATCTATCAAATTCACCATGGAAGTGGAAAAGGATGGCAAGCTACCATTCCTGGATGTTTTGATCGAGAAGAAACCTGATGGCTCATTGGGACATTCGGTCTACAGGAAAGCCACCCACACGGATGCCTATCTAAAGCCTGACTCCCACCACCTTCCAGCCCAGAATAATTCCCTCATCAAAACACTACACCATAGGGCCCATTGCATCTCCGACCAGCACCACCTAGCTAGTGAGTTGGAGCACGTACATCAAGCCCTCAGGATGAACGGATACTCGGACCATACAATCCGCAAAGCTGCCTCCCCAGCCATGGGGAGACAACCTTCTGAGGATCCAACCAAAAGCATCACTTTGCCATACATATGTAATGCGAGCGCAAGCGGGGTTCGCTGCTGGCCTTTGGGCCAATCACATGGGCCGGGGCATTGGGGGGCGGAGCCAGTATGGGGGCGTATGTGAAGGTCCCCGCTCACCTCGGGTCTAATCGGAAGCGAGGTGAGTGGGGGCGGAACCTAGGGGCGGAGCCAGCAGGGCGCGATGGAGGTGCGAGCTCTGGAAGGTTCGAAGGCACGTGGTGTGAGGGAGGAGACAGGGTCACGTGGTGAAGGGGATATAGGTGGGAGCCCGGAAGGGCTTCGGGTCAGTTGTTGGAGTGAAGAAGCGGGACCACATTGGGTGGCCGCCGCGCCATCAGCCACGTGGCTGATGGGGCTTCGGCACACCGTCGGCCAGCGGTGTGCGGAGCGGGGGAGCTGGAGAGACTGACGGAAGAGCGCGTGCGGGGCGCATCGCGAGGAGCGGCTGGTCCGGTGTCGGGACCAGCGGGGTGCGGGTGTTGACCTAAATAAAGAGTGACGGAGACCAAGCAGTGCGTGGCGAAGTCCTTTATTACACATAGCAGGGGTCACCAAAAAGATTTCCAAACTCTTAAACAAACACAGGATCCAGGTTCGTTTCAACACAGTACACAAAAATCCGTGATGTAATCCCATCTGTAAAGGATGTGATTCCTGACATGCAATACCCTGGTGTCTACAAACTGAGTTGTGGTTGTGGCAGCAGTTAAATTGAGGAAACTAAATGACATGTCTCGGACCGCATTCGTGAACAGAAGGCAGATCTAAAACACGGTAGGGACCAATACCTCTGCCGTTGCTGATCATTGTTTTAACGCTGTGGGCTCACACGAAATAGATTTTTCCAAGACGGAGGTACTCTGCAAACCTACCGGCTACCTTCAGAGATTTGTTCATGAAGCCATCCAGATATATAAACAGACACAACTTCAACCGAGAAGATGGGTACAAACTGAGCAATCATTGGAAGGACGTTATTAACCAGGTAAAGTCTTAACGGACTGTGATGTTTCCATCCTACCTACCTTTGTCAGCTGTTATTTCCGACTGTGTGTGTCTCTCTCTCTCTATGCCTCTCTCTTAGATCTCTCATGCTCACATGTCCTTTGAATTGCACTCTCATGCCTTTGGATTGCACTCTCATACTCACATGCCCTTTGGAATACACTCGTTGGGTTGCACTCCCTCGTCGAGGAGGCCTCTCTCCTCCTTTTCTACAGTTACATGCTAATTTCTTACATTAACATCATGCTAATCTCTCACATTAACATAGCCACTTCCGTGCCCTCGTCGAGGAGGCCGCTTTCCTATCTTACAGTTACATGCTAATTTCTCACATTAACATCACTAGCCTTGGCCACTTCTTTATGACCCTTGGGCTACACCCAAAACAGTCTGCCTTAGCAGCAGACCATGCTTTCCCACCTGATGACGAACGCTTGTGTTGCGCCCGAAACGTCGTTATGTATTATACCTACGTGACTTTATCGAAAGAACCAAAGAGTATAGTTTCTTACCTCACTATGGTATTCCTTATTATCCTGTGTTTTCATTGTGTATTTAAACCAATAAAGACCAGTTTGTGACCTAACTGGCTTTGGTCTAGGTAGTTTTTTAGTAATAATGCCCATTTCATCATCCCGGACGCCTGTCATAGGGTATAGGTATAAAAGTCATGGTAACTACAACTAAGCTGCCACTCCGCAAAGGTTATCATATCAGAATATGTCCCACACACATGAAGGATTACAAAAAAACCATTACTAGACTTTGCCACCTCAGATGGTACCAATAAGTGATTTTTTTTGGTCTGTGCCCATGGACCATCACGCCCTAATGGTAGCACTAGCCTACGTTACATGTACTTACGTGGTGCAGAGACGAAAGTAAGGGGTACTGGGTAGAGGTTGTAGTAAGTCAAGTGGCGGGGGTGGAGATCTGCCCCCAAAGAGCCTTTTCTGCACTTATTCCGTGGCCCTGCAGGAATTTGCTAATATGTATTTAATAAGAACCTGGTGCATGGTGAAATTGTAATGGAAAGGAATGATGGCCCGAGTCAACCCATGCCCAGGATTTTTACTTTTTGTTGTGAGACAAGCGCTCCGCCCTCGCACGACAGGGACTGAGGTGATGGTCCCTGACATTTTAAACCATGGGGCTGGTCAGCCCCTCATTAAGGCATGGCTCTGAAGGAATATATAATCAGCACAGATTTTGCAAACATCACCGACTCACAACGTCACAGACTCACCTGCGTGACCTTTCACCACAAAACATGACCGCCGCTGCCACGAATCCTCAATGAGTTACATCAAGTCAATGGACTCGGCGATTTTGCAAAAAAATACAATCTGTAACACCGTGGAATACAGGTATCCATTGATTTAGAAATGTTCGTACAATATTTTGCGTTATCATGGACACTTTTCGATGAATGTAATCAAATTTCTGTGTAAACGAAATTTAATGTGGCATGCGCCATGAGATGAAATAAGAAGCACCCGGGAGGCTGCGCCATACATCTGTAATGCCATAAGAGGAGAGGGGCTGCTGGGGGCTCTGGGACCCTAGACAGATAAGCCCTCGGCGCCAGGCGCTAGGATCCCAGGCACCCCAGACAGTTAAGCCCCTTGGCGCCACCAACGGGGGGGCTGTGTGTGCTCTGTGGGATATCTGGGGGCGCACACAACCCCACCCCTCGTTGGGGACGAGGCATAAAAGGGCAGCTCCCTGGCCGATCGGGGCCAGTCGCAGCTCAAGATCCAAGACCCGCCAGCCAGCCAGCTTAGGACCCTGAACCCCCTCGTCCCGCTTGTCCTTGTAAGGGCCGGGACGCTGTGATGGCCAGTGGTGGGACTCTGGGACTCCCGGCTTTACGTCCTTGTAAGGGCGAGTTCCGAGAAAAGCCAGAGTCCAGACCCGCACCTTGGGTGGGTCGGGTCAGGTAGCCTCCCCTAGGGTAATTGTAGCCAGAGGACCCCAGAGCGTAGCCAGAGTAGTGTATCTAGGCTGTGTACCCAGGCTGTGTACCTAGGCTGTAACAGAGTATCAGGACTGTTGGAGTGTTGTATTGTAATAAAGAAGTTACCTCTACAAGTGTCTCCGGAACCCATTACACATCTGCGACAGCGTCACGGTGTCCCGGCAGTGCAACAGAAATGCCTCCACATCACCTCAGTTATTCCAACATGTAGACCTTTTGATGAGTACCCTGAAAAGGTAAGTAATTTTTGCTTTCAATTATCAAGCAAATGTTTTAACATTTATGATTTTCATTATTATTTTTGTATTGTGAAAAGTTAAATAAGTGTATATTTTAAGGTTACGAGGATAGTTGAAATGACTGGCCGAAACACATTCCTAATATTTGTATTAAATTTATTTATGAAATAAATGTTTGGAGGGGGGGGGGTCCACATCATCCCCTCAGGGTTCACAAAATGGGTCCCACTATGTGCTCAGGACCAACCACAGAGATGAGCATTGCTCCGCTCTGGTTTGAGTGGGAACAAAGACCCCCTGACTGCGATACGATTCTAGACAACGTGGAATGGTGGTTTATAATCCATACCATTAAAGATTGGTTCGTGCCAATTAATTGACCAGCAGTGACTGCACCAAGCTGAACAACGTCAGCGGTAAGCAGATAGCAACATCCTTTACACGGCTCTGCCATGGCGGTGGTGTCTGAGTCATAGTTTATTAAACGAGGCGGGCAGCCTGGGCGTAGATTTGATTTTCACGTCTCGTCTTTCCCATGACTCGGCACACACAAGCCTGGGTTTTGTGTTTGCGTAGTAGTTCCAACACAAGCGGGGCATACAGAAAACATGTAGAGACGGACACTTCTCAATGTCTGCATCTGTATAATTTGAAAAGCCCTTCTTATTCTGTCAGAAAAATACTCGTTGCACAAGGTCCTGCTGCGGACGTCTGCCAAATTATTTTTCAAGTGCTTATTTTTAAGTTTGAAGGAATACCCTTAGTTACAAGAGGTGAAACATGCAAATACTATTGCACGAAAAAATCCACCCGAAGCCTACTTGCGGTGCTGCCTCCTGAGAGGACCACCTCACTGCCCTGCATACCACACACCACCATAACCAGTGTGTGTTCCACAAACCTCATTTCCAAACCACGCTTTCTTCTCTGACATGGCTTGGATGGCCGTAAGGCTTCAGGGGCCACACACAGAGTCTCTAGTTCTTGTGTTGAAGTAACAATTAATTTCACACCAACGTTCGGTGTATAAACGAGTAAATAATGATCAAACCATTTTTCTGACTAACAAGAGCAGACGGTCTCTGCTCATAAAAGAATTATGTCATAAAACAGCAGTGGTATGGCCATTTAATTTCGGCAGAAACCGCTTTTCCAACAAATTAATTAGGCCCCAGGTGGCTCGAAAGCAACGTTGATTTTGCTCGCTGCCTGAAAAAGGTGGAAACTGCCTTTCTGCAAACACAAATTAAGCCCCATATGGCCAGAAATTAGCGAATTGACATTTTTTTGGCCAAGTGTCAGTGGAAAGTGCCATAATGACAAATGAAGTACGCACATGTTAATGCGAGACCTGGTTATTCTGTTTTCACCATGGAAGGCGCATGCAGCTGGGGTTCAGGATGGATATTACAAAATCGCACAGTTCCACCTTTGTGTCATATGCATAAGCAAGAGCCTTTTCACGTCGTTTAGATTTAATTGCCAGTTTCGCGCAACGGGCATCATTAATTCCTGAAAATAAAACCCTGGTCTCCAAAGGATTAAAGATTGCAAATTGGAGACACGAAGAAAAAATATTTATGTTTGCGCTAAAGAGTTGCCAAGAGTTGGCACATGCACGCAAAGCTCATGGGAAATTTGCGAGCACAGCACTTACGTGTATCGGCCGTGACATTAGCTGACCTGGGAAACTGGAATGAGTGCAGAGAGAGAATTGTTGCATTTTATTCTCATAAACCCCGAGGCAATGGGAATGGAAATTAGTGACATTCAATGGTTCAATTGTGGAACAGCTGAAAGTGACACAGAAATACTGAGTTTTCCGTCCGTCCCTAGGTGGCAGAAAAAGCCCTTCGTCACTGCCTAACACTTGCAAAATACATGTTTTGTTTGGCTCTGCAGGCATGAAGGAAAACGCAATCTGTGGGACCTGAGCGGCACTGACATTCCCATAACATTTTATAGACTGCACTAGGGGTGTTATTTAGCAGCTTCCACCCTCGTGCAAAACAGCTGTCTTAATAACACAAAACACATGCAGAGCATGAAAACCCACAAAGTGCAAATGAGAAAAACACCGGCTACATTACAAAATAAAAATCCTCCAGCTGAAAAACTAAAGGATGATGAAGAGCACATTAAATGATAATTATGGCCATAATTGCCATAATTTAGAAAAGAGCTTGCACCACAGATGCCCTGTGTGCAAATCCTGGCAGACACCCACAGCTGAGCCATGGGGTAGCGTGTGTGGTTGATCCCAACCCACCCACTGTCTGCACAGAAAATAATAATTAACCATTGTATACACTTTGCTTCTCACATACAATGGATCTTCCCAGCTGTGAGTGCATCATGGGTAGATACACTGAGACTCACTGGCAGAAGGCCCATCGGAGGCCGCATCAGGTCATGGCGCCATGGATCCTTCTGAATTGTCCCCTACTTTCTGAGTCACATCAATTCTGGCCGATACCACAATAAAACCTCCTCTTCTTCTCTCACGCTCCTCACCACCCTCCCCATCACCCACCTCTGCTCCACCTCTACTGGAAATGCTGAACCACACAGTGGAGAGACGACGTTGCCGGGTGCCGGTGCTTAGGGGCAGGGCCTGGGCCCTCAAACATCTCAAATTTATCGGAAATCGGAGCAATCCCACCCAGCGCCTCCGAGCCTGGGCAAGCTCAGCTGACGTCACCACTGAGCCACAACAGGGCAAGCACGGTCGGCAGATTCAGGCACAACTGGTTTATGGAAAAAACCTAAGTCTCATATACACACATTACATACAGGTGTATCCTGATGGACATACATTCGACTTATGAGAATTAGTTATTACATTCGTCATTAATGTACACCTATTTTTCGGCATAGGTCTCGTTTGTTTTGTTCTTATGGTTTGTCTTTTTAATATACTAAATTATAATTTATGGGTGGGAATTTTTTTTTAATACCTATAAATAAATGCATGTTTTGTCTTAAGTCCGTGCGTGCGTTTTATACTGTTCCAGGCCCTTTGCATGGCCACTGAGTTATAGCCTCGCCCCTGGTTTACAATCCAAGCCCCAGGGTTAAAACTACTGTATGCTCCACCATGCTTTAAAGTGTCCTGTAGCTACTGTACCCCCCCCCCCCCAACACCTCACACCAACAGTATGTAGTCAGTTAATTCGTCTACAGTATGTTTTAATTAGCTAAATTATAATTCTCCATAAGTGTGCATGAAAATATCTCAGGTATGTTGAAAAGTGTTATTTTTAGTAGGTTTTGGGTCAGTACATATTCTCTTACGAAAGGATCTGTAGGTTATACGAGTTCTTTGTGCGAGACTACGTTGATACAGACCGATTTTTCACTTTCAGGTTTTCATGGACGCTAAACAAACACATATCGAGGTACGCTCCTACACATGTATAACTCGCTTTACTACACGACACTCTTTGGTATGTCGGGTAGTACAGCTAGGGGGGGGGTGCATGACGTTAGCAGGCACACAGCGTGACGCTGCCGCATGCGGGTGACATGACAGATGTGACATCACCGCTCACTTGCCGTGCAAAATATATCCATTATTGCGCCCCCCCGCCCCCATCAAAAAACATAAAAGTTAATTTTTATACTTTCTGCATTGTGTGGCAAATTTCAAGTTTGTTGCATGTCGGGAAGTATGCTAAACATTTCGAACAGACACACATTCACAAATTTCCCTTTTTTATATATATCGATGTAACAGATTCTGAGGTGAACAACAAAAGTACAAAGTCTGGGACTCTTTCAAACCCTAACTTTGTGCGAGGGGAATGCCAGATCGGAAGAGAAGAAGTGGGAGTTAAAATTTGTTTCTGTCTCTTTAGGTCGGTGTCTCCGGGTCCTCCGGGTTTTCTCTGCATATTTAGAATCAACATGCGTTTAGAGTAATTCGGATGCTATAAATATCCACACAATGAAACACATCGTTGAGCTATCATTTGTGACCAGGTCGCTTCTGACAACGAGCGCTGTGGGCCCTTACCTGGTAAAATTAAAAGTTTTGTTTATAGTTTAGTCTGCCTCCATAACTCTGGAATCTTCATCGGTGACTCTGTGTATCAGTCTCGTCTGTACTCCCCGTCTGTCTCCCCTGTCTCGCTCTCTATGTCCGTGCCTTCCACCCGGTTCTCTCTTCACGAGTCTGCCTCTCTCTCCGTGTACCCCCTGCCTCCAGGGGCCTCTCTTTCCAGGTCTCCACAGGGCTCCACTCCATGTTATAGCCAATAGGCTGTAATGGCAATTATCAGTATAAACACAAAGGTTTCTCATTTAGCCTCATAGCGTTGACAGGTGCTATTAGCGAGCGCCTATTAAGGCAGGCACGGAAAGTGAGAGGGCAGGTGGTGTGGCCAGTACCACGCCCACTGGCCATTCATGGTCTCCCCCCCAGTGTGGACACCAAGCCAGACGCTGCTCATGTGTGGCCGAGTCAACCTATGAAGTCGCAGATCAGGTTCATAAACCACATGTCACCGATGTGCATGGCTGGGAACGAAACGCAGGCTGCCAGAAAAGCAGCAGGGACACTGCACCACTGCCTCTGGGCTGCGTGCATCTACACAAACCCAGCAGCAGTGGGATTTACAAACCCTGGAGGTTATCTAATCTGGCTGATGTGTGTTTTTTATCGAGTATTTATTTTGTTGTAATCATTCATTTATGTTTACCGAGCCTCCAGGTCAGCAGCCTACTTGCTGCATTGCCTTCTACAGACACAGGATTGCTGCTCTGCCAGTGGGTTTCATAGCAGACGTCATAGTTACTTTCATCATTACGCAATTCATAAATCTGTCTTCGACTTGGCTGCATAAACTAAACCTATAAAAAAACAGCTGCTTGTGCTTATTTACGAGGAAAAGTTCAACTGCATTAGACAACCGGATGTTGGCGTCCAAGGGGAAGAGCCAAAGCCAGATTGCGGGATAGAGCAAGTGCAGAACTCTGGAGGTTGGACATCAACATTGTAAAAACTGTAGATCCTCACGTAAGCGAGGCTGGCGAGGAGCGGTGGCATCCGTGAGATTGCTCACCATTACCTCTTGACCATGAGATAACGTTTAGTACACGTTTACACCGTGGAACTGGATTGTTCATCTTTCATTGGCCAATGTTTGCATTACATGTCCAGCCGACTGGCTTTGTGGTAAGAGCCCGTCCCCCTGCAATTTGAAGGTTGCAAGTTCAGGCCGTCCCCGACTTACAAACATCGTACTTATGAACGAGCTTCCATTTGCTAACAGAACCATGCCACTGTTTACAGTGCTACATGCAAATGTACAATATTTCTTATTATTTACGAGTTTATCTATGCTTCTCATTTTTGTTGAACCATAAACACATATTATAACACTGACTGCACGTGAATTGAAATAGTGTGTTGTGTTCCGACTCACGAACGGGTCTCAGGAAAGGAACCCGTTCGTGAGGGACTTCTGTACTGTATAAATCTCAAATCAGGGATCCGCTTTGTCCATTATCCCTCCAGCTTCATCAAAATTAATTCCATTTTTGTGCAAAATCAAGAGTGGTCATCTTATGGAGAGCAGTTTTTACCATAGGAAAGAAGAATTCCCACCAGTGGGTATGGGCTGCCAAACGAACATGAGCATCATTCCACACGCTTCCAAACCTTTGTTCCGCTGTATATTAGACTCGCGCCTTTGTTGGCTTTGTGAGCGCACTAAATATGCTGCATCTAAAAATGATGCAGCCGCCCACCTAAACCTATAAATAAACAAAAGCCCCAAAAATACTTTGCCTGCTCTCCTGGAGGAGTGACGTGCACACGTTTCCCAAGTGAGCACAGCAGCGTTGGCTCAGCCAAGCTTGCGATTAGGTTTTGTTTCTCTGATATTTTTCGGAAAAAAGAGAACTACGATGTAAGAACAGCTCATTCTGGATTGCAGATGCCATGAGAATCATGGCAGGTGAATGACTATTTTAAAAACCGTTAAATTAACCAAACGGGTACTGTATACACAAATTGAATCGAATGGGGAGGTGCTGCGTGTGGCAACACGCGGCTTATAACCTGGAGATTGCCAGTTCAAATCCCAGCCCTCCTGAGCTGATCAAATAGGTACCACGTTGACAAAATAAAGCCATGGTAGTGCCACTTCCCAGTCAGGTCAGCGTGCTATCTGGCAATTCTGCACACATGCAGAAGGCGCGATACATCCATGTCCGTTATTCAACAAAAGTACGCAGTCGTTACATAGGGAAGACTATCAACTCGCATAATTCAGTTGTGGAGAACCTGGTGGTGATAGAGGAATGACATCCACAGGAGAAATCGCACCATAGAAGATAACTCTGAGGAGCTGGAGGGATGAGACAAGCATATGCATCTCGTCAGTGGGACTGCAATAATGACAACTCGCGGACATTAATCCAGCAGTGGATAGATCATGGCTGATCATGATGATTCTTCACATTTGGCATATGGGCTATTAAAGTGTCCACTCAAACACAGTGATACTGAGCTAGTGGTATACATTCCATATCCCTACTGTAGGTGCTAGTTCCCCCTTTAACAATCACTCTTTCTCACAGTGATACTAAATAGGGAGGATGAGAGGCAAAGTCGACCCTGACCAGGATTTGAATGCTTGTCGCTGGCTGTTATACAGCACTACCCGGCTAGAAGCACTCCTTACGTTAGATCAACACATTCTTTGGCAAAGACAGGCGGTAGAAATTCGAGCAAGCCTCCCTTAATTAGCTTTCATTTCCTCCTCTCTCACTGGGGTCCAACTTTAACGCGAAAACCATTCAAGGGCAAAAAAAATAAGCCTGAATTTTTTTTTAAATAGTCAATCAGTGAACCGAATATTTTGGCTGCAAGACCCAATATTTTGTTTGCCATTATCAACTCACCAATAGTCACAGTTTCCTGTATGAAGAATTACATCTGTAGCTTCCGGCCCGAGAACATGTTTCCGAAAGTCGGTGGAGGAGATGGTTGGTATTTTCGGTTGGCAGTGCTGGGTCACTCAAGTCTGACAGTGGAGTGGGGGGGGGTATGAGCAACGCGACTTGGTAAACCGACATTTTCAGTACGCAGTTGCATTTAAAAACGTAAACCCGATTACAGTGCGCACAGGCTCGTGCCGTTATGTGCGGAGATGACGCTGGAAGATCTCTTCTTGAGCCTGAGTCGGTATTTATTTTAACCAACACACTAGTTCACGCTTGTTTAGCCAACTGAAAGTGTAGTTCGCCATCCAAAGCAAATCAACAGTTTTATGTCGTCTAAATTGGGTCGCCTGCTGTATATTTGGTGTTTGCATGTTCTCCCCTTGGTCGTGTAGGTTTATCTCCGGGTCCTCCGGGTTTTCCCTCAACATTTAGAATCATGCGTGTAGAGTGTTTGGCTGTAATACATTTTTAAACGATAAGCCACTTCGTTGAGCTATCATTTGTGGCCAGGTTGCTTCTGAAAAAGAGCTATATGGCTCAGTAGGCCTTACCTGGTAACATAAAGATAGTTTAGTTTTCTTTTATTAGTTTAGTGTGGAACAGAGCTACTACCAGAATAATTTCAATTGCCCCCTTATCCACACTGTATAGCACATCACACCATGTGCTGTGACGCACATTAGCTGCATAGAAATAACCTGTGTGTAGAAGTAGTATTGTTACTCTTATTTGTTTTCTGCCTGCAAGAATATTTGCCTCAAGCGATTCTCTTCCTTTACAAAGTGTCAGAGTGGGTGTGGAGCAGGCTTCAAGCAAGGCAACATAACTCATTGCAAATCTCAGAGCTACATGTCAAACTCAAAAGTGAACATTGGGATGCCACTCACCAATCTTATCTGTTGAGTCAGCAGTGACAATTCCATATTCCCATGGTGGGAATCCTGTCACTCCATAGGGAAAATCAGTATTAACGTACATTACGATTGGTTTAAGTTGTGTAATGAGAGAGTGGCACCTGGGGGGTTACAGGAGACATCTGCATGGTCATCCCTGGGTAACCGGTATCCAATCTGGAGTAGGGATTCGATCTAGGCCAAAGGTAACGGGCGGAGCTACGGGGAATATATGGGAACCATCTAGAAGGTTCCACCAGGGGGCGTGGTGGTAGGCAGAGCTCAGCTCCGCCGGGAGGCATATAAGCGGAGGCAGGAGAGGACACGGGGTCGGTGTGGGAAGCCTCGGCTCCGGACTGCATCGCCGCTCTACCTCTCCTCGCCAACGACCATGTGGCGAACCTCCAGCGAAGCAGCATCTCCTCCTTTTCATCTCCTCCGGGCACGCCGCCAGCCAGCGGCGTGAACGGAGAGAGAGAGTGAGGCATGCCGCGGCAGCGGACGGAGACGGATCGTCAAGGCAGCGGGGGAAGCAAGAGAACTACCCAGAGAGAGAGCGCAGAGCTGTACAGACACTTAAATAAAAGACACCAGTCCAGAGTCGTCGTGGAAGTCGTTTATTACAGTTGGATTGATCCCAGAGGAGTGACGGGCTCAGTCAACCCAAGACGGTAATCAAACGCAGGTCTCTGGGCTTCACCACGTCACTGGGTCCAGGCACCGGCCACGTCACCATGACGTTGATTCGCCCACGACTACAGATTCTTAAGTTCACGGCACACACAATCGAATCGTGCTACATGCAAATCAATAATTTACGATTCACGCACATGACATGCTCATGTTACATTCAGAATTGAATAGAAAAGACACGATTAACTTGGTGAAAAAGGTGGAGACAAACTAAGAATTGATTCTTAAATGAAACTGCAACCGCAAGCCATAACAATATTGGTGGATGGGCAAGTGGTGGGAGGATGGTTGTAAAGACGTGACCATCGCCATTGCAAGGTCTCGGAGCCCCCTTCCACTCACCCATAAACACGTCAATTGAATGTGGAATAACGGGGCCCAGAACCCGTCACAAACAAACCATGAAACGAACAGAGAGAGAGACATCGCTCACACCACCCAGCAACACTCCTCCGAGAAATAAATCCTTCCAAACCTAGAACAAATGACGTCTCTGTGGTGTTCTGTTCTCCCTCACACTATTCAAACCACAGCACAACATTATGGGAAAGAGGAACCAGAAAATGCGGTTTGCCTGCCAAACGTGCTGGATGTTGGCCGGGCACGTGGGGCGAGCTTGGCTAGAAGGGACGACTCCTGCGAGGCCGCAAGCACAGGTGTGCATGCACGAGTTCCATGTTGGCTCAGGGCCACGAGCACGCGCAGAGACATGGGTGGTGGTGCCCGCCACAGCTCGAGTCCACAGCCATGGCAAGTGACTACCGCGTGAGCTCCCAACACTCACAGCCTGGGCCTTCGTGACCTTCACACCATAACCTCATTCGCACTGGGGTAATTTCGATATATAATCAATCTCTGATTAATGACTAATCAACATTTTATAAGCATCTTAACTGTGTTTTTTTATCCAATCCAATTACAATACTTTATTGTATTTCAGTACATTATTCAACTTAGCAAAGATTAATTTATTCTGGGTGAAGCATTGGCACAAGTTTTGTCCACGCACTATGAGCCCAATAACCTGAATTTTATTTCTGGCTATGGCTAACATCATTGGGAAATTATGTTATTGCTTTGAACACTATAATCATTAGCATCACTGGCCAATATAAGGTACAAAATAAATAAGCAGACAATTCATGTTTTTTTCCCCATTAACCAACCCCTGGAATGTCATAATTTCAGCAGCATTGGTTCAATACAATGCTATAACCAATGCTGATGAACTGATCAATGAAGGAGATTGATTACATATTTATATTCTCCACAACACTTTTGATCATTTTGTATCATGTATTATACAATTGTGTCAAACTAGGAGCCATTTCTGAAAGAGGGTCCCTCTCTCCTTATACCACCTGGCAGTTGACCAGCATTAGCGCGACTTTTCATGAGACACTCCAGGTATCCCTCGATTTACGAACGTTTGGTTTACAAAATTTCGCGTTTACGCAATTCCAAAATTATGGACATTTTTCGATTAACGAAGTCGAATATTCCACGTAATCAAAACATCATACAGCACGCGCCACGAAATCAAATAAGAGCCACTTGGGAGGCTGAGTCATCCATCCACTACTGGACATCTGTGAAAAAGAGCTTTGTGGTTCATCAGATTCCTCCTGCAGTCTAAATAAAGATTCAGATTTGTGATAGCGTCACGGTGTCCCTGCAGTGAAACAACAATGCCTCCACATCACCTTTCCAGTCATTCCAATTTGCAAACCTTTTGGTGAGGTCCCTGAAAATGGGAGTAATTTTTGTTTAAAATAAATTATTATTCAATCGTTTTAATGTTATTTTTATTTGTATTGTCAAAAGTGATCTAGTTATACATTTTAGGTTACAATGAGAGTTGGAATGACTGTCCAAAACACATCCCTAATTTTTGAATTAAATTCATGGGAAATCTCATTTCTGATTTACGAAATGTCGTTTTGAGCGTGTTTTTTGAAGAACGCATGTCTTTCGTAAATCGAGGGATACCTGTTTGTCGAAACTGGCCTAGGGTTTGCTTGTGTTGAACCCACAGCTTCTTAAATAATGCACTCCTCCAAAGGGCAAGCGGCTGATAGGATGTGTAACAAATACTTTTATTTATGTGCAGCAACAGATACACGGCGAAGACGTATTGTCTGCTTATTTATTTTGTGATTATTTTAATCTGATTTGGCCTCAGAAATGGGAGCAATTATGCTTTGGCTGTTGGCTTTGCATTGTGATCTGTATGCATTGGCAACCGCTGTCCTGACACATGAATTAAACATGCCGACCAGCAGGCAGACTGTCAATTTCCTATTTCATTACCTGAAACGGTATTAAGTAATGGTTTTGCGTTTCATTGGTCTGTAAAAATGAATCCAGATATCGGCTTAAATCAAAACAGAATCACAAACCCAAACGAGTCATCGAAAAAACTAGTCATTTTATATTCCCTTTAAATCTCTATAAAATAATTAAAAAATACTGCAATTCTTCAAATGTTTCTCAACCAATCATGAATCATTGTTAGTTTTTCTTCCACAAAATGCCAGCGCCCAAACCGTTTTTACAGAACTGGCGATGGAAATTATAGCATGAGCAAATGTTATTTACAAGCCGCCACCACCATCCGCGTTGGTCGCAGAGCTGCGGCATCTATTAATATCACGTCTTACTTCCTCTACCTGCATAAATGTGATACAGTGCTTAGACATAACTCTTACTGCATCCGTGTAGTAAATGTAACTACTTTACGGAACACTGTACAGTGCTGGCAAGTACCCAGTCTTATCACGATTATTTTAATAATCACTTTTGTTATACTGTACTCGTTCACCCAGAAACGCCTCTCAGAGGCTCAATATACTTTTTTAGGAGTCCTGCCGACTTTCGTAGTATTGCTATGTGTAATACCAACAGAGTAATTTTCAGTGAATTTTCCAGCACGAGGATGTTTGGCTCATGCCAGTTTCATTGCATGGCTTTGTTTGCCTTATCACTGGGGTGGCGCCGATCTCTGTGGAATTCCCTGAATCACTTGGACATTTCACGATCCTATGGCAGCAGGGGCCAACCTCTGCATCGGGGGACCCACTGGTGAATCTTCACGAAATGGTGCAACATTCATTTTACTAACTGGGGGAGAGGGATGTTGTGGGGAGGCAATTCCTGACCAGGACGTCAACTCACGACGTTCAGGGTGAATCAAGCAGTCTCACCGCAAGCACCACCCGGCCAGACTCATAACCACACCTAGCCACGTATAAACACGGAGGAATGAAGATTCCTTTTGGCATTTATATTGCATATACAAAAGGCACTTTAAATCTTTAATCGCAGATCAATTCACTCGGGTCTTTGTTGTTGCACTTGGAAAATTTGGTCAAATAATTTCAAAAGAAGTCTGGATTGTTTTAGATTAAAACAAATCTTCGCATAGAACAAGATGAAGACACTATCCATGCCCCTTTATCCACTCCTATTATGCCTTCCCCCAAAGCGGTCCACTTAAACTCCTATTATCCCGATGGAATAAAACCTTGGTCATTTGGACTTGAATAAAATATTTCTCTTCTAAATGGAAGCCCGGTGATTAAGGCTTCCCCTGATGAATGCAGGAACATCGCTATTTGTCAGTGTTTACAGCACGCTTATGAACTCGACTATTGCGTCTGTAGTTCAATATTTTAATATCCGTTTACCAAAAAAGTTTCACCCACCACTCGTGTAAATATATGAATAAGTATGTATATTATATTATTATTTAATGTACGTGTTACTCACATGTTTTCTGTTAGCTTAAGACGTCTAGAGGAAAGAGTCCAAATGGAAAGTATGGATTTTGTTAAGCCTGGCTCTGAGTCACAGACCCGACTCTCGAGATACAGAAACCTTCCGTCCATTACTCACGCATAACGTGCATGTGTACACGTTCACAGTACTTGTTGGCTTACTGATTCAACACAGACATATAGATCACACAACCGTGACTACGCTGTACTGCCCAATACGAAGTGAATGTAGATTATGTGAGCACAAGACAATAGGCGCCACTAATAACATAATGTATCCCACAAACACACCACACATATTACCATATAAATCTCCATTAACAGTTTAATAATCTGAGTCAATGCCATGTGAAAATAGAATCTACCGCCCTACATGGCACCGGGGCCTATCATCCCAACGGGGTCGATATGAAAACCACTTTCTGGCGACGACAACGGTGGTTGTCCTATGGATGACACTCACCCCCACCATAGGAACGTGGAGTTGCCACCACTGGCTCAGGGCTGTAAAGCGGAGATGAGCACGGCTTCAGTTGCTTACTTGAGCAGGGCATACTTTTGAATGTTGACACAGACCTACATGGGGCGCTATCGCACCACAGTGCTCTAATTTATATACAGTACCGATCAATGTACTTCCAAGACCCTGAGGCCAGGGAGTGATATCGCTGCCTCTTGCGCGCTGTACTGCCGGTGACATGGCCCAGCAATCGCGTGTTCTCTGCTTGTCGCAGAGGTTCGTGGTTCTAGACCGACAGGCCCACCTGGTTACTTTCGCGGTGTGTATTAACCGTGAACCACTCCGCCGTTATGCTTCACAGTGGGCGGTACAGATCCTGAGACGTAAATCGAAAAACAGCGAGCCATCGAGCACCTAAGCCATAATACAAATCTTGCCAAATGTTGTCAAATTTTAAACATGACAATTGGGAATACCCATAGCAACATCGTCCCCTGCTATTAAATTACAGTAGCCCGTTCCTTCGCGATAGCCTCACGCTATCAGAACGGCGCAAATACCAGCAAATGCACTAAACGCGTATCGCTGATATTAAGACCGCCCATAGCTCCAGTCACACTGAGGGCAGAGGAGCTGAGGAAATCATGGGGAGCCAGGAGAAAGGATGAGGCTGTCCTCCCGGTCAATGGGCACAGCACGGGAGAAGAGGCGTCCTCCCCCCACAGCGTGAGGGGAAGGCAGGCCGGTGTGAGGACATTCGTCTTTACCGGGCGGCCACGCCACCGCGTGCGACTGATTGCGCCTCTGAGTGATGAGCTGCAACGGTGGCGCGATGGGGCTCCCGAGGGCACGGCTTCTTATGCGGGAGGCTTTTGGTAATGCAGAGGCCACGCTTCATCGCTTTTCCAGATAAAAACAAAGATCCCCCGATAGGCCTTTAACGCCAGACTCTTTGGGGTCAGTGTTGTTAACGAGCACCTATTAAGGTCGGCGCAGCACACGAGGAGGTGGGTGGCTAGCACCACAGCGCTGTTTACACACCGCGCTAGGTACGAATTTAAGGCTGATTTGGCCGACGGGAATCCCAGGATCTGGTTGAAATACCAGATTAATACACACACACGCAGTCTCGCATCTCCAGCACAAGGACGTGTAGATGAAAACACTGCATCGTGTTGAAACCACTGTCCCAATGATGATTACGTCGCTAGAACATCAATGGCGAGTGGATATCAGTAAAATAGGTCTGGACCAGGGTGGTGAACGAGCAAAACCCCCCATGACCGACACGGGGTAGCGAGGCCTTCATCCAGCAGTGGATTCACAAGTCTATAAATCACTAGCCTTTTTACCGTCCAAAGCACGGGTGTATTTCAGTAAATCTGAGACTTGCAAGCGATAAGCAGACCGCGACGTGATATTTATTGCATCAATTCACGTGCAATTTGTAAGGCCGCGGTGACACAGACTCGTTTAATTTAAAGGTTCATCATGACGTCCTTTTTATTTCGATGTCTCAACAGCGTGACGGAGATCGCATGCCGTGAGGGTTCTGCCTTTGTCGTGAGGGCTGTAAAACTTCAAATCGAGATTGAGGGTTGTGAGTTGACGCCGAGGGGGGGGGAGGCGCCTCGCCCCCCCATGTGGAGTGACGTCACCCGCTAATTATTATCAATGGCGGGGGGGGGTCATTTGGAATACGTCACCACTTCACGATTATTGAGGGGGGCTGTTCGATGTTGGGGGGGGGGGGTGCTACATGGAGTGACGTCACCCGCTCATGATTATTAATGAGGGGGGTGCTACATGGAGTGACGTCCCCTGCTCATGATTATTAATGAGGGGGGGGGGTCCATGTGGAGTGACGTCACCTGTTCATGATTATTAATAAGGGGGGCTGGCCAACGTGGAGTGAAGTCACGCGCGGGACACACATTCTTGGCTCATTACATTAGTAAGTTATAGTAGTACATTCTAATTATATTTGTACCGGGCGAGAGACCACGGAGGATCGGGCTCGCTATCGAAATATAGCCCCCAGAATAAGGGTCTCTGCCCGCAACGTTGAGAACTTTTGTTTCAATGGGGCGGTGCTCATCTCCTTTGGCGGCTCTTAAGGTTGGCCATTCTTCGTTCCTGTGACGGGGACAAGTTTCCCTACAAGGCCCTCTGTATGACAACCACTGTGGAACTGGCTGAGCTGTGCATCACTCTCCGACACCACGTCAAGGGGTTAGATGAACGGCTGGTCTCACCAGCCATGATCAATCCACTGCTAGACGAGGGCCTCGCTGCCAAGCTCACCGCGCACCTGCCCCGATCTAATCGCTCCATCCGCTCGGATGGTCGTCCTCACTCTTTGGGCTGCCACTTCAGCATTTCTGACCATCGTCCATGCTCCCTTCAGCAGCCGTGGCGTGTCCGCTCAAGGCCACTTCTCTGAATAATGTGGACGATGTAAATGACCCGTGTAAGAGCTCTAATGAATGTGTTCCTCTCTCGGTCTCAGTGTAATCGTAAGGCTGCTGCTGCCCCGGGTCCTCTCACCTGGCAAACCGCAGTCGGCGCAGCACTCGTTCCCCGGCCTCCGGAGCAGCTCGTGCAGGGACTTTTTATTTCTCTCGCGGTCGGCCATCGGAGTCTCCCCAACACCTCCACCGAGCACCAACAGCAGCACCAACAGCAGCAGCAGCTACAGCAGCAGTTCCGGTAACAACAGCAGCACTGGACAGGACCGAGCTGGGTTCTGGCTCGAACCGACCCGAGGCAGCTCCGGGACTGATTTCAGTCGCTGCCGTCCGGACTCCGGCGGAGCCGAGCTGCGTTCCCCTCAGCGACAGGAGGAGGAGTCACAGGCCGGAGGGGCCGGCGAGAGACCCCGACCCGCCCCGCTCTGGGGCCCGACTCGCGCCGCTGCCGCCGCCGCCGCCACGGGGAGCGCCGAGCGAGAAGCGCGTGGAGGCCCACGGAGCCCGCCAGCAGCGTGTACAGTGCGGGCGGCGCGCGCTCGACGACGGTCAGCAGCGCGTGGGGGCGGGGCTCGGGAGCATCCTCCTGAATATTCATCAAGCAGTGCGGCGCTGATTGGGCAGCCGCTCATGAATATTAACTCCGAAAGTGGGGAGGGGGCTGTGAGGGCACGTGCGCTTTGTGATTGGCTTAGGGCGATGATGGCGTCCACGTGTTCTTTAATATTAATTAAAAGGGCGGGGCTTTACACAACACCTCATGAATATTAAGCAGCAGACGGGGCATGAGCGCACGAGCTCGTGAATATTACCCACGGCTATCGCGACCAATATCCATGATAATAATGAACACGTTCCTTCGGAGTGGGCAGGTATGAACTTGGTTGGACAGCGCATTCGTGCACGACAGACAAATATGCACGACAGACAGATAATCCCTGGTGGGCAGTGTGGAACCTGTTGTTCCAGGCAGCCAGCCAGGTAGCCAGCCCCCTTAACTATCGGTCCCTCCCCCTTGCTTAGGCCCCTCCCCTTACCCCCCCCCACCCCTTAGGCCCCTCCCATTACCTCCCCCTTCCTTAGGCCCCTCCCCTGACCCTCCTTCCTTAGGCACCTCCCCTCTCCTTACCCGGCAGTAGGTCTCCACCAATCAAAGAGCTGTTTATATTATATATATATTTATGCACGACAGTCAGACAGACAAATCCCTGGTGAGCAGTGTGGAATATATTGTTCCTTCCTGTATGAGGGTGTTTGTTTGGGGTGAGGGGTGTCAAGGAAGCTTGACACCCCTCACCTTGGAACCGGACCAGAGTTTGGTTATACTGAATTAAAGCTGCTGGCATTTTGCAGTTTCAGAAGACCATGAGGCTTGTGGATTGTCTGGGAAATAATGTTTTGTTTTAAAGTGGAGAGATAGATATATGCTGGAGACACATTGTCTGCTTTTATATTGATGTATTTTCCCTACGACATGATTATGTTGTGTCCGTAAGGAATAGAAATTGGTCTTGCGTCTTCATGTTAGAATCGTAATCTTTATTGGTGCTGGAGGAATCCGATGAGCTATGAAGCTCTTTTTCACAGATGTCCAGTAGGGGCGGATCAGCGAGTTAAAGATCGCACTAATTATGAGAAATCACAGTGTGTGCCCTTCAAAGGAAAATTATATAACAGGTGACGTTTCGGGCAACGATCCTTCTTTATAGCACATAGAACGGCCAGGAATTGGATAAGAGTTGGAGAATACACTTTATACCATGGGGTCTGGTAAGAATACATTATTTAAATATTTTCCCCACAAACTTTGCTATTGTGACCAGGACAGTGATATGTAGAAATTTACCTATTTTACAGAACATTCCAGATAGATTCAGTGCTGAGTAAACGTAGAGTAACTACTAGAACATTCTAGAACTTTCCAATAATATAAATAGCAGTATAAATATAGGGGCCTTAAGCCCACCAGTTCAGCTTAGTTCCAGCTGCCTAAGTGGATATCTGCATTTTTCTGAGATGGCATCAAGAGGCTGCAAGCATCCGGCGGACGCATTTTGCTTTGTGGCCAATATATCAAGACAAGAGCGAAAAAGTACTCTGTGGAAGCATCTGCTAAGATGTGTGAGGCCTACAAGGCATATTTCGGCATGCCTGTTGGGGATCAAGACAAACCCTGGGCACCTCATTTCACCTGCGAGCAATGAAAAAAAACTCTGGAAGGTAAGATGGACAATTGTTGCTCGGAATTTTACGTTATAAAATTTGTTAAGATTTTTTTAAATGGTAAGTTTTTAATTTTAAAATGTTATAATTTTCAATGTTATTGAGAAAATATATTATATATGAAAAATGTTGGGACAATATCTTACATATTAGTCATGGGTGAAATAAATGTATTTTGTAGGATGGTACAGAGGGGAAAAGAGTGCCATGAAGTTCGCTATCCCAAGAATTTGGCGGGGACCCACTGACCACTCAAGCAACTGCGACTTCTGCATGATGGATCCTTCCAAACGTCGGACTGGCAAGAATGCACCTGCTATCACGTATCCAGACCTTCCTTCATCCATCGCCCAGGTGCCACACTGCCATGAGCTCCCCATACCCACTCCTCCAGAGAGAGAGCAGCCGTCTTTCGAAGGGAGCAGCAAGTCAGAGAGCGAGGTAGACGTTGTAGATCCAGATGACAATTTCAGAGGTGGAGCTGAGGAGAGAAACCCATACTACCCCAACCAAAAACAGCTCAACGACTTGATCAGAGATCTTGGTCTCACCAAGTCCAATGCCGAGCTTTTGACACCTAGGCTCAAGCGGTGGAACTTATTGGATAAAATTGTGCAAGTTGCAGATCAGAGGAAGCATCACCAACCTTTTTGCAGCTTCACCCGTCAAGATGGGCTCTGCTTCTGCCACAATGTGACCAGTCTGTTTGAGGCAATCAGAATCGCCTGTAATCAGAATGAGTGGCGCCTCTTCATTGGCAGCTCATCCAGGAGCCTCAAAGCCGTGCTGCTCCATGATGGTAAGAAGTACCCGTCTCTTCCTCTGGCTCACTCGGTGCACCTCAAAGAGGATTACAACAGCATCAAGACCTTGCTGGACGCCTTGAAGTATGAGTACGGCTGGGAGGTCATTGGAGACTTCAAGATGGTGGCATTCCTGATGGGTCTCCAAGGCGGTTTCACCAAGTTTCCCTGCTATCTTTGCCTTTGGGACAGCAGGGACACCAAGGCGCACTACCACAGGCGGGACTGGCCACAGCGGACCGAGTTCTCTGTGGGGAGGAACAGCATCAAGTGGGATCCACTGGGGCTGATGCCACCACTGCACATCAAATTGGGCCTTATGAAACAGTTTGTCAGAGCTGTACATAAGGAGTCGGCAGCCTTCAAGTACCTTCAAGACTTCTTCCCTAAGCTGTCTGAGACAAAGGTCAAAGCCGGTGTCTTCGTCGGACCACAGATAAAGAAGATCCTGGACTGCAATGAATTTTCCAAGAAGCTCACTCGTAAGGAGAAAGCAGCGTGGAACAGCTTTGTCGCAGTGGTTCGCGGCTTCCTGGGCAATCACAAGGTCAAAAACGATGTGAAGAACTGCGGCACAATTGGCTGTAGGATGTCCCTCAAAGTCCATATCCTTGATGCTCATCTTGATAAACTCAAGGAGAACGTGGGAGCAAACTCGGAGGAGCAAGGCGAGCACTTCCACTTGGATATACTGGACTTTGAACGCCGCTACCAAGGACAGTATAACGAGAACATGATGGGAGACTACATTTGGGGGCTGATTCGTGAAAGTGATTTACAGTATAATCGTAAATCTCGAAAAACTACTCGCTTGTAAATATTTTGTAGTAATTTTTGTATTTAGTATAAATACATGTTAATTGTGATTCATATGTTGTTCTTTTATGACTTTATGTGAACGAAAAGACACAAATTCGACCAATTTTCTCATGGAAAATAGGTAAATTTCAAAATATGACTGTCCTGATCACAAAAACAAAGCTTGTGGGGAATAATAGCCATTTTCTATACTTTTTAGGCATAAGCAATTACGAAATAACACTTACTACCCAGGAACAAAAATTGTGTTACATAGTGCAATCATTGCTTAAACCACTGACTAATTCCTGAAACCAATTATGATTTAAATGGGATTAAAGAACCTCTAAAGAATTGTTAGGTTTAAAGCTATGAACCAAAACTTGCTTTAACGTACTTGTATCTCTTGCTGTTCAATTCTATTGAGATATTAAATATAATGTTAACAAATGTTTTCCAATAGGAGGTACACATATACAGACCTACAAAAATGTCTCGTAAGTCCTCCTTTACTCCTGTAGATTACAAACATGTTGTACAACATGTACACTCAACACAGGGAGTGGCTTTATAAGTTGTATAATCTCCTGTAAATGTAGATGCCACTGGTTATTCACGTTCTGCATATGTAGATGCTGCCACTGCCATCTATTGTGCGGCGGTTGAACTTACGACTCTTGGTCCTAACAGACAACTGGACATACGGAGAGATTTGTTAGTTTCTCTGAAAGTTCGTAAATCGAATGTTCGTCGGTAGAGGTGTCCATCTAATGCTAAATTGCAGCATTGTTGCACTATATTTCCCGGCTGGTTGGCTGACTGGCGCGTGGCCAGGCTAGTTCCCGGTGATGACGTCTAAACTAAACTATAAACTATTTTTATTTTACCAGGTAAGCCCTACTGAGCGATGTCAGCTCTTTTTCAGAAACGACCTGGCCACAAATGACAGCTCAACGGAGTGGCTGTTCGTGTGGAAATGTATAGCAGCCACATGCCCGAAACGCGTGTTTCTAAATGTGGAGGGAAAAAGTGGAGGACCCGGAAAAAAATTCACGCGACCAAGGTGGGTGAGAGAGACACGCACACTCCAAATATACAGCAGCAGGCGTCAGGGTCGGGATCGAACCCACGACCTCCTGCATACCAGGCGAGTCAGTTAACATCTCGCCACCGCCCATCTGCAATCCCACAGCGCTGAGCAGGGCTCGTGCGTGGTTGACCTCACGCCCCCACCCTCCATATTTCACGCACAAATCGGCAAATGCACGGGCTGTGCTCGTAAACATATAAATAACTACACATTGCCCACTCTTTCCACGCACGCGAATGTTCAGTCAACGGCACAGGTAATCCAGCAGAATTTGTTCAAACAAACTACGCCGGCTTCAACCTCAGGGTCTCATCAGCGGTCACAGCAGTGTTAATTGCCATTTGTTATTGGGCAGAGCACTCGGTGGCGCATGCTTGTGTAAGGAAACTCCTTGGAAACGTTAATTTTAGTTGAAGGTCGAACTCGTCCCAGATGCAGTCAGACCCACTTCTTCACCGTCGTCGTTCTCAGCCACAGCCAGCGCCCCGACCAAATGCCTCGTCCTCCCCTATACCGTACCTGTCAACCCCTTATCAGTGCCTACCTTATATGTCACCGCGTGCCATTATATATATATCAACGTTCATCCTACAAATAAGTTCCATCACAAGGGAGAAACACATAGACACAAAATTATGTTACTAAACAAAAACTTTTTGTGTATTCATTTTGATGATTGGTGTCAATGATGCTACTTATCATGCTGTCTGTGATCTTGCATGCTGATGCTGCTTGCTTGATAGGGGCTGTCCATAAATGACGTCACGCGAATTTTGGACACCTTTTGACCCCCCCCCCCTCGTCACAAAAAGTCAGACACCACCTAAAATATGACGTCACAAAGCACTGCCTTCCCCCCAAAACCATATTTCCATTTTGAAAATAAAACATGCTTTAAATCGCTTTAAACTATTGTCATTGTAGTGCGTATTTAATGTGACGCTGCACTCTGATGTTGTAGGAGAAAACATTTAATAAAAAGTTGATTTAATTAAGTAGAACGTGTTGTCTATATTTATTTAAAGTTGCGTATTTTGATGTGACGTCACATTTCTGTGTGGCGGGCGCGGGTTTCGCAAGAGTTCGTTACAAATGTCAGCCCCCCCCCCTCTAGGTGCGTGACGTCATTTATGGACGGCCCCATACGTGGATGTACATACGGGGATCGCTAATCTCCAGAGTAAAAAAAATTCTGTTGTACGACTTTTCTTATTTGGCCTAATATTTTTTGTTGCCCGTACTGAAACGGCTGTACGCCGTATGGACCTGAAAACTCAATGTCCCTGTGTAAGAATACGGGGTGCGGGGGTGGTAATCCGCGTGGGTGTAACAGCTGTGCCTTTTGTCTCCTGCGAACTGTGGCGAACAATAAAGTGTTGTTGTTATACTCGGGAACACGTGGTGCAGTGTCACGTGCCCCCAGCATGGCGGCGCCCATGGTGAAATGCGTGTCCTCGGCCATGCAGCTGTAACTGAGCGCCGCCACTCGCTTGGCGATTAATCCGCGATCACCGGTACTCGCACAATGCTCGCGACGAAGAGATTACCAGGTAAATGGAGCGCTGTCTTTCACACACAAAAAAACCGAGTACACATTCTCCGGCGTTCCATGCCGGAAATGTGTTTGGCGTGCATGTACCCGGCAGTGGTGGTGTGTACTATTAGTGGGGAGCGGTAGTGTAGCGGCTAGCGCGCTGCGAACCCGGCGACCCGAGTTCGATTTCCGCTGACGGACAACACCAGTGGCGATTATCTGAACCGGTCCAGGGTCTCCCCTAGGTCGATTCGACCTAAAATGAGTACCTGGTGCGATCTGTGAGCATCGCCACTAAGGCGATCGGGCGTGGTGCTGGCCAACAACCCAACCCTTTCGTGTGCCGTACCGGCTTTCAAAGGTGCTGGCTAACGGCACTTGCCCCAACAGTCTATTAAGGCTATGGGGGGGGGGTCTTTGTACATCATCCGCTATTCTCTATCCACTGCTGGGCGACGGCCTGCCGCTGCTTTCATCACTCCGTGTCCGCGATGGTCCCTTTGAGCGATGTCTCTTGCCCAAGCCCATTTCGCAATTGTTCACTGAAATACAGACGCGCATCACTACACAATCAATTATTTTCAGCGACAACTTTACAGTTCCTGGTGAAATGATACATTGCTGTGGTGTTGGTGTAACGCTGACCGTTTGATGTGGTAATGTTTAAAGTGGAGTTGGAGCGCTCTATTCCACCAAAGTGCCTCTGTGCGCATGTTTACCAGGAGCGCTGTGGCTGGGAGCCAGGTTGCGGGGAATAGTGAGTGCAAGGTCGCGATGTGCGGTCTCCGGTGGCCCGGAACAGCCGACGGACGCGAGCACCCAGCAGTCCGACAGGCTGGACGAGGAGATCATCTCCACGGCGGAGCGACCCAGAGGGGAGTTCTCCCAGTCGGAGGTCTCCACGGCGGAGCTAGACAGGGGGCCGCTATCTTCAGAGGAGCACCACACGGTGGAGGTCCCCCTGGACGAGCTATTCACGGCGGAGCAGCGGGCAACGTTGCTGCGGACTTTTAACGAGGCGTCGGGCACGGAGCTGGGGGCCATGCGCGCGCTGCGGGGCCGCAAAGGCGCCAACGTGGCCGCGTTCCGCGATGAGCACGGCCCCTTCAGGGACCTGGACTCGCTCACCAGGCATGGAGAGCACCGACCCAGCTTGTGCGCGATGCACACTGCACACATTAGACGTATACACTATGCACGCCGCATCCTGTGTACATGGACTGAATGCACATACTGCATACATAATACATGCACACTGCGGGAAACACAACCAAACATGTCAAGAAAGCCTGTTTGAAAGCGAGTTGAGATTCAGTAAAGGTTCACATTGAACATTCTTACTAAACAGCTGCAAGAATGGTACTAATTTTTCCGAACCCAATAGGCATGATGGGCTGAATCTATAATCACTGTGGCGTCCGTGTGTTTGAGGGAAGCCCTCCATTGGCGGCACTTGGCTGTACTGATTGTGGATTAGTAAAGGAAATTTCTGATTATATGTTAGAGCTATATTAATAGAGGGAGGTTGCTGATGTTTTTTTCCACTCTCCAGAGTCCCCTACCTGAAGTACAAGTCGCTATTCAAGGCATGTACCGTCCTCCTGCAGCCCAAGCTTAGCAGGGAGGCGGCACGGCAGAGCAAACGGCTGACCTTCCTCAAGCCGGATGTGAGCCACGAGAGCCTCGAGGTAATGAAGGCAGACGAAGCAAAGCCAACACGGACACCATCGTACCCAAGTGGTGGATGTACGCATTCCCATGGTGGGCCAGTCTCTCCATAGGATGACCAATGCTGCTTTCCCACACTGTGGTGATATGTTGTGGACTGGGGATGGATGAGTGACCGAGTGAACCCTAGATCCATATTTGACTTTATTGTTGTCCTGTGCTCTAACCACTCGGCCACCCTGCCTGTTGTTTAGTGTAAGAGCTATTTACGTTGGGGTAAGGCCATTGGCACTGGAGACCTAAAGCTCGGGATACAATGCTCCTCGCTACTTCAAAGTAAACATATCTTGATGCATCTTTGTTGGCAGCCTTGACTCTTTGGTTGAAATTCTACATTCTAATGACCCAGTCAGAAGGTTGCCAGTTAATATCCCAGTCAGGCGTACACTCATCCCATCATTTCTCAAAAACAATTTAAGTACCAGGAAATCACGGTGGACAGCTCTTCCTGCTGTATTTGATTTTGTAGCATATGTCTCTGCACTCTGCACAAAATAACATTTGACCAAAACGAGCAGTCACATTGTGGAGAGACTGCCCATCTTGTGCATGTGGATTTACACTTCTGGCTCAGGCCTGCTGATGAGGATGAGTGCCACCCCAGTGCTCGTCGTTTCGAGACTTGGCAGGTGGACTGGACCCAAGTTACTATTGAGCCACTGCGATTGCCTCGTGGTGGTGACCTCACATTGGCTTCTGAGCCAATGTGAGCCTGTGGTCGTTTGTTGGCACTGATCGAGTTCTCTGGGCACTGTCATCGCAGACCGTGCGGAGCGTGGTGTCGCTGGTGTTTGGGATGCACCGCGTGGCGTGGGCGCACGTCACACGCTCACTTGACGTCCTGGCCTGGCAGCAGCGCCGCTGCGATACCATCAGGACGGGCAGCTACGCTCCCAACGTCTACTACGAGGAGGTACGCGGTGACTCTTGCTCCTCTGTCATGCTATCCCGCCCTTCTGTTTATACATACACCGCCACTGTCACACGCAAAAGACAAAGATCCGCCATATAGCCTTAACAGACTGTTGGGGCAAGTGCTGTTAGCGAGCACTTATGAAGGCCAACACGGCACAGGAGGGGGTGGGTGGCCAGCACCATGCCCGGCAACCATTTTTCCCCCATGGCGATATTTCCACACCACATCAGGTACTCATTTGAGGCCGAGTCGACCTAGGGGAGGTCCAGGACCGGTTCAAATAATCGTCTCTTTTGTTGGTCACCAGGTTCTTAGTGCAGTGCACTAACCACTACACTACCGCTCCCACTGTCACAGACACGTCACCACTCAACACACACACCTGCACACACCTTCCACTGCCAAGAGGTAATCTTTGAGTGGCGCTGTGGTTGCACTTGCGACTCGCAGGAAAAAGAGCCTGGGTTCAATTCCCAACTCGGGCACCTTTCTGCATGGAGTTGGTATGTTCTCTTTCTGCATGGGTGTCCTCTCATAGCTGAAAAACCAAACATTATAACTGGTATTGGTCAAAACATCCTAATTCTGAAAACCTACCTGAAAATGACTCAGTTCGGATTACACACAGCAGCAACATCGCCCCTGAGAAAACCTGGCAGGATCCTCTTGAAAAAGAGTCTTGAGGCTCATTGCGGCCTTCCTGTATACCGAAAGGGTAATAATAATAATCGTAACCATCACCCCACTGTTACTTTCACTTCCACCTGTCATACCCTGTAATCGCTTATGAACAGAAGTGACCAGCATGACCCGTGGATTGTGTTTCCCTGTGGACACGACGGGGGCGTAGCTGCGGGCGACGGTGGCGCTCATTCCCAAGGCGGACCTGTACGTGCTGGAGCGGCCGAGCCTGCCGCCCGGCAACACAAGCCTCTTCCCGGTCGTGCTGCACCTACGTAGCATGGAGACGACGCTCTTCAGCCTGCTCTCGCTCAGGGAAGCCGCCGCTGCTGCCGCCGGGACAGACGTCACGGTGCGTGGTGGCGCGCTGAGCGTGCGTTCGTGTCGACACGTACGCACAGGCTTTGTTGCTCGCTTTTTTCCCACGTTGCTGCGGCTAGATTGGAGTAGTTGGTACATGGCTCGTAGTAGCTCCTCGTAGTGAGAGGTATACTGGAAATATTTTCCAGGTCGCTGACCTGGATAGGCCGGGCTGAAACCAAGCCCTGATCGTAGGGAACTCTGCACATGAACAGGACCCGTGCTGTGTATGATTGTGGCTGTGTGAGCTGTGGATCTGAATGACCTAAACTTTGTTACATTGTATTAAAGTAATTTGTTTAGTTATAATATTTACGTTTTATTTAACATTTTTACCACTGCAGGTTCTTTGAGTTGCGCTTAGTGATGGAGACTTCCCACGCCGCACTGTAACTCCCCGAGTTCGATCTTTGTCGAGAGCGAAAACTACAACTGCCGACCCCTGACCTCCGTGTGCCCAGGACAATCCATGGACGGAGCCCCCCACCACCGTGCCACCCCCACACCCCCGCGTGCTTGGCATGTCACGCTCCGCCGTGGGCCAGCATTTCCAGCTCATGCTGGGGAGCACCAAGACGAGCGGGCGCGAGGTGGTACGCCGCCTGTTGGACGAGGCGCTGCTGCTGGAGCGGCCGCGCGTGCGAGTGCCATGCGCCCTCGCGTCCGCACGTGACGGCCGCGAATGTGAAGAGATGTGCGATGCGTTGCTGCAGGCGCTCGCCTTCCTCGAGCTGGCGCTTGGCCCTGCGAACTGAGCTGTGGCTCAGAACATAAATTCCTCTCTCTCTGGGCTAGAGAGATGTGTTCGGTGCGGTTGCAAAGTCGAATCTTAAATGGGATTCTTGGCCAGGGTCATAACTATTGAAGGGTGCAGCCACGGGCCGGCCGGAGAGACCCAGGGGCCGGGAGAATTGTACAGGGGACCCCACTTAATTCCTTGCACCAGGGCCCCTGCTGGCCACGCTACGTCACCATTCCGGATACAATAGAAGCGGATGTTGGCAGCCCCAGACTCGAGTCATCTCAGCTGCAGATGCTCCACACAGCAGCAGCAGTGTGCTGCAGCCTTCATCAGGACACGATGTTTGGGTTCCTAGCTCCATACACGGAGTTGGCAATGTCACCGAGGCTGCCCCTCTCAGCAGTGCAGCCTTCATCAGGAAAATGGAGTCGAGAATTGCCGTTCCTCAGCTGTCCATGCGCTGACACCATCTGTTTAAGTTAGAGGCTGAGAGTATTTTTTTACAGTAGATTGTATTTAGACCTCTAGCCATATTGGCCATTGTGCTTTTATTTATATTTGTGAATCGTGCCTGCATCACTCACATCTCGGTTATATACATTCTCCCTTGTCATGGCTAGAAAGTTTCTGGGGATGCCAGTATAGTTAATACCAAGCACTTGTAATTATGCTGTATAAATGTCGGTATTCCACCATCCTGACCACATCTAAATTTCAGCTTTTATATTTTCCCCATAAAAGACCGTGTGCATGTGATAGAGGGGAAACCTGTAATTTGATATGGATTGCACAGACACAGTAGCATCTCGACTCAAAACTCATTCACATCGTAAATAAAGGATGTGTATGTACATTGCAACCTGTTGGTGAGGAGGCTTGGTCTCTTTTTAGCAGTCCTATCGATTTTCCAAATACAGTAACTTTTCAAAAACGTGAAGCGTTATTGAATGAAAGTGAATTGAAAAGCCGGTGATTGACAAGGCACCCTGTGACAGGAATACAACCACTGTGACCACGTTTTATCCGTGAAACACCAAACGCACTTTCCCTTTAATGATGAACAATATATTGTGTTGGCCTCGTTATTATATGTCCAAATTAGTGCCATTAAAAACCCTCCACTACCTGGCCCAGCGAAACAACGCACCATTTCTTGTTTCAGTTCACTCGCCGGAGAATTGAAAAACAACCACTGAAACCAAGATTTAGCCATCCGATACATGATTGCTCTTCATGTGAGATGGCACAATAATAATGGGCACGTTAAACACTTGTATAGAGTGACTATTAATTTGTTTAGGTGTTGGGTGGTGGAGGGTTCTTAATGACAGATTTGGTCGGATCATACGTGACCATAATCACAAATCAACTGTAAATCATGATGGCTCTGAAAACTTACACGTTAAGTCTGCCTTTAATGACTGTACAGCTGGTTTAACAAACGTGCACTGCACATTTCACCTGTACGCATACTACCAAGGTCACGAGCGATTGTTCAAAAGACGACGGCGGGCAGCGTGTGGCTGTGATGTGAAGTGTTTCCACACCAATAAAGCTCTTCAAGTACGTGCTGGATACGATGGGCAATTAAACGGTATCTGGATTAGAAGCTGCGTTTCAGAGTGCATTTGGAATATTGGAGGAATGCAGATCACCCTGCTGCACAGATCTCTTCACTGCATGAATGGAATTAACTACATTTAAATATGGCACTCGAATGAAAAAACTCACAGCAAAAATAGAATGCGGTTGAATAGTGCCGAAATGTACATTTGTAGTGTTACAACTCTGGAGGCTTGTCTTGGAGGCACACCTGTTTATTGTAACACACCGTACGGGAACACTACTTGTGGCTAGCGTGCCTCACACCGGTCACGTTCTCAAGCCCTCTGGCTAACAATTACCTCGGGGGAGGCTATCTGACCCGACCTAGCCAGGGTGCGGGTCCCAACCGCTGGCCGCTCAGACCCGGCCCTGATAAGGACGTCGGACCAGGGGCTCCAGGGTCCGAGCTGAGCTGCTCCGTCTTCTGTCTTCACTCCCTCTTCGGACTGCGCCCCGAACCTCTCGAGAGGTCCGTTTATATTCGTTTGTCCCACCGAGGGGCGGGGCTGTGTGGGATCCAGGAACACCCCGCAGCCCCCCCTGCTCCGGGACTCGGGATACTGTAACCGACCCTGCAGGTGTCTGCAGTCCCTCCCCGTTGCCCCACATAGCCCATTTATACCCCTAAAACTGGACCGCACTTTGACTGAAATCTCAATTGAACTGCCAAACTCAAACGCCACTCACATTTACATAAAGTCGCTTATGGTTTTGTTTATTTCTCCTCGAGCCATCCCATTCCAAAGCCGAATTGTCCATTCAAATGCATTGCATTGAAGGTCTGAAAAGAGCTGTCCATCGAAACATCAAAGCCAAGTCTCATCCCTGGGCTTCTTGTTCGACTGCTGCTCACGTAGACGCACGTGTTGTATTGCGCAAGCACCCAATAGGATTACACAACAATCACCAGGTCAACAAGCAAACGCTCAGTGATGCATAAAGTAAACTAAACTGTTTTATTTTATCAGGTAAGGCCCACTGATCTATGTAGCTCTTTTGTAGAAGCCACCTGGCCACAAATGATAGCGCAACGAAGTGGCTTGTCACGTGAAAATGTATCGCAGTCAAATACTCCAACGCATGTCCATTCTAAATGTGGAGGAAAAAACCGGAGGACTCTGTGAAAAGTCCACGCGACCACAGGGAGAACATGCAATCTACAAATATACAGGCGTCAGGGTCGGGATCAAACTTCTCACCACCGCGACGTCCGATACTCTTCGTATGGAGTTGTCTGTCCAAGTGAACGTTTTAAGCTCATTTTCCCAACAACCAATCCAATATTTCCCTTTTCATTTTCGAGTCCATCTCACTTTTCAAGCTGCCTCGGAGCACCTTGCTTTTCACACCCTAAGACCGCTTCCCAGTCCTCCCCTCGAGAGTAGAGGTCCCCGAGGCGTGCTGTGCATGACCAACAGTAGTTCTCGAATCCAGAAAGGTTTGAACCACTGCTCTGGACTGGATGTGAGCACCACGTAACCGAGCGGGCGCAGAGAATGCACATCTAGCCAGGAAGTGAAGAGCACTAACACAAGTTCTATTCCCAGCTCTTTGTTACTCCTCAGCCTTCTTAGGTCGTGCACAGTGTATAGACAATGTGATGTCTATGGTTCATTGACTGCTGACCGCATATGGCTGTGAACAAAGTGTCTCCCCCTGCTCAAGCAATGGGTGGTGCTCTTCTCCAATGGTGACCCTGAGCCAGCGGTGGAAATTCCACATTCCGATGGTCAGGGCAAGTCTGTCCATGACAGCAACTACTCGGCTTACATCGATTGATGGGCTGTGTAGACTTCCAGGCAGTATGTAAACTCGCCTTATCGGGAGCCCAGCGCTCTCCCATAGTACCACTTGGTAGGACTGAGTGTTAAGATGAAATCTCAAGGTGATGTACCGATGCATTACCATTCTCATCTCAAGTACATCCCATCTAATAGGATGTACTGTGAAATTTCCTGACCAAAACTCAACATTCGTGATCCTGAGGTTTTCATCACCAACGTCCGGGAGCCAACTCGGTTAGCGAATCGGGAAAACCGAATTCGGCCCAGATTCCCGCAGCATCCTCGCTGTCCTGACCCACCTGCCACACGTGACACGACACGTGACGCGACACGTGTGAGTCAGCCAAGCGCCAGAGGAGCCCTCGCAAGCAGCGGTGAAGTCGCGGGGGACTTAGCACGCGAGAGACGCAGCCAGTAACGTCCCTCACTTTGGTCAACTTCGGTGCTGAGTTTGTTTTATAAAGTGCAGAAATTATATACAGTAATAGATTATAACTTCAGGTTGACCTCACCTGACCTAAGGATGTGCTTAATGCTACTGGCTGTGGAGGGAGGGGGAGAAGGGTGAAGCAGGAGGGGGCTAGTCCACGGAGTCACGCAATTCGTGAAGCAGTGTGGGATCAAACTTGAATGGAGCTGGAATGGCCAAGCACTTCCCATTGGCCATGAGGCATCCAAGGTCTCAAAACAGAAATTCTGTACAAACCGAAATAGTAATAATGGCACAAACACCCGAGGCAGATGTTTAGGAACCGTTTGTATGTTACCCCCAAGAACATGACAAGGAGGCACATTCACCAATGTGAATTTGAGCCCTGTATGCACGTAGATTCCTACTTAAAATATGATTTGTAGCCTTTTTGAATAAGCATTTTAATGCAATTTATGGCCGTATTTTGAATGATGTAGGCATGATCGATAAAGGATTTGATTTGTTTTAATTCGTATTTAAAGCATACGGTGAGCTTGGGATGGTCTCCGTCCCACGTGGTGGTTTTGGTCTGTGGTCATGAATCGACCACTCCCAACGCAGTCACTAAGTGTAATTGAGGGCTGCGTGGCGACTCATCTGCCGTGAGACTCCTGGACACCTACAGAGCTCGGCGGCGTGTGACCTCACCCAGCCACCATCAGGGTGGGGCCCTCGCACCCTGCGGCGGTAATCCCTTGATAAAAGCCACCGCACGCCCACGTCGACGAGCCCACGTCTGCCAGCACCTTCACAGGAGGGGTCATTACCGCATTATCCCTGCCATCTGCAGCCTGCTGTGAGAAACAAGGGCACTCTCTTTAATGGCGGTGAAACAAAAACCCCAACACTTTATTGAACGTAGATATACACATGTTAAATGATACAAGTACAACTATATGTTTAAACCTTGTCAAAAGACATTTACAAAATGCATCATACTATTGCTTGTAGTTAAATTAGGAAAATGATGTCCAGCAAGCTGCACATATATTAAAGCAGATTACAATGTAAATGCCAGTACAATTCATGGAATTTTGTTACAAAATGCAAATTTTCCTGTAGATTTTCTTCCATTGGTGATTGAAGGTCGAAATGCAAGAACTCCCAAGAATAGACCTTATGTTTTTTTTACATTTTCTCTTTAAAAACAAAACTATCTCACACGATCCAATATCACCCCAGCATCTCTCGTTTGAGCAGAAAGTTATTTACACCTTGCCATTACGCTTGTGTTGTTATCGGGGATGGCAGGAGGATGTCTCTTCAGGTTTCTTTCCATCCTCGCCCATAAGATCCTTAAATCCCAACTTCTCTAGTGGCTCCTGGGACATCAGCTGCCTGCGCATTCACACATTCACACACACACGTCACGCATCACCGTTAAGCCTTGAAAGCACCAGCTCTCGGAGCGCTTCTGACGGGTGGCAGCACAGCGGTGTCTGACACAAGGGGCAATGCACCACGCCACCACCTGTCACCTCGAAGCACGGGTTCTTTTTGCACTGTGGCAGGGTCAGGTTTTGTCTCGGGGCTAAACAAAACAGTTTTCCTGTAATATATCCAAAGCAGCTTCTTATGGTCGACATACACCTATTCAAGAACCGGTTTGCAAGGTTTAGTGACATCATTGACCAATGGCTTATTTTAAGTAACAAGAGGGCAACACCCGCACTCGGAAGGTTGTAAGTTGAAATCCCTCTAGATGTTGATAAAATAAGAATAACTTTTGGGGAAGCCAAGGGCGCCTGTTGTAATGGGCATCCTTGCCCTCATCATGGGAATGTGAAAATACCACGACGAGTTCAGGTCAACCAATTTAGCACACTTTTATTTTGTTACAAACAAGCAAACAGCTAATTGACACAGAACGGTTATACTTCGACAAAAAACTGTTACAGTGAGATAGCTTTGATATGATTTCACAATTTTAATCTATATTTGAGACCAGCGTGTCTTTATTTTCTCAAAATGCTTGCCATTTTTCAAGGTGGTGATTTACCACTCAAGGAATAAGTACAACGAGGCCCCCTCCCCCTCACCTCTCCATTCTGCACTCCAAGTATTCTTTGGCTTGCAACCGGCACTGCACATTTTCATAGTTACATTCACTGAGGCACTTCATGAAGGCCTCCTTGAACTCCTTGCACTCCCCTTAATGAAGCACCGGCAAAAGACAGAAGAGGCGTTCATGGAGTGCGTCATTATTTGTTTTGTACAAAAATAAGTAATATTTAACAATACTTTAAAAAATAAACACGCTTTAATGAAATGTATCCTACTCGTAATGGCAGAACTCCACGACTCCAGGCTTGCCATAACGTAAGGGGCCGTGGTGATTTACAGCCAACGTCAGTTGAGCGTGGACAATTAGACCCAAGCCGAAACATAACATATACAAATGAATGTTTAAAAATACTTTTTTTTATATATATAGAATATAGTGTTGTCATCAGTATGACAGAAGTATACCAAGTTTGCAGTCGATACCACACTGGGAAGTGGGTAAAAATTGAGTTACAAGATTTGAGGATACGACAACAACAACAGCAGACAGCGAGTTAAATAAAAGCGTGTAATAACAATAGGTTTGAAAAGTTCCTTTCCAGAGCTTTCAAGTGATACCTTTCTCGGCAAAGGTAAACATTTACGAACATTTCCGCATGACCCATTTAGGTAGACACGTTGAATTGTTGCCTATTTGCATAATATTTGCATTCCAAGGGTTATGACAAAGAGAGAGGTGACAATGGATTTCATTACCATAAACAATTGACTGCTCTATGAAGGTAGGGCTGAACGATTTGGGGAAATATCTAATTGCGATTTTCTGACAGATATTGAGATTTGATTTGCGATAAAAAAACATTTAAGTCAAGCTTCAGTTCAATATTCACTGTGTAATAGATTAAAAATATGTGATGGAGCATTACCACGTGATGCCATCAGTTACACAGCCACAAGAGTCAGCTACAGTCTCACACACACAGCCACAGCCACACACACAGCTACAGTCACACACACAGCTACAGTCTCACACACACAGCTACAGTCTCTCACACACAGCTACAGTCACACACACAGAGCTAGTCACACACACACAGCTACAGTCGCACACACACAGCTACAGTCGCACACACACAGCTACAGTCGCACAGCTACAGTCACACACACACAGCTACAGTCACACACACACACAGTCACACACACACAGCTACAGTCACACAGCTACAGTCACACACACACAGCTACAGTCACACACACACACAGCTACAGTCACACAGCTACAGTCACACA